>OZ023273.1:31425286-31435820 GCA_964007475.1 Hybos culiciformis | reverse complement strand
GCACCATTTTTTTTTATTCGCTGTCATATAAATAAAATATTCATGTATCGCCAATTAGTGGTTAACTTGAACAATTTTTAATTAAATTATATAATTTTTTTTTATACCGAAAACAAAAAAAAATGATTTTTTTTATTAAACATTATTATTATTTTGACTTTTTTTTCGAATATTTTAATACTGAGGACATGTTTTTACGTGAAAATGTTAATTAATGTAACGATTAATTTTTTGGCATGTAATTTTCCTATTTATAACTCTTAATAGTATAAAATTTATGCAAATTTTTAAATTTCCTCTTCTAAAATAGTGTAAGGTTTTATTAAATAATTCAGAAAAAAAAATAATTAACCTTTTTCAAAAGTTAAGTGATTGAATAAAAAAAAAAGGATCTCGCATCCTGCGACAAGTTTTTGATTCTATTTAGAAAAAGTTTATAATTTGTAATTATGAGTGGATCAATTTGGTTCTTATAAATGAATGTCAAATCATCACATATGTTTGTTTAATTATTTGTGAATGTAAAAGAAAAAGGATATAGGACATATGATAACTATTTTATAGTTGAACTAAATTTTGTTTATTAAAATTTCAGTCGCTTTAATATTTTTTTTTTACTTCATTAGCACCTCGTAATGATGTAATTATTGGAAGCATTATTAGTTTATTCAGTCCCATGAATTCACTTGCAAGTATATTTCACTGACGAAAAATCAATTACCATAAATTAAAAATATAGTGGACAAAATTGGAATTAATTTTTTTTTTGTTTTATTTATTGAATTTTGTTATCAAGTTATTTAACGGCCAAATTTTAATTATATTTTATAATATGGATTTAAAAATGATAATCGAATGAAATATTAAATTAACTTATATACACATATATAATAAATATTTTTTTAGATAATTTTTGTTGTTATTGAGTGCAGTTTATCATTGAAAATAAATTATTTTGTTAAAATTTTAATGTTATCGAGTCAAAATTCGAAATAATTCAGAATATTGTTTATCCAGCCCCTCGACAAGATTTTTTAGGTTTATATCAAATTTTTAAATTGATAGATTTATATGAGCTTACAAAACTTGCTTAAATCTTCCAATCATTTCAGATTTATATAAGAGTATTGATTCTTTTAAATAACATCAAGGATTATATTATGTTTTAAAATAAATATTTATAGACTTTGTCCGCATTTAGAAGTGACACTACTTTAAGTCAGCTATGTAACTAAAAAAATTAACACTTTTTTGGCGAGTTATGACATTGTGTGATATATGATGATATTTATGATGATTTATCTACGTCATTCATAAACTAGTTCAGTATATATTCGAGTCTCT
The DNA here is from genome assembly GCA_964007475.1 of Hybos culiciformis. Classification (NCBI taxonomy): domain Eukaryota; kingdom Metazoa; phylum Arthropoda; class Insecta; order Diptera; family Hybotidae; genus Hybos; species Hybos culiciformis. Next base: position 31,434,476 of record OZ023273.1, on the reverse strand, counting down.
GTCACCTTTTATTTTCTATCTAGTAAATGGTGCACCAACAAATATGCGTTTATTTTTAATGAGTTATGGCTCTGCTGTTTTTGATGAGTTATACGTGCCATTTAGACTTGTTCTATCGAAAAACAAAATAAAAATTTCATGATAAGTAATTTTTGATGATTTATGACATTTTGATTTTGATCAATTCTTTCGTGATGAGCTAATTATTCACTCGCTCTTTTCGACATCTAAAAATATTTCAATAAAATAAACCTATCATTAAATATTCTGTTTAATATTTATTTCTGTCCGGAAATTATTGAAATTATAAAATTTATAATTTGATTTAAAAATTTTACCTCATAAATTTCAACGCATCAGTCAACAACAATCAACAATAAACTTTTCATGGATTTATCAAAATAAAATTTATATAAAAATTAAATAAGATATTGTCAACATTTTTGTATTTCTCGCAATCTGTTTTTAAAATCAGTTGGCCTAACTGTTTGGAATTATGATTTCAAAATAATAAATTTAATTCATTTATTTGTTTAAAAATATCAATTTTTCAATTGAAAAATTAAATAATCTTATCAAAAGTATAAATTTTAACTAAAACAATCAAAATCTATTTTTAAGCTTTTTAATTACGTATAATACATATATAGTTTTAATCTTTGTAATTATGTTTTAGTGGTAAAAGTCATAAACATTGTGTATATATTGTATTCACGTACATATGTTATACATAATTATATATTTTTGTATAGAAGAGATTAAAATGAAATACAATAAAAAAGTACAAATAAATAAAATTAATAGAATTATAACATTCGAACAATATGTAAATTAAGCTAAATTAAAGCTGTTGAAAATAATTAATTGAGTACCAAAAATAGTGGGCAGAAGAAATTTTTCAGAATAAATCACGGCTGTTTAATTTATTAATTAATATATACATATATATAATTTATATAATTAAAGTATTACCTAATAATAATATAAATAGAAAAATGTATATTCAATGTATTATTATAAATAACTATATTATTAAATGCTCGAAACTATAACCAAATTTAAATACGGAACTTATTTTATTTATAGTTATTATAATTTCAAAATTTAATTTAAAAATATTTCTGTAGTTAAAAAAATCAATTCTCAAACCTGTACTAGACTTAGACAACTCATAACTTATATTAAGACATAATATATAGAAGACACGGTCGGGAAATTAGAAGGGTTAAATACGAAAAAGTATAAATATACACAAAGAAATGAGGTAGAATATTGTATACTTTAATTTTATTAAATTTTTATCTAAATTCAGCATAGGATAGAGATTTATGATGCTAACATCGCAACGAACTTTAATTAAGAAATCTTTATTCATTATATATAGGAATGGTGTACATAGTTAAAAGCTTTTAACTCTACGAAAAAAAAAAAAACTTAAAACCCTATAATAAAATATTTAAAATTTATCAAAAAAAACCTCCTGGCTATACTTGGAAATAATAATTTTTATAAGTTTATAATAAAAAATTATCGAAAAATAATATTAGTTCTGTCTATTTTTTTTTTCCTGAAGTGTACTTAATATTAAAATAGGACGAGTTAAAAAAGTTTCCGTTTAGAAAAGCTGAAAAGTAAATATTTATTTTAACGCTTATTTTTTTTCTCTTATTTTAAATATTATCTTATGAAGATTCAAGAAAACTTTTATGTTAGTTTTGTCTACAAAATGAATAGTTTTTTATTTTGCTCTGTAAACTAATGAAAAGAAACTAACTTTAAAAATAAAAATAAATTATTTCAAAATTAATATCTCAGAAATAATACAGTAGTATATACTTGGGTGGTATATGTATGATAGAGAGTTGGACTTCGGCTTCAAATTAAAACACTGTTACATTAATAATAGAATCGTTGTTGATTATTTGAAAATTGAGACAACACGATCTAGATATTGTAGTGAGTATGCTTCGTTTAAGGTTTTCTGCTCATTCAAAGATTTCAAAGTAATTAATGACGAAAAATTTTGGCCAAACGATATAATTTGCCATGAATTCCGCGAAAAAAATAATAACCATTTTCGAAAACCAAAGACAACTCGCCACAATTGAGGCTTCTAAATGTTTTTTATCAAAATGTACATGGTCTTAGGACAAAAACAAATTGTTTGTTCACTTCTACGTGTAATTCTGACTATGATATTTTGATATTGACAGAAACTTGGTTAAATGGCGATTTTGCTGACTCGGAAATGGTTTCTCCGTCATATAATCTTTACAGACGCGATCGTCATCAGGGTAGTGATGCAACCACAGTTGGTGGTGGAGTTGCAGTAGCTGTGAAAGGCTGCTTTGATTCTGAGAGAATTTTGATCCCTGCTGATGATTTAGAAATTTTATGTGTTAAGGTTAAGCTATCCAATTTTTGTTTGTATATTTTAGCTGTATATTTACCACCTAAAACAGGTGATGCTAGAAAAAATTTACACCTTAGCTTGATTAACTCACTTGATTTTTTTAGTGATATTATTTCTGAATCAGATAGAGTATTGTTTTTGGGAGATTTCAACTTGTCTGCGACTGCTTGGCTCGTTGATCCTGAATGCGACTGTTTTTATCCTACATCTTCATGTTCAGTTGAATCCATCTTAACTGATCATTTGTTGTCACTCAATTTTGAACAAAATTCTTCAGTTAAAAATGTGAATGATAAACAATTAGATCTTGTTTTTTCTATAAATTTGTCTTCTATTTTAATTACTCATTGTGCAGATTCATTGCTGCCGGAGGAAAACCACCATCCTTCTCTTGTTATTAGTCTAGATATTGGTCATTCTCCGAATGAACTAATGGTGGAAAACAATTATTCCTTTAATTTTAGTAAAGCCGATTATGTAGGAATGAATAACTCTCTCAGTCTTTTAGATTGGAGTTTTTTACAATCTCAAAACATGGAACAGGCTACTAAAGAATTCTACTCTATTATTTTCAAATTGTTTATTGAGTACGTACCATTCAAATCTAATCGCATTCGTAATTTCTCCCCGCCGTGGTATACTGATGAGTTGAGATCTCTCAGAAACAAGCGTAATATGTTATGGAAAACATATTGTAGTGATAGGAGTGAATATACACTTGGTCAATATTTGTGTATAAAGGAGGATTTTCGAAGGCTTTCTATTAACTGCCATTCTAACTATTTGCTAAATCTAGAAAATGATCTCAAGTTAGATCCAAAACAATTCTGGAACTTTGTTAACTTAAAAAGAGGTTCTTCTTCATATCCAACAACTCTCCATTACAATGATGTCAGTAGTGATAATAATTATATTATTGCTAATCTCTTCGCTGATTTCTTCAAATCTTCTTTTGAGGCCGTCCCTACTTCGCGTTCGCCTCAAGTTGACTCTGTAAACTCATATTCTTTTCTTTCAAATTTTAATTCGTATATATCTAAAACTGAAATCTCCAAACATATCCAGAAATTAAAAAAATCAAACACAGTAGGACCGGATGGCATTCCTACCGTTTTCTTGATGGAATGTGTAGATAAATTAATTGAACCACTTTATATTCTATTTAATATGTCTATTTCTTTATGTTGCTTCCCTAATATTTGGAAAATATCCTATATTATTCCACTTCATAAAAAATCCAATAAAGCACATATTCAGAATTATAGGCCTATCGCCCGACTATCTTGCTTGCCTAAACTATTTGAGTCAATTATTTCTGACAACCTTCAATTTTTCATCAAGCCTATTATTTCTGATAGACAACATGGTTTCGTTCGTGGGAAGTCAACTACCACTAACCTTTTAGACTTTACGTCTTTTTGTAATAGTAAATTTCTTTCCGGAAATTATGTCGACTGTATTTTTACAGATTTTTCGAAAGCTTTTGACAAATTATGCCACAAAACCCTAATTTGTAAATTGAACAAAATGGGCTTTCATTCAGCTTTTGTCGATTGGATATATGATTACTTATCTAATCGTTATTATCAAGTTTCTTTTAATAACTTCTTATCAGCACCGTTTTTGGTAAATTGTGGTGTTCCACAAGGTAGTCATCTTGGTCCTATTTTCTTTATTTTATTTATAAATGATCTTCCAAATATATTAAATTCATCTGAAGTTCTTATTTACGCAGATGACGCAAAAATTTTCAAGTCCATAACTAGTTATTCCGACTGCATTGACTTGCAAAATGATATCGAATCATTTTGTAATTGGTGTACCTCAAATAATCTTCAATTAAACGTTAATAAGTGTCACTCAATGTCATTCTGTAGAAAGAAGAACATTTTTGATTTTCAATACAGTGTTGGATCCTCTACTTTAACAAGGGAAGTAGAGACCACTGATCTTGGAGTTTTGTTGGATGAAAAGTTGAATTTTATTAAACATATCGATTTTGTTACAAGTAAGGCACTGCGTGTTCTTGGTTTTATCAAGAGGCAATCTAAACAATTCAATGATCCATATGTTATGAAGCTTCTATATTCTTCTTTTGTTCGTCCCATATTGGAATATTCTTGCCAGGTCTGGAATCCATTCTACGCTACTCATATCTCTAGATTGGAATCGGTTCAAAAAAATTTCCTTCGTTTCGCTTTAAGGCGCCTCAATTGGCAGGATAATTTGAATCTACCTCCATACACTCACAGACTTCAACTTCTAAATTTCCCAAGTCTGGAGAATAGAAGAGCTTATTTGTCGTTCAGCTTTATCCATAAAGTCATCGAAGGAAAAACGACAAGTAGCTGTTTAATGTCTAACTTATTTTTCAATGTGCCCTCAAGAAGTCTTAGAAGTTTTGATGTCATTTGTATTCAATTTTCCAGAACCAATTATGGTCAATATAGCCCACTTAACTCCCTATTCAAGATTTATAACCGATACCAATTCCTGCTTCAGTTATACGTTTTCGAAAGTCCTTCTTTTAAAAGTAAATTTTATTATACTATTTTGAATAATTCAAACTAAGGGATACATTATTTAATAGTAAATGTTACTGATTTGTATATATTTTTACATCCCTTATTAAATTAATTGTACATATATTTAATTTTAATATCATTATATTTTTTATTCGCTTGTATTAAGCATTTGAAATAAATAAATAAAAAAATTACGTGATGATATTGTTTAACTCACGGAAATTATTAAATTATTCTTGAGAATAAACAATTTAATCTTTTTCTTTTAATAATAAAAGAATTAAATTATAATTTATAAATTTTCTGTATTCTAAAAATTATTGAAAAAAAAACCATTCATTGGTACTCATAAGTTTCCTAAATTTATTAGATTTAAAATTTTTTTTTTTTTTGGAAACGAAAGAAGGAATATCTGAAAAAGTATTTAAAGATTAATAGGACCATTAAACATTTCAAGAGCATAAGAAGAAAAAAAAAATTAAGAAAAAAGATTGCCCAAAACGAAAAAATATGAGGAAAAAGTTTATCCAATTAAATTAACTTTTAAACTTTATTATTATTGTTATCATTATTATTATTATTACTATTAAAGATACATATAGACATAACGCCTTTTTTTAACTTTCCATTATTATTTTAATATATTATTGTTTTTCTCTCAGCTTCTAAAACAAGAATATAAGCTTAGGTGATCTGAAAATTATTTCATCGCACCATGGTGTAGAATTTTTTTTCAATTATTTCATTTTTAGTGAAATTATTAATATTATGTTTTTCGAAATTCTTTAATTTTATGGATCTTAAATTATAATTCAAGGTTCCTTTAACACAACCAGGGATTAAACATATTTTATAAGTTTCTTCTTCAATACCACGCAACAATAACAATCATAGTCATGTACTGTTCTATATATAAATACACAAATTTTCATCAAAATCCAGAAAACGGCAAATTAAAGGTTGCTTCAACTATTCGTTGAGCTTCAATGTTTTTGTTTTTACATAAGGAATGTTCTAAAAACTTTTCAATCTGTTAAAAAAGTGAAGAAAAAAATGTTATTACTACATATATTTATTTTTTCTTTCACAACAATGTTTATAAATTTGACAGTAATCAATTACTGGTATATAATTTTGATCGTATGAAAAATCTGCCACATAAAAATTTTCACCTGTGTTGTTCAAATGTCACTCACTTTTTATTATTAAGTTTCCTTATAGGAAATATATAAAACTAAATGTCAGAATTCGTTTGAAATGTTTAGAAAGAAAATTATTATTTTTTTTTTATTTTTATCTTCCTATTTTCCACCATAAGATTAAAAATTTTTCCTTGGAGAAAAGGAAAAAATAAAAGTTGTTTTTTTTTTTTCTAAAGAAACTTCATTTAATAATTTTTATTTTCAAAGTTAAATTAAGGGTTGTTTTGAAGACAAAATTATTTTCCTTTTGTGTAAATTAAATTGTCTTGCTTTTTAACAATTACGAAAGCAAAATAAAACACAAGAAAGAAAAAAACAATTTTTTTTTTATCCACCATTATTGTTTTTAATAAACTCAAAAATTAATTAACATTTTGTGTATCCTTATTAAATCAAAATTAGTTATTATTATTTTGTTATTTTTTTTTTTTTCTGTTTTCATTTAATTATATACGATAAATGAATATTTTTACCACTTTTTCACATAATTGATTTAAATTATTTGATTTTGACATCCTTTGACAAGAACAACTTATAACGCAAATTATGAACCCTTTTTTTTTGTATACAAAAAAAAAATTGATTTCCTTGAAGAGTAATGAAATCATTACAAATTTAAATTTAGTTTTTGGAAAAAAAAATTTAATGGAACAAGCTTAAAAAAAGAATATCGTATCGTATCTATATTGGATTGGCCAAGTAATGACTAATGAGCTAACTCTATGACTTAATTGTCTAAGTATTTCATGTGATTTCATTGATTAATTAAAACAAAACCAGAATATAATTATTAATATTAATATATAAGTATATAACTAAAATAATATTGATACAACACAGAGTTTCACTAAAATTTCAGGTAGAATTTATAAATAATAAATTATATTATAAAAAGAGACAAAACAAAATTATGATTTTTAAAAGTTCTTTGCTATTAAATTTGTAAAATAAATTTCAACTTTTATTTTTTTTTTTTGTCCACAGGAGTTCTACGAATGTGCAAAATTTCTTCACTTCCTTGTTGTATGCAGGTATTCTATATAACAATCGAAGGAAGTTTATCATGAAAATGGGAGTTATTTTAATATTTTGCAAAATTCTATAGGAGAAAACATGAATTACGACAGTTTGAAATTTTGAAAAATAAAATAATAAAATTTCAAAAAAAAATTAAGTTTTATAATTTTGGAAAATAAAGTTGTAAATGAACGCTGAATTTATTTTTATTTTTTTGCTTTCCAAAGGGATAATTTATTATTCTAAAAGTCTTTTTTTTTTTTTCATTTTATTAATAAAAAAAATATATATAACTCTTGCAACAAAAAGAAATGTAAAGTGAAAGCATTATTTAAAAAGTTTTCTTATGGAAAACTTTATGAATTGTGACTTTTCCAAAAACTGATTCACTATAATATATAAATATATAATTCAAATTAAAATATTAAACGAAAAAAAAACAAATAATATAAATATATAAATAAATTGAAAATGAAAATGAATAAAAGAATTTAGGTTTTAAATATATATAAAATATACATAAAGTCAAAATAGAATCCAAAAATTGAAATAAAAGAAGCAAAAGAATTTGCATTTGCATTAAAATTCGTCTGATCTGCAATTTATTGTTTTTTTTTTTAATGAAAATAATATTGGATTTTCTTTTTTTTTTTTTTGGAAGATTTGACAAGATTATATTGATAAGAATTTATTGTGACAGTGTCTGGGAATTTGTTATTTTTTTTGTTCAGTAATTTTTTGATATTAGCTTTAAGTTAAAAACTATTGAGTTTGATTAGTTTGATATTTCAGATAAAATTTAAATAATTTATATATATATGTATGTACACAAAATACAAGAAATTAAATTTTATCAATATAAAAAAAAAAAGAACTCACAAAAATGATATTAAATGATATATAAATGACTGAAAAATATGCTTATTTATTATTAGCAGGATATACAATACATATTATATATCCATATATAGATTGAATTAAAATTATATTAATAAAAAATAAAAAAGAAACCAAATGAAAATCTTTATGTCCTTTATTTATTGAACACACATGTTGGAATCCTTTTATTATCGCTTTTTTTTTTATTCTTATATTATATTTTTCTTTTTATTGTTATTTTTTTATTACTAAGAAAAGCTTAATTTAAAAGCGTCAATTGCAAAAAAAAATTTTATCCTTGATTGAGTTAAAAAAAAATGTAGAAACATATACATGTTTATATATAAACAGTCATATGATATTATGTGTATGTAACAATGAATCAAAGACCTTTCATGTTTTATCTGTTTACATTTTTTTTGTACGTGTAGTAAAAATGTAGTGTAAAACTATGTACATACAAAAAACATACAAAAAAAAACATTTTTGATTGATTAGAGGATAATAATATAAAAAAAAAAATGCTGGAAGCAATAACCAAAAGCAATCATATTTTTTCATCCGATTTTTTTTTTTGATAACTTTTATTACTGCGTTATGAAGAAACTCTTAAGAGTTTATTACCAATTTTTAATTTCAGATTAAGAGTTGGAAATAAAAATATTAATTAAAGCTTAGTATAATCTCAAATATTCATTTTCTTTTTCAGAGTTGATATTTATAAAAAGGACCTCTTGCTTAGTAGGTACATTGATTAAAAAATCATCGAAAAATAATAATTAAATACAAAATACCTGTTCAATTACGGAGTCTTCTCTCTAATAGAACTTTATTTTGTGTTTGAGAAAATGTGATATTATTATTATTTATTTGGAACTGAATCCTCTTTTTTACATAAGCTGGGTTTCAACCAAAAATAAAGATTTATGCTTCGATTGTATTTTGTTTGAATTACACAATGTTTGAAATATATACTATGTTCATATGTATATAATTTTTTTTTTTTTGTTAAAGGGGACAAAATACAATATTTTATGTACATGACACCCAGCATAATCAAAAATTATAAATTTATTCTGATATGAAAGTTCAGTAAAAATATAAAAATGTTTTTTTTTTTGTTGTGGTTTGAAATTATTGTTCCGTCATTGCAT
>OZ023273.1:31302786-31420286 GCA_964007475.1 Hybos culiciformis | reverse complement strand
TTCATGTGTGGATTCTAATAGATTTTTTTTTAACACTGCGCCTTTGCTTTTCACAGGATGTGTTGTGTATATGTGAATATGAAGAAGTAATTTATTTATTTATTTTTTTTGAACAATACCAACTCCCAGGATAAATTACAAACAGAAACAATATAATAACAAACAAGTTAAAATAAGCCATTAAAGCTCTGTTTTTTCTGTTATATAATTTTATTTGTTGAATTTCAGTTGATTTCTTTTTTTCTTTTTTCTTTTTTTTTGTATTTTTCCTCCTTCTTATTTTATGTTTTATAAGAATAATATTCTTTTCTTATTTTCTGCTTATTTGGAATGATTTTATTACTTAAAAAGATATTTAAAAAAGATAAATTTGTTGATATAGGCTTTAAATCTTATCACATCAAATTTTCTGGTATCAAAATATTCATGAGATTAACAAAAACAAAATGACTCTTACCACAAAAATATAATTTTTTTTTGTGTATTTGTGGAAAAAAAAATTTAAATTTATATAGATTTTTGGAAATAAAATGCGAAATTGAAATAATAATAGGAAATGTGAATATGGATTTAAAATGATTTTATTGCAGCAGTCAACTTGAGAAAAAAGTAATGCCTTTTTATTGGGAAGTTTTTCTATCATTCATTAAAAATTTTAATCGGAACAATAATCCGAAATAAAAATTTTTTCGGCGAAAGTTCATTCCTTTCATTTGATAAAATATGTTTTAAATTCAATGAAGTGTTTTAAATTTTTCGCTGAATTTTTGCTTATTATTTGCATCGATCGATGAATCGGATTGAAAAATAGATTAAAAAAGTTAATATTTTTGTTAATTATGTAATTGGGCTGTTAATGTTAAAAACCAAGAATTATACATAAGTCGAGCGATTAAATGAAACTTTTTATTAAACTATACATTTGAAATTGAAATCTATATTTTTGTATAAAAGAAAATGTTCGTTTATCATCATTATGTATACGCGATAAAAATTCGCATTGTATTTTTTGTATATGCTTTTCAAAGTTTTAACATCATTTTTTAAAAGTTTCTAAATCACATTCAAATAATATTATGTAAATATTGTACGTGGGAAATATTTGTATAAAATGTAAAAACCCCGCAAGGAGATAAGGTTTCATATTAAAAGAATATATACACAAATAAATATATATAATTATCTTTGATAAGTTATTTTTATTCAAACATGAAAGTCAGAATTATTTTTTATACTATTTTTTATATACATTATTATTATTATTTTATTTTTTTTTCTTGTTTGTTGAATCGGAATTTTTTAAATTTTAATTATACATATAATTTGTAATAAAATAATGTCTTTCTGGATTATCTTGAATTGTAAAAAAAAAAAACAAAAAAAACATTATAATAAAAAGTCTGTAGGAAACTTTTGAAATGTTTTAATGCAAAGTTTTTGAATTTAATTTAATATAATTATTATAGTGTATATTTACAGTATTATGACACCCCTAAGGTTTCCGATAACATGAGTAAAACGTTTTTTTTTTTTTTATTTTAGTTCTTTTTCTTTGGTTTTCCTTTCTGGTAAACCATAATTGCAAAATAAAAAATATAATAAGTATATTTCAAAATTCTTTTAATTCTCGTTAACTTAAATACCTTTTGAATACATGATGAGGTAGAAATTAAAAAAATAATATATGTATACATATATATAAATTCTTATTTTCTTACTAGACACTGTTGTTAAATATCCTGTTTTGTATAAATGTACCACCATCTTTTCTATACTGTAGTCCTTTAATATCAGTGACTACAAATTTTCAACATAACATTTAAATAGGAATTTCAATTTGGTAAAAGAGATTTTTTGTTTTCTTTAATTTGGTTGTTTGTTTAATTATTATTTTTTTTTATTTTATTTAATCAAGTTGTAAAAGTTTCTGCAGTAAAAATCGTTCGTTTACTAAACATTTAAACTTAAATTTCGATATAAAGCCCTGCCGTTGACATTATGTTGTTTAAACACTTTTTTAATATTAAATCTGTGTTTTGCTTTCAAGTATATAAGATTTTGAATTAGAAAAGAATTCAATTTTCAAAGTTTTTCGTTTGAGCTGAATTTTAGTGTTTTTCTAAAGCAAAAGAAAAAAGGAAGCCATTAACACCTGGATTGCAATAAAATTTAAAATTATAACTTTTTCTTTTTTTCTGTCTACTTTTTATTTTATATAGGATTATTTTTAAACAGGTTCTTTTAGTAAAAAAGTTTGAATTTTTTTATTCAGCTTTTAATTTTTTTTTCTTATAACTATTACTAATAATAATCTCACCGCAATTATTAAAATGAATTTATACTCCTGTATAAATATATACATATAGTTAAAGTAACAAAATTGGATTCCCTGTAAATGTTTTTAATATAACTCAAGGTATATATATTTTCATATTAAATTGCGTATTTTATGGTTTGAGGAAAAAGAAAAGTAGCATGAAACGATTTGGAATGGCGAAAAAAAATCTTAAATATATAACAGTTTCAATAATGAATAAAAACCATTGAATTGAAATATGATATTTAATATATTGCTACTGTTTTAAAAATATCATGCCATCCAAATTACAGTAAAATTTTATTTTAATATTATTGTTGTGTTTGTTTGAAAATTATTTTGAAGAAGCTGAAATTTCTAATATTTTTTCTATAAATTTATTTCGCAAACTTATTAAATCAAATTGAATTTGTTTTTGCAAGGAACCAACAATTTCTATGACACAATTCAGCGTTTTAAAAGATTAATGGCACTGTACCGATTCTGCCAGTGTATATCCACAAAATTAGATCGTCAGAATGAATTTGTTTAAGCAATAATTGCCATGACACAATTCAGCGTTTTGAAAGATTAACGACACTGTGCCCATTCTGTCACTTTTTTATTATAAAAATGTAATGAACATCTATAGATAATGTTGAATCTTGAATTTAATATAAACTTATGCTGGCAACAATACTTATGTAGTTCCATATATTTTTGTTATTCGTTATTTTATATATCTCAGTAAGACAAAAAACCGAAAAATCTCAATATTGTAAAAAGGTTGTTAAAACCAAATAGGTTTTATTTATTTTTTATTTTTCTTCCTTTTCATTTAAGCAAAAATTTATAATATTTTCTTAGGAAAATTTTCGTGTATTATTATTATTTTTTTTTTCCTAACAAGATTTTCGCAAAACGATGTAAAAATAAAGTTGTGAAAAAAGTAGAAAATTGATTATGATTTTATATTATATTATGAATTTATATAGGATTTTTATTTTTTATGACTAAACTTAATATTTATTACAAGATGTAGAGGAAAAAAAAAAAGATCATTATAAAAATGAAAATGAAACTTTTGAGGAAAAAAAAAATTTTTTCTCCATTTTTTTTTATTCATTTTTGCAAAATAACTTTAATATTAAAATGTAGGTGATGAAAATGATATTCAATTTTATTACTAGAAATAATAATGTTATGAATATTATATTTTAGAGAGATAGAAGAAGTATAGAGATATGGTACTTAAGAAGGAAAAAAAAACAAAAATTAAAAGTTCAAATGTAGTTTTCTTTCTTGATTGCGATAAGCAAAAAAAATAAATTGCTTCATTAAATACACTGTCGTGAATAGAATTAAAATTGTTGTTAATGAAGAAATTATGAAATTATCATTCATCAAAAATGCTTAATTTTTAGTTATTTTTTTTTTTTTGATTATAAATTGTTTAATTATAAATGGAAAAAAACTGAAAAGCGTTTATTACAAAACTGATGATGTAAAATTGAGATTAATAAAATTTTAGTTCTCGAACACGTCATTATTGGATAAATTAAGAATATTGTATAAAGGGAACATTTTTTAAGAATTTTTCCAAAATGATACAGAATATAGTTAGTTGTATGGTTTGAATTTAACACTTACTATAAGTCTATAGAGTAGACTGTAGCAACATAGTTATACTACAATGCTTATTGAGGCCATTTAAATAATGGAATCTATTTTCTTTCGAAAAATACTAAAATGAAACTGAATTCCGCAGTGTAGTTTTTCATAAAAAAAAATTCTAAAGAATTATATTTTATACTTTATAATTTTCTTTTTATTATTTAAATTAAAAAAAAAATATATACAAATGAATTATCTTTTTAAAATATTTGATTTAAAAATAAAATTAAATATTTTCCTTTTCAAGTTCACAAGACCATAAAAATTTGACAAAAAAAAATTAGGTAAAGGATAATGGTTTCATAGAAAAAAAAATGGCTTAGTTTTTTTTTTGTGCTCTGAGATGTCAGTTTATTAGATTAAAACTAGAAAAAGTTTTTATGAATAAAAAATGTTGATGCATTATGCAAAATTTTTTAATCTATAAAACCTTGTTTATATTTATGATAAAATTATTATGAAGGTTTCGAGAATGGTTTCATTTTATTTCTATTTTTTGTCCTTTCCATTTATTTTTTTTTGATTTAAGTGTGCTTAAAATCTGGGAGCTTATATAAAACATAATACAGGCGATCTTTACGTTACTCTTTTATCCTTATATTTTTACATGTGATTCTTAATAAAATAACAATAGCTGATTTTGAAACGTCGTTCAAAGATCGACAATATTGCCTAAGGTAAACGAACTGTTAATAATTAAACTGAAACATACATGGGTATAAAGTTTTAGTGTTAATGTTTAAATTGTTGTCTAAATTTCGATGCGATTTTGAAAACAAAAAAATTTGTAAAATTTTGTATGAAATCCACTTTAAAACAGTTTTCTCTGAATTTAAGAATTTACATAGTTTAATTTTTGATCGCGATTTTATTTTCTTCATGACAGCACTAGATGATGTGAAAAATAAACTTGGAATAACTTTATCAAATATATAGCCTTGGAATATAATTGAAGTTCAAACTACAATAATATATGTATATTCAAAGCTAAGTATTTTTAAGCTATTATCCCACTGAAACTGAAAGACAAACACCAGGAAACTTAAGATAATACGGAATGTTTAAAATATATTGATTTTAATTTTTAAATGTTATAAAATTTATTTATAAAGGTAACAAAAAATCAACTTTCATTATGATGAAAATTATGTATGAATAAAAAAGAAAAACAATTTTCATGTCGAAAGCAGATCCATACATCAAAATCTTTGTTTGATGAAATTTCTGAAATTGTAAGAAATTCTCTTCCTCCATTATTTTTTTTATTTTTTCTTACATTACATTTATATATTTTCTCTCTACTTACTTAAATATTATTATTATTATTTTTATTATTATTATTATTTTTATTATTATTATTATTTTTATTATTATTATTATAATATTATTATTATAATATTATTATTATTATAATTCTGTGAATTCAGCTCATGGTACATAATGCATTTTGATGATAATATAATAGAATTGACGATTTTGTTACATTGTTACATCAAAGCAAAACTAAAGAATGTCTTTTTCAACATCATGCGGAATATTTTAACAAAAATTGTAATAAAATCCAATTTAATTTTCATATATAAAATTTTAGTGTTATCAAACAGATAATGATTATAGTTTTTTTTTTGCATTGAAAAAAATTTCAAAATAACATTTTTGGATTGCATGTGCAAAATGTAACATTACTTCCATAAAATGTATTATTCACTTAAAAAATAAAAGAAGAAAAATGTAAATTAATTTAAAGTTAGTATATAAATCAAAATTTTTTATTCCTTAATCAATGTATGTGTATGTATACTATATGTAGCGAATTATGTAATATAATATTAACACAATTTGATTGCAACAGTAGTGTTTTTATAACATATTGAGATTCTAGACTAGATAGTGCGAATTCAATTAGAAATATGTAAACTGTCTACTTACTAAATTTGTTCTCAAATTTGAATGCAGAAATAGTAGATTACAACACATGCTAAGAAAATTTGTTATTACAACGAGTTGTGTATACACAATGACACATATACACGCGTCAATACTTATATCACGAGACCGTTAGGTCGAGATATAATATTGACAAGTGTCCATGTGTTTTTGTGTATATACACAACGAACTGTATAACAAATTTTATTAACATGTTTTGTATACTGTTTTAATGTTCATGTGAGAGGTAGTTGCAATCAAAACATTTGCAATGCAAAAAAAAAACAAAAGTTCAAAATGATGAAAGTAAATAAAATTGAAGTGTGGTAAATAAAATTGAAGTGTGTAAATAAAATTTTCTTAAATAAATAATTGACGCATTTAATATACCATTTACCGAGCTAAATTTACGATTGTAAATACACTTACCGATCACATGCACATTAAAGTAAATTTCCAATAACACAGTGATTATGTTTGCCTAGTGTTAATAAACTGAAATTCGGAAACTTCAATTCATTGTATTAGAAATATTGAGAAAACAGAATCACTATTTTTGAAAAGTTATTTATTTTGCTGAGCTATCAAATTTATATCAATGGAAGGGTGTAGGACAGAAATTTGCTTTTTAAATATCTTAATCCTTACATCTGCAAGATTTTTCTTAATTTTAATTATGCTTTAAAAAAATCTATGTACACATTATTTAACATTACCATAAATCAAGTGTTTCAAATTAAAAGTTAATTTGATGTTGAATATTATTAGGCCACTGCTAAGAATATTTTATGTTAATAAACGAATTGGGATTAAAAAAGTGCCTATAATAGAAAAAATAAATGTGAAGGTTAAAAATTAATCGTACAATAATGTTAATCTGAATTGGACTTCGTTAAGCCAATTTCTATACTAAATTGAGTACACTCGACGATTTTCAATTATTGATAAATATTTTTTTAACTAATTATGAATAAGAAAATACTTTATATTTTAATAAAAAAAAAAAATTTGGAAATTTAAATTGAAACAAAAAACACATAATTTATAAAAATAAGCATGCCACAAATTTTCATAGCTCTTATTAAAATTAAATCGGAAGTAAGAATTAATAATAGTAAAATAAGTAGCAATTAATATAATTTGTGGCACACTTGGTGTCTACTTTTTTATTTTCCTTTATAGCATAATTTATTTGGAAAAGTTATGTGTGAATGGAAACTTTTTATATAACAATAAATACTTCTCATAATAATGTGAAAACATAATTCATGTAAGGATACAAAACAAAAAAAAAAAACCAGTTACATAAGTGAAAAAAAATATCTAATTTATTTTATTGCCAAAACAAAGAAAAATATACATACCAGAAAATACAAGGTGAATTTCAAATAGATTTTTAACAGAGACATAGATTTAATAACGAATTCCTTTCATAATTCAAGAATATAAGGGATTTTTTCATAAATCTAGAATGTAAATTCTACATTCTGTAATTCCCCAACATCATCACAAAATAAAATGTAAAATATTTTAAGAATTATACTACAACACAGTTGGGTACCTTAAAAATAAAATACTACCTAAATCTGTATTTATACGTGAGTACATTTGCCAGAAATAATTAATTAATTATTATCTGCTCTTCTTTTTTACATCGCCAATTTTCTAGAATTATGGTTAAGACCTAAAACACCCTGCATTATAACTATAAGAATAATTTTTATATATAAGGATAAACTATAGTATATATTGATTATGAAATATGTGAAATAATTTGGAATTAGCACTTTTACACACTTGAAATACCCAGAATATAATTTATATCGTTTTATTGGAATTATTTGTCGTACAAGTTTTATTAATTTAATTAAGTATACATTTTGATATTTGAGTTGAATTAAATTAAAATATGTGATTTTTTTTTTATCAAATGTAAAATGATTTTTATTAAAGCAAATATCAAAATAGATTTACCGCATATGGACCTAATAAAGATGGTAACAAAAACTACAAAATTTTGAAACAAATGCTGATTTTAAAGGTTATCATTATTCTAATCATTAATCAGCATAACAATTTGATTAGTTTTTCTACTAATAGAATGTGTTTTAAATTTATTTAAATTAATACCTACACAAAATGCAACAACATAACTATTTTTTTGTGCTTTAATTCTATATTCGATCTATATTAGCAAAATTGCTATTTTTATGAACCATTAAAGTGAACATATAAATTAAAATAAAAATAAGTTCTTTTTAATAAAAAAAAAATAAATGTATTCACTTATTAATTTATGATAAAATATTTTTAAAATAGTATGAATTAATATTGTTAAGTCAAAATAATTGAATACAATAAATTGTATATAATTTCATTAAAATGATAAATTTTTGAATTGCAATGAATTTTAATAAAATTTATGTCACATGCATTCATTTACAATTTAAAATTTTTTATATATATAATTTTTCTGGCTGTGAATCATGTCATATTCGAAGTTTGAATGGAAAATACGAACATTGGTTTTTGGTTTTCACAATAACTATTACCATCAAAATCTATTCCCCTAGTATTAGCAAATAATTGAAATTCATTAATTAACACTGAGAAACATCTTTAAAGATATAAATAATAAATAAAACTTACAATTATGTATGCACTGCACATAAAATATATTGAGATTTTAATTTTGAACCGTAGCAAAAATGTTCAGCTTAAATTTGTCAACAACTCATAATAGGTATATATATATGTCAAATAATTTTTGAATTTTTTTTAATCATATTATGTATACTAGTCAGCCCGTAGAAATAGTAAATTATAATTGATTTAACATTTATTTAATACTTAATGAAATACAAACAAACACTGGTCATCTAGTTCCAATAATTAATTTTGAAATATTTCATGAAACACAATCTTTTTGGCCATAAAATGGTTATTAGTTTTTTTCGTGAATATTTTTAAATTTCTCATATCCAAAACCCTTGTTAACGCTACTGTCCATAAGGAAATTCATGATCTTCTAAAAAACATGTGTGAATAGGACACACGGAAGAAATGAAGCTTCATGTATGCGAGATTTTCACTGTATTTTTGATTTTGTTCTGAGCCATTGCAGAGTGGGTTATTGAGCTGATGAGCTAAAAAGAGGGGTCCCAATTTTTTGTGACGCAATTTTTGTGTATAATCATTTTCTCTTTTTATGTACCAAATTTGAACGAAATCGGACGAAATTTTGAACCCTCCCCCAGGGAAGGTCGCCGGGTAGGAAGCCCATAAATTTTTTGTTACGAAATTTTTGTGTTTAATCATTTCCTCGTTTTATGCACAAAATTTGAATGAGAACGGACGAACTTTTAAAGTCCTCCCCCAGGTGAGGTCGCTGGGTAGGAGGCCAATCAAATTTTAAAATAGCCTATAACAACCCCCGACCTGACCATTGGCTTTGAATGTATTCAAGAATTCAATGGGATACAGATGTTCACTTTCCTGAACTCGAAAATCAAATTTGTTATGAAAACTCAACAAAAAAGATGATTTTTTTGTAATTTTTGCAAATTTCCCCCCGTGGTGTATATCGCGTCGTGGTAAAACAATTTGGAACTTTTTTAATTTTTAACTTAACCAAATGTCTTAATTAAGCTCAATAGATAGTGCTTCTCTCGAAAGTTTTTTGTTATGAATAAAATATACCTCGTATTTCGTAAAAATAAGTACAATAAATTACTATAACAAACTGCAATAGCAAAATAAATTACAATAACGAAATACATACAATAGGTACACATTCAAAATTTTTAATTTTTTTGTTAACTAAAAGTTTTGAAATGATCCACCAGAAAGACTGGATGGTGTCTATGGTTTTTATGTACATTATCATAAATATAGCGACACCTATTGGAATTTTCATTAAATATAAAAATTAAAAATGTAAAAATATTTGTTGCGATTACCACCAGGAGCGATGTGTTGAAAATTTGTTATTGTTTTGTATGAGGCTTCGGAGAAATCGTTTTGCCTTTACATATATCATAAATATAGCGACACCTATTGGAATTTTTTTGAGGCTTCGGAGAAATCGTTTTGCCTTATTATATATATTAAGATTAAGATTTATGAAATTATGTACAATATTATGTTCATAAATACATAAAAATGATCTGCACATAATTCAATTCAAATGAAAGGAACATTTTTTGAAATATAAAAATAAATAAAAAATTTAAAGAACAAATCAATTGATAATTTTATGAATAAAATTTGAGAAACGGTTTTAAGACTCTACCCAAACAAGCAAACGCCAGAAAAACATTTCCAGAAAAACAATTCTCAGAAAAATAAATCTCTAAAAATTTTATTTCTGAAAAAGAAAAAGTTAAATAAAAGGATAATTCTAGATAAATTTAAATTTGTTAAGTAGGTACAAGTATCAGATTTAAATAATCATTTTTGAAAACAATTTGCATGATAGTAGTGTAGTATTCTCCGATTTAACTTTTCTTGACTTTTAATCTAATTTCTGGGAATTAATTTTCGGGCAATTATTATTCTGAGAACTGCTTATCTGGGGAATTGTTTTTCTGGGACAAGTCCGAATACCCTGAGAAATATAATCTGTTTACAATAATTTTCCACATGTACGAATTAAGTTTGTTTTTATTTTAAATACTTATATTACATTATATATCATAAAAATATTTATACAACATATTCTACGAAAAAACTAAAGTGGAAAAATATTATTCAATATTATTAAATGTTTAAATCTTTTCCAAGGAAAATAACAAAAAAATTAGCTGAGATTTATTACAATATGTGTTTTCTTAAAATTATCTATAAATCTATTCCTTATCACACTCTTTTTTTTTTTTTTGTGGGATTATTTTATTCTATTTTATTTTTTTTTGTTTTCCATTTTCGGTTTATTAGCCTACAGGAATAATATATAAAAAAAAAAAATACATTTTGTACATTTTGGTAAAAAAAAGGAGCCAACTTTTTTATCATAATATTTTTGTAAATAAAAACTTTTTTAATACAAATTATTATTGGCTTTTAGAAAAGGTTAAAATTGTTTTCTAAAGAATGTTATAACGATGATGCCTTTACATGGAAAAATTAGATTAATGTTTAATTGAATTGAATTTCTTCTTGTTAGTATTTTGCGAAACTCCATACTGCCAGAAAATAACACACAGCTATATTTTATCTAGTTTTTATTTCAGTGAGATAATAAATTAAATTTTTGGCTCTACTAAATATTTCAGACTTACATTATATTGTATCTGGTCAAAAAAATAAATCAAATAAGAATTATAAATCCTGCCTACATATAGTTAAAAAGAAATATAAGAAAGACGGAAATATTCTAAAATCTATATTCGAGTAGATCACGTTTTAAATTTTAATTTCATTTTTCGTCCAAGTTTTAATTATAATCTGATTCTGTATTTTTTTTTTTTTTTTTTCTATTTTAAAAATTATAAAAATTCTCATTGTTGAATTTGTTTGACAATAAATGATGTATATAACATGAATAAATTTTTAGCTTTTGAAATTTATTCATTTTTATTTTTTGTTTCTTCTAAATATTTAATATTACAATTTGAATTAAAAAAGATAAAAATTAGGTTAATACAATTTTATTTCATTTTTATTTTTTATTTTATTTTTATAAAATAGAATTCCCAACTCTAATTTATATGAAAATTATCTAATTAAAAGCTCTAGAAACAAGGAGAAGAAGAAGTGAACATATAATTTTTTTTTTGTATTCACAGTGACACTTAATAAAATATAATTACGAAAGTTTATTTAGTTTTTGAATTATTTTTTTCCATTAAAAAGATGTATTTATTTTTTTGGTATTTTTCTTATTTATTTTTATTCTTATAGATTTTTTTTTTATTCCTCTTGCTTTTTTCTTTTTATATATACATATATAGCATTCCAATTTAGTTTTAATTGTACAATTTTTCCTTAGATGCGATATAATAAAAAAAGAAGATAAAAAATGAGATATTACACCATGATTGAAATTGCTTTCTTTAGCATGAACTATCATCATGGAAGTTGAACTATATGCACGTTCCTTACAAAAAACGTTTTTAAAAACACGTATTTTTTGTCAATTCTGTTAGTACGGTATATTTTACGATTTTTTTTTGAGTATGGGTACACCCAAAAAATATATCGGTAATACCAGAGTAGGTAAAGTATAAATTTACGTTTTGGATCACCATTGAATACTAAAGATCTTTGAATTTCACCTAAATGTCAAACATTGAACAAAGTTGTTTTGAACACTTTATATGATATTTTAAAAAAATTAAAAGAGACCAAATGGTTTGATTTCTATTTTTTTATATAAAATATAAAACCAGTTTTAGTAAGCAATGCAGATCTCATGCTTTAATATCAAAAGACTTTTGTCTGTTGATTGCATTTTTAAATGTACAAAAATGCCTATCGAAAACACGCATCATTTGTTGTAATCGTTCGTTAAGTTAACCATTATAAAGTTTGTCTAATTTATCAAAATCAAATAATTTTGTTAACAAATAATTTTGTGGGATTGCCAGAGAATAATTTTTAAAAATTAATGTTTTTTCATTTAATGAAAAAAAACATAGAGAAAAAAAATTAATTTGTAAATCCTTAAAATATTACTCAGTTTGCTTATACTTTTACTTATTAAATTTAACCTAATATCATATGCTATTTTCATACAAAATTAAATAATTCTTATTTTTCACATATACATAATATTATTTTGTATAACAACTTTTGAAATAATCTGATTATGAAAATAATATAATATACAATTATTCTTATAAGTTCTTACTTTACGTACATATAATTTCATTAAATTTACTATCCTCTTAACATAATTATCATTCAATCAGGATTCAGATTTGAATAATGACCAGCATTTTTTTTTTGTATTATTTATTTATGTCTAAGCTTATGATAAACAAAAAGTGCAACAAATGTATTATTATAATGTATTGCATGTAACACTGGAATATAAAAAAACAATGTCATATGAATTAAAAGTGACCAATAAATAATTGAACCAAAATCACTGAAAATAGTAAAAAAAGTTATTCGCTGGAAAGAAAATAATAATAATGGAAGGAAATTTTAATTTTTTGATTAAAATTATATTGTTTTTTTAGAAAATTATATTCTAGAAGAATAATGTTATACATATATATACAAACACATATTATTGTAAGTTATGTAGTTCTATTGAACAAATTAAATTTATAATATTTACTAGCTGTACCCGCACACACGTTGTTGTGGAACACACGTTTTAAGTGAAATTTTTGTTGTCAGATTTATGAACAATTATAGGAGCTAGTTATTTTATAAATTTGGGAAAATATCTAAGAAGAATTAATATTTATCATTTCTCCTTATTCAACACTTAAATTGTATGTAATCGAATGATATCCTTCCCTTAAACAGGTTTCCAAACCAAACCAAATTTGTGTTTTTATCCATTTCCTCTTTTTATGAATCAAATTTGAATGAAATCGGAAGAACTTTTGCAGTCCTCCCCGGGAGGGATTTTTGGGTAGGGTGCCATTCAACTTTTAAAATAGCCTATAACACCCCGAGACAAAGAGACGGTATAAATTTCGAAACGATCGGTTCAAATGTTTAGTTTTTAATATTTTGTAGTTATTAGTAATAAAGAAATTGATTTCTATATATTCGAAGAGACCCCCTAAAAAGAGGGGGGCCAACTTTTTTGTTACGAAATTCGTGTGTTTAATCATTTTTATCTACAAAATTTAAATGAAATCGGACAAAATTTTGAAGACCACCCCTAGGATACGAGGTCAATAAAATTTTTGTTACGAAATTTATTGTAATCATTTCCTCTTTTTACGTGTCAAATTTGAATGAAATCGGACGAACTTTTGAAGTCCGCACCCCGGGGGAGGTCGCTGAGAAGGAAGTCAACAAATTTTTTGTTACGAAATTTATGTGTAATCATTTCCTCTTTTTATGTACCAAATTTAAATGAAATCGGACGAACTTTTAAAGTCCGCCCCATGGAGATTCCTGGAAAGGAGGTCAACAAATTTTTTGTTACGAAATTTATGTGTAATCAGTTCCTCTTTTTATATAACAACAATGAAATCGGACGGTAGGACATCCCTGAATAGGAGGAATAGGAGGCTGAGTAGGAGGTCAACAAAATTTTTTTTACGAAATTTGTGTATAATCAGTTCCTCTTTTTACGTACCAAATTTGAATGAAATCGGTCGAACTTTTCAAGTCCGCACCCAGGGGCGGTCTCTGGGTAGGAGGTCCCTGGGTAGGAGGTCCCTGGGTAGGAGGTCAACAAATTTTTAGTCACGAAATTTGTGTGTAATCCTCTTTTTACATACCAAATTTGAATTAAATCGGACGAACTTTTAAAATCCGCCCCGAAAGGAGATCCCTGGGTAGGAGGTCGCTGGGTAGGAGGTTAACAAATATTTTGTTACGGAATTTGTTTGTAATCACTTCCTCTTTTTACGTGCCAAATTTGAATGAAATCGGACGAACTTTTGAAGTCCGCCCCCGGGGGAGGTCCCTGGGTAGGAGGCCAATCAAATTTTAAAATAGCCTATAACGACCCCCGACCTGACACAAAGACATGGTGTAAGTTTGAAAACGATCGGTTGAGCGGTTTAGGAGACTATTCGGAACATACAAACATACAAACAGACAAAGATACAACTTCGGTTTTATATATATAGATAGAATAAGAAAATTTCAAACAAACATAAAATCTTTTCATAACTATCCAAATCAATAAGAATTTCTCGAAGCTATAAATGTGTTATGTACACAATTTGTGTATGGATACCATACATATTTTGATTTTTATTTCATTCAAAAGAACAACAAGATAAATAATTGGATTGAATAGAAGAATTTATAATATTCCATTTTGTGTCTTATTATTATGTTGTCTTATTATTATGTTGTAGAATGCGAGGATGTCTTACTAATAGAATTTATTATATTTTATATGTGTGTATATCTTGAAGTTATAAAACTTTTTATTTTAGTTTATTTTTTTTTTTTTCTAAATAAGAACAATAAATGCAAAATAGTTTAAACAGTTAACAAAAATATAGTACATACGTACAGTATACACAATACCTATTACAAATATATTTTCTTCTATATGTACAATTGCACATATTTACATTTATGTATTTTTTTCTTAGAATATTTCAAGGATATTATGCTTAGAGACTGAGAATTGTATATAAGTTTGGCGAACTAGAAAAATTTTAGACTAAAGAATAAAAGAATCTATTTTAACATTGTTTTAACTTGAAAAATAAAAAATTTAAAATGTTCATGTAAATATAACATTTATGTATATAGTAGCTATATGTGTATATATGTCCTCTTTATTAGTTATATGTATTTTTCAGTCAATATAAGCAAATAATATTGAATGCTCTGAATACTAAAAAGAATCATTTGCAGAATAATAAATATTTTTTGTAAGTTTTGTTATCTACGTATAAAAAAATTTTATATTTTTTTCCCATTTTTTTTTTAATCTAGCAAAAGGATGCACAATAAACTTAAATAAAGTCAAAAGTTGATTTTTTATCAATTTTTTTTTTTTTTTTTTAAATATTTTGCATTGTCTTATTTTAACATTTTTCATGGGAATCCGCATGTTTACCTTACAAAATTGTCATTTTATGCGTAAAAATAAAGTTAACAATGGTTTTCTTATGATATTAACTAAACATTATCTAAGTAGCAGCGGGATGAGATTCTACAAAATATATTTTTATATTATACAGAACTTAGTTTTAAAGATTCAAATAATATTAATTCAAAATTAAGAACAAAATACAAGACCTACCCGCCCAAATTACAAAATAAATGAATTCAATAAATCCTGTTAAAATATTCTTGTAACAGGATGAAATTTTGAAAAAAAAATAAAAAAAAGATAGGTGAATGACGAATAATACTAGATTTCTGAGATACTTATACCAGTGATGCGTTGCAGCTGGTTCACTCCGGTTCTATGGTCGTTAAAATTTATAGAATCTGTTGTTAAATTTGATCGAACCGGTTGCTATTTCGGATTTCTTCTTAATTTTGAAATACCTAAATAATATTTTATATTTAAAAGTGAAATATTATAATAACCATATTATATTTAAAGAGTAAATTCCATAACATCATATACAGTGTTTTAGCCTTAAAGTTCCAAATATCTCGAGAATGAAAAAAATATGCATGATTGAAATTTAATTATTCCATGAGGGAAATTCTTTGTGAAATTTTAACCTCTATTTTGTATTGCAGATTCGTATTCTATCACTTAAAAAATAAGTAGGATTTGTGTTAAACATTTTTTTAAGATTCTTGATTTAATAGATAAAATCAAATTTTCTTTTTCTACATTAAGTTTGCAATAAAATATAAGTCTTTTTTTTGTATTGTTTTGTGTTTTTACTAAAAACTAAAAATAAACGTTTCATCAATTCATCACTTTTAAACCTAGTGTTGCTAACCGTACTGCTTTTTGGAAGCTCAGAACTGCTTTTCAGCTTCCTGTCCTTCCAAGAAATGTATCCTGTTTTCTGTGCTCCTTTTCGGCCGAATGCACACAGGTGAACGAAATGTGAACTGAAAGACACAGACTCATATTATTACATTATCCCTTTATTTAAAATTTGAAACTTGAACACCACCGATTAAAATAAAATATATAAATTTTAACTTGTTAACCTACTATTTTGTTTTTTGCTCTTCAATTTTTAAATGTAATGCTTTTTGGGGACAGAGAGTTGGCAACATTAATTGTACCCATTGCAATCATAGCATTTTTTTCCAGATTTTCTTTATTTAAAATTTTATGTAAGCTTTGTTTTTATATATCTAATATTTACTAAAAATGTTAGATAAAAATGTTTATAAAAAGCAAAATAAGATGTGAATTAAAATCAAACACAACATGATGTCTAGGATCTAGAAATTATTCATGTACGTTTTTGAAATAAAAAAAAAATGAGAATATAAATTTATATAAATAATGTACATATAATGTATCAAAGTATAGTTTATTTACTGTCATGTCAATTAATTCTTTTGTATTACTAAACATACACGTGTCAAATGAATTCGATTGACGTCGTCACTTAAATATTTTTATTTAACTCATTTTAAAGTTAATTTTTATTGCTATAAAATGCTGAATATGGAGGTATGTATTGAAAAAAAAAAATAAAAAATTAGAACAACATATTTTACTATTAAATAGTCGAAGAGATAATAAAATTTCAATAAGAATTTTTGTATTATAAATAAATTTGCCATTGGATTGTTAAGATTTCATTCGAACTTGTTTAAAGTAATGCAGAAACAGAACTTCGTTGATAGAAAGTCCATATTACCTGTATAGAAACCAATAAAGCAATATTATAGTGACTTGTTGACATATAAATAAAATTTTATTTAAAAAGTAAGAAAAATTGAAAGCCGTAACGAACGACAACACAAAAAGAAAAATAAGGTTCTTGAACAAATAATAATAATAATAATAATATGGATATAATATAATGGAAATTGCAGACAGAATTAAGGTAAATAATCCTTTCATTGTTTCAAGTTCTTAGAATTTGAAGACAGAAAATATTTTTTTTTTTCTGGTTGTTATGTAAGAGCAAATAAACAAATCAGGTGATAAGATAATGTAATGTATTGGTAGCCAATGGCGACAGATAGACTTCCTGAATAAGAAAATCCTTTTTCTTTTTATATTAAAAAAAATGAATGTTAAAAATATTTCAAAATTGAGATATAACAAATACTATTTTCTTATGTTAAATTTTTATATTTTTGAAAAGAATAAGATTTTGATAATTTTTTTTTTAAAGTGAGAAGATTTTGGGTTCATACGCATAAATAAAATTAAATAAATTATTTGAAATTCAAGATCCCTCTATATACTTTAAGTATATTTTTTTCATAACATCTGAAAGATTATAAGTAAAAATGCTTTATTTTCTGACAGTATGTTCTCGAAATCTTGCATTTATTATTAAAAAGGAACATAGACTTCTCGCTCTAAAAAGTATTTTTTTTTGTAGCAAATTTTTATTTAAAATATTGCTATAATCATAAAAAAAAATATTGAACAGATATGTATATTAAAAGCACAACCATTTTGTCTTGGTATGACAAATAAACAATCTTGCTAAATCATCCTTTAGACCGATTTGACCTATATATACCCTGCACACATGATCTTTTCTTTAAAATTGAAAATTAATATGTATATAGAAAATTAGTTGTCATTACAGCCATAAAAATTGTAGAAAAATAATGTTTTATAACTTATAACGATTAAAACAATTTATAAAATAAACAAAAAAAAATAAATTGTTCCTTACATCTAATTTATAATGAACGTTAATCCTATTTAAAATTATATTGATATCAAAAGCGAAAAAGAGTAGAAATTTCCATTATCTAATATTATTGAAAGAAGTTATTTTATAGATTTCAATCAATAAAAAAAAAAAAAAATTATAATAAAAAGATTTTTAAAAGGTTTCTCAAGCTAAAACTTTATTATAAAAGACAATTTCAAGTATAAAATTTCTAGTTATAAATATATAAATATATTTAAGTTCAAACAATTTTCTATATATATTTATATATAACTATTATTATGGCGATAGATATTTTATGTTATGCAAGATTATTGCAGTTTCTGCGAAAAAAGAAAATAAATTTCCTGATGCTTTTCCACTATATATATAAAAATAAGCTTGATTGATATTGATGAACTGATTTATGCAATTGAACAATTAAGAAATAAGTTATCTGAATAGTTTTTATATTTTACTTTTATTTTTATTTTTTGCATTCTTATAGAAAATAAAATTGAAGATAATCTCATCTACGATGATAATATTCCAATATTATGCAGAAAAGTTAAGCTCTCTTTTTCTTTAGAACAAATATGTTCATTTAATCCGAACAAAATTGTGTAATTCTCTATATAAAGTGTAGTCTTTAAAAAAAGTATCCAAAAACTTGCAAACATTATATTGCTTTAATACATTGGGATACTGAAATTTTTATGACTAAAGTTTCTGCAGATAAGGAATTTTTAAACTATTTGGATTATCAAATTTTTAAGAATAATCTCACAGAAAAGTTTATCTAAATCTCCTTAGTAGAAGGAAGAAATTATGATTAAAATTCGTTCAAAACAAAAAATAATTATTTTTACATAATCAATATATGTATAATATTAATAATAAAATTTATTAATGCTTACCTTTTAATTATAATTAATTAAATATAAAACTGCCTTGTGAATCTATATTACGTCTAAATGGTGATTACAGAAAATTTATCTATTTTCCAAAGTTTTGAAAAAGTTTTCAATGAAAAATAAAAATAAAAAGAAAAAATTAAAAAACTTATTTAAATCTGCAATTGATTTTAAAAGTGAACAGGGATCGTACAAGTTGTCTAGCAGAAAACATTATTTTTTAATTTTATTTTTTTATTTTTTAAATTTTCTTAAAGTTTTCCACCTATATAATACATTTGATCCCTCAACTTTGGAAGTTTGTGTTATCATTCATTTATCTGAAAATAAAATTAAAAACAGGAAATATTTTAATTAGTTGAATATTTAAAGTGAGATTCGTTAATATAAATGAAAAAGTAAATTTCAGAAATATAACTTTTGTGGGGTTCAATTTCATTAAAATTACAAATTCCTATAAATTGCAAATGAAAAGTTTTGTGAATTTAATGGAAAGATTTTATGTGGTTTTAATTTACTTTAAAATATAGAATCGTATTTTATATATAACAAAAAATTATAGAGGAAAATTAGTTAGTTTCAGTTAATTGTGAATATAAATAGTTTGTTTAATTTAAAAACACAGGTAGGAACGATTTAATAATTTCAAAGAACCACCAAAAGAACACTATTAAAACTAATACATCACACATCCTGCTGGCGGGACATTGTTTTAAAGAAGTTTAGAAATTTAACAAATTACATTAAATTTTCAGAATATCTACAAAAATTTCCTTTATGGATATCAGAATTTCAAGTATTTCAAAGCTAAGGCAAGGATCGGAGGTAGAAATTTAAAGTTAAATAAATTACAGCTTTTAGTTTTTAGTTTTTATTAGATTTAATAACTTTTTTATTATCGCTATGGTTGAATAAATTTAATAACATTTTCGCAACAAAATAATACTCTCTGTAACTAAAATGGTATTCTTCTTAATTCTGTCAGTCATTAATATCCAAAATCACGTTTTTTTTTCATGTTTATACCGTAGTTTGATTAGATGTGTTTATAGTCTTTTTATTGCCAAATAAAAAAGAAAAATCTTGAATAAGTTTCATCATCAAGCTAAAATTTATTAACGTAAACTTTAAGTACTAACAATAATTTATAAAAAAAATTCTCTTCAAAATAACAATTTAATGTGCTGCGATAGTATGAAATCTACATTTATTTAATGTTAATTTATATGTTAATTTTTGTTCTCAGAAACAAATTAAAATTGTTTCTTTGGAAAGAATTAAATTAGAGTGGGTCAAATATTCTTCTCTTGTTTATATAGTATTATTATAATAGATAGTTGTCGTGGTGTCTTATGAACTCTAAAAAAAAATGGTCAAATCTATGAGGAAACATGTCTCCATTATTGAATTAGTATTGTAAACCAAACTTCTGTTTTTTTTTCATGAAAATTTATTTACATTTTATTTATTAATTTTGAGTTACAAAAAATTATTCTAAATTTATAAGTTAAATTTGGCTTTTTGTTACATAGCACTGAAAATAAAAATAGCTAGCTGGATACTTTATAGCTAGTTCTAATAGTCAATTTTCCAACGAGTTTTTTTATGTTATGAAATTTCGAAATTTTTAACACAAATATGTTTTTCTTGTTATTTTTACAACTAAGCTCACCCCAAAATGCAACATTTATATGTTATACATAAATTATAATTTCAGTTTGTTAAAGAAAAATTAAGTAGAAGAAAATAGGGTTGTTTGTTATCCTTAAAATAAGTAAAATGTATGGAAGGAGGAAGTTTTAAATACTTGATATGCAAATCTTTAGGATAATTAAGATTTGAACATGTCTTCTAAGATACTGCTCCAATAAAGACATAATAATTTAAAAAAAATTTATATACTTTAAAGTTATCTGAGTACAGTGTTTACACATTATTAAATTTTATTCTAAAATTTTCTCAGAAATATATTCCGTATAGGTACCTAAATTGGAATATTTGGTTTTCTTTGATCATATACAAGTAATTTGTGTTCAAAATTTTTCTTTTTTATAAAGGTTTAAAATATTATAAAAGAGAATTGACTAAAATTGACTAAGTATGAAGCATTAGACACTTAAAAGTTTGTTAAAGTTTTAAGAATACTTTATAAAACGGGTTGGTAACTCTTTAATAGTGTGATAGTAAATTGTAATATGACATTGAAACCTATTTGTAATTTGTTCAATCAAAGATAAGGGTTCTTTATTTCCCAAAAATTCAGCGTTAAATCTTTTCAGTAATTTCAAAAAATTTTCCATTACCACAGCGTACTTAAAAAAAACACAAGAAATACTTCAATGAAGTGGTAGCAAAAAATAAATAATATAAATATGATAAACTAAAGAGTATCTTATTTATAATATTATGCATAGTATTTATTAATTAAGTGTATCTATGTAAAATAAAATAATAAAAAAAATCTAAATTTATAATATTTTTTTATTTTCATGTTAATTTCTAACCGAGGTGAAAATTTTCTAATTTATATTTCATTCTCTATTACCGTGTTATATATTTTAAAATGAATTAAAATTGAATTTTTGGTTTATTTAAGAGATTAAAATTAAATATTATTATAAATTAAATAATTGAAACTAATTAAATTTAATTTTTAAAGAATTTATTAAAATATTTCATAAGATAATTTATTTTCTCAAATATAAAATTTTTTAATGATCAATCAAAAATATCTGAGTTATTTAATTAATTAAATTTGTACTGAACATAAACAAGGTATATACAATTTCTATAGTACAATGACATTGTGTATTTGTAATTTTAATAAAATTATTTTTTATTAATTGAAAAACTATTAATTAAAACTGTGAGCTTGCTTAATGATTTCAAATTTCAATTAATTTTATATTATTAATGTTCGAATTTGTGATAATTCCAATCTAGCCATTTTAAGTTGAAATTTTCCAATTTTCAATCAATTTTTCGGAAAAAAAATATATTTTTGGATTAAGTGTTTGGAAAAGTTTATAATACTTGTTAGTTGGACAATTTATTGTATTTGTATTTAAGAGTCGGCACCTTCAATTCGTATGAAGTAAATTAAGTTTTTGTTTTCAATTTCAAAATTGATGATAACAAAAAGAAATAATTTAAAAAAAAAAATACAAAAAAATAGTGCATAAATAAAAAATAAATAAAAACTTTTAATAAAAGTTATCTGTTTATAAATTTATCCTTCAATAAAAGATGAGAAAAAAAAACTAAAACAAAATTAAGATAATAAAAGAAACATAAAAAAGATTTTCTTTTTTTTCTGACTTGTTTACAATAAAAGCAGAAACTCTTCAAAAAATGAAAGAATTTTTGTTATTTGTGTTTTTTATAAAAAAAACGAGAGCTAAAAAAAACACAACAAAAAATTTGGGAAAATCATATACAGCTAAGAAGAAAAATCATATCTTTTTAGATAAAAAAAATAAATTGGAAAATACACAATACATGGTTCGTCTCCAAAATCATAGAGTAGTAGATTGTCTACTTTCTTGTTATATATAATTTTTGTAACAATTAATTACGGAGTAGAGAAAACCAGAAAGTAAGAGAGCTAGGCAACGGCTACTTTTGGCTATACCAGTAGTAGAATAATTCGCTATTTTATCTAACCAACTGAAAACTGACTAACGATTGTAGAAATATATTTAAATTATTTTCATCGATTGATATTGAATGTAACAAATTTTTAGAAAAATACAGACAGAGTCATTTTGGCTTTATGTGTATATTAAAACTATAGTAATTTGGTTATAAAAGTAATACTAATAAAAAAATGTTTTTTAATATTTACAAAAGTATGTAATAAAAATCTAGAAAAATAAAGTTCAATTTTCTTTTGTAGGAAATATGCTATTGAATTAAAAAAGAAAAGACAATCTAATTCTTTTTTGTTTGACAAACAGAACTAAATTTAGTACCTAAGAAAATAATATGTATCTTATATATATCGTTTTCAAAATTGAATAAAAAAAATTGAAAGAGGAAACGTTTTTATTTTATTATCTTCCGCATTTCAATATTTTGAACTTAAATCAAACATTTTTATTTATTACTTTATTCGTGAAATTTTTTTTTTGATTTCAATATAAAGATTATTACTTTTTAAACAAATTTATTAATTTTTTTTATTTTCTAATGCTGTATATGGGAAAACTTTATCTAAAATAATTTTTTTATCTAAGAATTATATATTATATCGTGTATATTTTAAAATGATTTATATTTACAACATTTTATATAATAATAAGAAACCCTAAATTGTGTTCGATCGTAGAAAAGATTCTAATGCTCAGCAATTGTGAAAGCAAAGTTGGATCAAAATATGTGCTGATTAAAATAAAAAATTTCGCAAACTTTTCTTTATCCGATTCTGAATGCAGTTTATTATGATTTTGATATTTATTCAATATATTTGATATATTGAAGACAAATTTTTACTTTTTTCTTCTGTACCAATATGTTAGATACATTTTTTTTTCATGTTCCACTATTGAACACAATACTAAGATTCATACAAAAACAACGAACAAAATTTTTCTCTAAAAACTACGGAGATATTTTATAGGTACTTTTTAATGTTAATGTTTCCTAATTTTTATTCATTTTTTAGTTTTTGAAACTTCTGATATGTGTATTGGATTGTGAAAAATTAGTTTACATTTTTTACAAGCAATTTGAAAAATAATTTTTTTTTTTGTAAAGTTGTATTGATGAAATAGTAAATGTAAGATGGAAACTTTTTTTTTTAATTCAGATATTTAGACTAATATTATTTGAATAAAAATATCCTGTTTAAGGCCCATTTTCTTTTACGTTAAATTTTTTCTCTCATTTAAAGGATTATCTTTCTTAATAAATTTATGTCAGCCTTAGAAAAAGTGAAAGTTGAAAACAATGATGGTACTCTCAAGTGGTGGCTCTACCATATACGCGAACTAGGCGACCGCTTAGGGCGCCAAGCTTTTTGGGGCGCCAAAGTCCGTTTTGCTAAATCCATATAATTTTTTTTTAAATATTTAAAATTATTTTCTTTACTTTTAAAATTTATTTTGTTAAAATCAACAGTATTAGAAAATTGACAATAGTCGGCAATACACAATATCTATTGTAGTCAGCACTCTACTCGTCTAAAAATATATTTTTTTTTTAATTTAGGTTCACGTTATAAAATATAATGCATGTTTAATATAAAAAAAATTTAACGTAAGATTTGTTTTTGTGATACACGGTTAGGGTGAAGAGGAAGGGGGCGATATGTATTAAATCTTCCTAGGGCGCGAGTGTTGAAAATTTATTTTTCAGCCACCACTGGTACTCTGTATAGTATGAATTGTGTTATACCAGTTGTGCTAGTAGAACCATAGGCCACACCGTATTCTTAAATACTTTTGGACCACATTAACTTTATGTGGGAGTAAATATTACTATATATACATATTTCACAAGCTATGCCTTCTTAATTAAAAATAAAATATTTAACTTCTTTTTTCTTTTTTTTGAATTCATACTAACATAAAGTTATTTTGTCATTAATGCAAATGGAAAATCAACCTAAATTTTATTATAATTCTTTTTTTTTTTTGTTTTTTTTTTTCTTAAAAATTTACAACCAAATTAAATAGCAACAACCTTTATTTTTATTATAATTTTTCGAGTACAATATTATTATATACATACATATATAAAAAAAAAAAAGTTAAATTAAATCTTTTAAGAAAACACAAAAATACATAAAAATAAAATGGCATCTTTAAAAGTAAATATATTTATATGGGTTAAAATGAAAGGTTATACAATTCTGGAAAAAAAAAAAAAACAAAAAGAAAAATAAAATTAGGATAAAACAGTATAACAAAGAAAAAAGATTTTTTTTTTACTGCCCCAACAATAAAAAATAAATATATTTAACAAACAAAAGGACTTAATTTCGTGGAAAAGATCTTATAGAACACACACTACACTCACTCTGTTTTTTTCTTGAATTTATACTTAAACTGCATATTCTTGTAAACTTGTGTGTAAAAGGCAATTTTCATTATTTTGTTTTTTCTTTTTTTCTTTTTTTTATTATTTTTTATAATAAACGGACAATTGTCTAGGATCAAAAACAAGGAGCAAAAAAAAATAAAAAATCTCATACATTTTAAGATATTTGATTGTTAAATGTTTGTTAAGGTCTTCTTAAAAGAAAACAAAAAAAAAAACAAAAAAAAAAAGATATAATAAAAACAGTTTTATGTTTTCACATATTAGAGTGCGTCAGATTGTTTTGTGTTCACCATCATTTCAAATAGTCTGGAACATCAAATTCTAAAAGTGGTTCGAATAATTTTTATAGTCTCAATTCAATTAATTCTACACTATTTGATTCCGTGTCATTTTAATAACGATTTTTATGTTATAATGCTCATTTTTGTTCAATTTTTTACCTTACTGGATATATCGTTTTTTGTTATCCATAAATTCCATGATATTTATGTACATACTATTATTTCAAACAAATATTGGAACACATCAAGTAGTAAACATTTTTTTTAATAGGTACTTACTATAAAAAAAAAATTCAAACCAACCTTTCAACAATATATGATAATAATAAATTTTACATTCTTTATAAAATTCCGTTTAAAGGAAATAGCAGAATATAATATAAAAAAGTAATATTTATGCAGACTCATGTTTATGGTTTAAAAAAAAAAAATTCTTTTTTATATATATTTACCTACATATATGTATTGCATAATATATTCAAGCTTAAAAGCTTTGAAACCAAATAAAAATTTTTAATGAGTGTTTACTATTGTGATTTCAAATTTTATTAATTATTATTAAATAGAGAATACAAAGTGATTTTTATTTCTATTTTTTTCTCAGAGTGAGAGAGAGAGATATAAATTTTAAAGATTCCGTAATTAGAAAAAAAAAATTGAAAAAGGATTAAAGTTCAATGTCAAAGTGGATAAACTTGCTGTTTCTAAAGAAAGACTTTTGTGTCAAAAGAAAATGTTTTTGAACAAACTTTTAAAAATTTTTTTTGAATATGTAAGTCATTATATTGCAGAAATTTATAATTCTTTCTCATATTAATAGAGCTAAATTTTTTTTTGAACGAACTTTTTGTTATGATTAACAATAAATTCATTAAACATTATACATGCACATTAGTTAATTCCAGAACTGGTGATTTATGAAATTGAAATAATAATTTGAATTTAAATAAAAATTAAAGAATATATTTAAGTTAAAAAAATTAAATTGAAATTTTCAGTCAAATTCGCTTAGTTCAAAGGACACAAATTGAGGAAATTATGTGTTTAAAAGTTTGATTGCATTTCTTAGTTACATAATAACTGATGTTGTGGTGAGTGTAAATTTAAATAATATTTTGATTACATTATTATCTATTTATTTTCCTAGATGGTCTTTATTTGCAAAAATTTTTTAAGCCCTCTCATTTTGCTTTTGTGATCCTACAATGTCCTTATTTGACATTTAAATCTGAAATTTAAATCTTAAAATGAAAATTAACCTTTTCAAAAGCATAAGGATTTAAGTTGGAGCCTTTTTCAAGATTTTATTTATCTCTTTTATTTTATTTATATTTTATTTTTTTAGTTTGTCTCAAAGAACTATCTTCATTATAAAATATGTTTTGTAAATTATGTTACACCATTTATTTTTGTACCATATGGTACAAAAAAAAAAACAAAAAAAAAAAAAAGAATTCTTTAACAGACCTTTTTGCCCATAAGAGATTGGAAAATTTATTTAATTCCACAAAATATCTGTTTATTTTTACTTCAGTTTATTTTGTTTTTCTTTGAATTCCCATAAAAAAAAAAAGAAGAAAACTTTGAATGAGAATTCTTAAAATCCAATATCTTTTTTTTTCATATATAAATTTCTTTCTAATTTCCGGGGACAGTTCCGGTTCAGTTCGTCGGTTTAAAAGTTTTTCTTTATTTTATTAAGCATTTTTCAATAAAAATATTTTTTGATCACATATTTCTTTTTAAATGTTTATTTTATTTTCACTATATATACAGCAGTAAAGTTTGTTTAAACAAATTTCGATAGGAAGATTATCACTTTTAGAGTTTAACTCTCAACTGGACAACTGGAGGATAAAAAGATAGATATTTGGTAGATAAAGTATTCTTTAACCTCATCGAAATAAGTGGCGCAAAAGAATTAATTACAAAAAATTGAAATGCAATCGGACTCGAACTATCGAAGTGTAGCTTAGAACCGTCTGAATGAGGACAATAAGATTATCTTCAATAAAATTGTGTAAAATAAAAGTGTTATCGCCTATTCAAAAATTACATATTTTAAAATAGACTTACTTATCTTCTATTTCTGCACCAGAAATAGTTGTAATGATTTCATTATTTCTTTTCCGATTTCACTTTCCTTTAGAAAGTAATATATTTTCCTTACTTAATATATTATATAAAAATCAGAATTTTATTTTTTGCTCTATCAGATGTTAGATTGTTCTGTTCGGTGATTGTATTTTAGAAATATAAAAAAAAATATTCATTGGAATCTGCATTGAAAATAATTTTTTATTTACCACAATTTCTGTTTTTTCGTTTTAATACAGATTAATATAAAAAAAAGTGACAGAATGTTACAATACATTTTCTTGTGTGGATGGGAAGAAGAAAAGAAAGAAATTAAGAAAACTCTTGAGATATTTGGCATATAAGGACAGCTAAGGATATAAAAACATATATTTATGTTCTTTTAAATAAAAAACATAAATATTTGAAGGAATGAAAATGAAAAAAAAAAAAAACAAAGTTATTGATTCTCAAGAGATAAATTCCGTTGATTTATTCCTTTCGTTTTCGTCTTTTTATATAAATTATATAGGAATAAGAATAATAATGTTTATTTTATTTCGTATATTCGTTTTTTTTTTTTTATTTTGTTATCAACAGCAATAATTCTTATCCGCATAAAAATATGAAAAATACTGCAGTAGCTGTACAAAAATCTAATTCAATTGTTTAAAAAAAAAATTAATAATAATTCTATTTAAAAGTAATGAAGCAATAAAGTTGTTAGAAAAATATGTTGATGCGTTTGCGTAAGTGATTTGTAACTTTTGTAAATATGAAATATTTCTTAAAAACTGAAAAATGAAAAACACAGATAAATAAAAATGAAACTGGAGAAATTCCGAAATATTTCCGGAACTTGTTAGTCTATGGACAATTGGACACATAAAAAGATAATCAGAAAATGCGATGGACCACTTGGTTACTTATTCACTTATCCGTTTGAATACCAAAATATATCTAATCTAGTTCACTTTCTAAAGGAAGGAAAAGGATGAGATTGTATGATCACAACTTTTGAAGTTACAGCTTTCCAATCTCCAAGGATATATAAATTTAAAATTAGTATATATACATTTCATATACCCATATAAGTGACGAAGAGAGGAATCTGAAAAATGGTTAGTCCCTGCTTCGATGAAAATTGATCAGTGGTTGGATGGAAACAGATTGTAGTGGGAACCTTAAAGTCTTATAAACTGGGGTCTCAAAAGATTTCAATAAAAAACGCTTGCGTTCCTCGTGTTCAGTGCAAAAATATTTTAAAACGCAATGAGGGAATACTTTTTATGTTCTTTGCAAATAATAAATAAGATTAATCCCGCTGGTCTTAAAATTTGTTATTAAATAGATAGACATCTGAATTGAACCCAAATTTTCAATCTAATTGTGTACTATATATAATGTAATTATTATAGAAAACTAATATTAGATTTAATTATCTAATTTACGTAAATAGACAACATATTAAGAATATAACTTAAATAAAATAATATAAAAATAAAATCAAAGTTCTAAGAGATTTGAATTTCAAATAAGCATAAAAATTGCTTAAATGAGTACATAAAATCAAGTAGAAAAGTTTTTATCTTGTTTTTATATTCTATTCAATTATAAGTCCACGGGGTATTTACTTTTATTATGTTCTCTTTTTATTCAATGAAATGTTTATTAGAATACATAATACCCAGACCAGATTCAATGAACTCCAT
Source organism: Hybos culiciformis (assembly GCA_964007475.1). NCBI lineage: Eukaryota > Metazoa > Arthropoda > Insecta > Diptera > Hybotidae > Hybos > Hybos culiciformis. The sequence goes on along the minus strand of OZ023273.1, from coordinate 31,390,942 downwards.
TTGTTGAAAAAATAAAAAAAATAATTCTCAAAAAAAAAAAAGAAAGCAAAATTATTTTTTTGCCCCTAAACATAAGATGTAAACGTATATTATCTGTATTGGAGTTATTTCGATGATTTAGTTTATCTATTTTTTTTTCATAGAAATGTATATTTATTTAAAGATTATTTTGAATTATTTTTTTTTTTTTAAATCAGCTGGTACTTTCAACTAAGGGCTAGAAATACGAACAGTACACTTTTGTTCCTTAAAATAACAGCAAAAAGTATTAAATTCATGTTTTCTAATTTAAATACCAAGTACGCTACCTCTTGAAGTCTATATATTTAAAATCGCACGCTTCCAATTAAGGATAAAAATTGTGTTAAATAAAATAAAAAATTCCAATATTCGGTTAATAGAACTAAAGAATAAATAGAGTAACAAAATAATAAAATTATAATTAGCACATACAAAACAATGTATACTTAAAACATTTCGGGCAACATTCGTATATCCACCAAAATTCATAAACTAGTTAAACATTGGACAAGAGCTTCCACTGTAAAGGTAATTTTTTTCTGTTTATTTAGAACTAAAAAAAAATTCTTTCACAAAAAGAGTTCTTCAAGTTTGTTAAAGAGCACCAAAATAACAAAAAAAATAAACAAAATCCTGTACAACAATTTTTTTTTTTTTTTTTATCTCCCAACCATTAAGTAAACAATTATTTTATTTTTACAAGTAACTGTAAGTTATCTAGAGAACAAAAAAAATCATTTGTGATGCTGTTGTGATGATCAAAGGACATAATTTAAAAAAAAAATAAATAAAAATATTATTTAAAAAAACAAAAACTATCTGAATATATTCACTGAATCTTTAGATTGTTGATATATTTACGATTTTATATATTATTGATTTTTCAATTACATATGTATATAACAATAAGTATCTGCAAGTGTACTAATATTAATTTAATGTGCCCTGATTAATGTTAAACAATAAATGATGTTAAAAAAAACATTTTATATTTTGCGCCTATTGAAATTAATCTTGTAAAATAGTTTAAATATTTTGTTAAACTTTTACGTTATTGCAATATTCAATAATAATAATTGTAATATTAATAATAGCAACATTCTTACATTAAATTTTCAAATTTAAACGTGTTAGAATCTTTTAAAAATTCGGACTAGTTTTAACACAGATATTTAACTTTTTTATGCTATTTTATGCAATTTTATGTTATACGTTAATGTAGGGTTCTCTAACATAGTGGTAGAACTTTTCTTTATAACTATAAATTAAAAATAAAAACCTTTTTGATGAATTTTTGTTAAACAAAAAAGAGGTGAAACAGAAGTACTTTTTTTGTTAAGAATTCGAATAAATGCACCTGTACTTCTAACAGAAAAAAAAAAAATTATTATTAAAAAAAAAATATTTAATTTCGTATCCTTTTAGAATGAAAACATTTTTCAATTTTCTTTGTTCTTTATTTTTCTATTCAACGAAAAAGACAAGTTAGAAAGCTGAAAAAAGGATATTTCCATTATAAGTAAATATTATGCTGTTGTGAAAAGTATACAAAAGTATGTACAGAGTACATAAAAATAGGTGATGACAAAAACAAAAAAAAAACAAATAAATAAAAATTATATATAAATAAACGGAAAAATTATTTATTTAATTTTCTTGTTGTTTTGGTTATAGGCGATTTATAATTTTTATTTTTTTTTATGGTTTAACTTTGCTAAACTTTGAGTGAAATTATATAAAATAGAAATAAATATTGGAAAATTGAATAAATAAAAGCTTTCAAATTAACTTATTAACATTATAATTTCAATAGTACATGTTCTATCTACACTAATATCTAATTAGTAAGCTGAAATCTCATTAGTAAGCTGAAGATGCGTAAATACATGGCAACAAATATAGATAGAAAAAAAAACCTCTTTAAGAAAGTAAAAATATAAATGAAAAGATATAATAATTTTAACTTATCTAAATTTTAATTGAAAATGAACAGAAAAGAAATTTCGTGAACTTTATGAAAATTAAAAGTTTTAAAGTACAAGATAACAAAATTGTTTCATTTTTAAAGTTCAGCAAACTCAATAAATGTTAGACTATATCTACTTATATTTTCTTAATTCCCTCAGGTAAAACATTCTACAATATAATCTATTTTATATATATAATACATAGTTATATTTTTTATATTTATCATATTCAAGAATTAGGTGTATAGGAAAAAAAAATAATAAAAATTTCCTTGTTTCGTCTGTTTAGGTTTTTAAATATATTTTTTTTAAATAGCTTCAAGAAATATCTACTTTTTTTTTGCGATATAAAATATAAATGCTTTTTTGCGAAAATAAAATTAAAAACTAAATTTATTTCGAAAATGGTGAAAAGTATTTTTTTGTTTTTTTAGGTAAACTTTATGTTCTACCATTAATATTATCATTTTTAATTTTTATTTAAGTGACAGTATGACTAATTTTAACTTATTTATGTGTATTTATGTGAATTCAATTTGAGTTGTATAAATTTTGTTTTGAAATTTTTCAAGTTTCTCTTAAGATTTTGAAAATTTAAGAGAATTTCATGTTCAGAAGTTAATATTAGTTTAAAATTTATCGACATTTTTAAACTCTCAAGCATAATTTACCCAATTCAGTCGTTCAACTATAGACAGCATTAATCTAGAGGTATAAATTATTGCTTTTATTTTATTTCAGTAGCCTATAGTTAAATGGCATATAGATTATTTCGGTTTTACATACGAATTAATCTCATATAATTTATTTCATGGTGACACCTACACATTAGTGATTAAACTTATCTATGTATAGGGAACTTAACTATTTTCATGTTATTTCGTTCTACTCTTTATCACAAAAATGTATACAATGTATTCCATTTTTGCGCCAACGAATTCTATAAAATTTTAATTGAAATTAGGATATTTTACTTAAATTTAATTAAAACAGAAAATCGAATACAATCATTTTGATGCTAAAGATCAAATTATGTTGTATATTTTATTATTCTACGAAAAACGCAAAATCTCCTGAATATGAATACTACATAATATTTAATTTAAATAATTGATATTATAAAATTTAAGTTCTTGGAATTATGGTTAACAGAGTTAAACATAATGATAAAGAAATATTATAATGTATATGTTTAAAAGAAAAGTATAGCTTGTACTTTTGAAATCCAAAAGTATATTTATGCATGTGAACATTTTCATTAGAATTTGCCTTGCAACAATACAAGAACATCATTGTCATGATATTGCCTTTTTATTTTATTGAGTAAATGAAATTTAAATAAATAACTTGAACTAACTTTAGTTTGCTATTACAAGAAGATTCCGATTAAAATTATTTTTATTTAATTATAGTGTTGGTGAAATTTCATATGATTTCGGGGCTTATCATTTTATTTTAACCAACAGAAATCTTTAAAAATTGAAAACCATTTTATTTATTTGAAGTAAAGAAAAAATTTTCTTCATATCCATTATTAAAAATTTTATTTTCTTAGTGCTTAGCACATTTTAAAATAAAATTATTAATTAATTTTTCAACACTGCTAAGTTTTTTTCCAATTTGACAGTCTAATTTCTTAATGTTTTTATTTTTGGTTAAAAACATACTGAAGATTTATTATTCATCTCGGGCATTAATTAAAAAAAAAAGAAAAGAAAATTATTAAAAAAGTCCTTCATTAGAAAGTTCTTACTTTTTTTTTTGTCTTGTTTTACATTCTGTTCTAAAATTAAGCTTAATGATATCTAAAACAAAAGTTTATTCTTTTTTTTTTCTTTTTTTTGCAGAAAAAAGTCATTTAATTTAATAAAAAATGTAATAAAATAGAATTAAAAATAAATTTAATGTGTTTAATTTTAAAACTTGCATAAATTTATGAAGACAAAATGAAATCTAGAAATATATAGGGAAATAAACAAACAAAAAAAAACAAGGAATAAAAGAAAAAAAAAAAAAAGAACACATCTGTGGAAAACATTTAGCATTCATTTTAACTGAACAAGAGGTTAAAATAAAACAGATGAAATTTTTCTCACAATAAAGTATGACAGGATAAAAGCATTTTTAAGCTTATATACAACTAGGCTAGAAATCCGCAAATACATAATATGTTGTCAACAGTGCAAAATCATATGTACCTATATTGGATTTACAAGTATACATTAATATTAAATTAAAATTAAACGTATTATATTATTAAATAACTGATTACCGTAGAAATTAGATAAAAACACTTTTGTCACAAATATTTAAGTTAATTGAACATTTTGTTATATTCGTAAAGAAGAAACTATGTTGTCAATAATAAATCTAAATATAAATTTTAAAAAACTAATGATTGGTGTTGAAATTAATATAGCTGTGAAAAAAAAAAATAATTATTTTTTCCTCACCATACCCTATAAATTATTTAATATAATATTATAAAGAAAATCTACTTACAAAACTTCATAAGTTTTAAAAAGAGCCAGAAAATGCTTCTCAATTATATCTGATTCATAATATTAGAAGACTTTTAGTACCAACACTTGCTCCACAACTTTATATTGTACTATACTAATTATATTGTATCTGCATATTATTATTATCAATTTAAATAAAATTTTATAATTTAAAACTTTTTTTAATCTATTAAAAAGTATCATTTTATAATGTTTCGATATTAATTTTTAAATTCTATTTTCAAAGTTAAAGTTATTCGCGATATTAAAGAAAATATGTTGTTTTTGTCTCTTGTTCTAAGAATATTCAGATTAAAATTATAATAAGTCTTGTTGCATATGCAGTGTATTTATTCCATATGTAATGATGATGAACAAAATTTTCTATTTGAATTAATATGTAGAAAACAAAATATAAGAAAGTTTTGTAACAAAATCTAAATAGAAATAACAATGATAATATGCATTTCAAAGAAATACGGAAAGACAGTTTTCTAAAAAAAAAAAGAAAATATGCAAAATTTATATTATTTTCAGAAAACACAAACATGAAATAATAATAATATATACATATATAAATATTTAAATAATTAGGATACTTTTTTGAAATATTTTGGTGTACAATATCGTAAGAAAATATGAAAATATGAATATTCTTAGACGAAAATAACTATAGAAAAACCTCAAAGAGTTAAAAATATAACAAAAATTTATCATTTCTCGAATAACTTTTACATTAAGTGAATCATTATGTATATTCTACATAGTTTATAACTGAATAACAAATAATCTTTATTACCAAAAAGTATCAATTAAAAGAAAAATTAAATAAGATTAAAAATGTTATTAATTTAAATGAGAATGAACATGACATTTTGGTTGTGTGAATTGAATTAATCCTTTTAAGGTTTTGTAAGCAAGCTAAAACATTATAGATTTTATTTTGGATAATAAGAAAAATAAAAATATGATTGCCTTAACAGAACTCACAGGTACATTTTAAGCACTTTAAGAGTAAAATGTGTATCCAATGTTATGTCGGTTGCGAGTAAATTAAATGTACTTAATTTTCGAGTTTAATCCATAAAATGTCAATTGATCCAACAAATTTTGAAAAATTTTCAAATTAAATCAGTTTCCTGGTCAAATAAAGTTGAATTCATACTGTACTTTTAAGTGCCTAAAATAACTTGTAAAAATAAATTCTCAAAAAATTCGAAATTCTTATTTCTTAATTTAATTAATTTTATAGAAGTGTAATTACATAGTAGTACATAGTACATAGTAGTACATAGTTTTATGTTGCTAACTCACCATTATTATTTTTTGTTATTCAAAATGCCTTAAAGCTATTTTTTATTGTTTTCCATAATCATACCAGTAGAAAACAAATATGATTTTAATTTTTTTTTTCAAATTGCCCTTCAAATTGTTGTTAGACCTACTTCAAGAAAATTTGTTACTTTTTTTTGTACAGCACTACTGCTATTTCCCTGCGGTAACACTTCAATTTGTTTTTTTTTTTATAAATATTGTTTTTTATTATTAGAAATAAATTTTTGATAAACAAAATTAAAAAAAAAAATGAATATATATTTCAAAATATAGAAACGTGTAGCATATTCAATAAAAATGCCATAACTTTTTAACATTTTATTTTTTTCATTTTTTTTTTTCATTTTCTGTGATTTTATCCCAATTTCATATAATATAGATTTATAATAAAATATATTGTTAAGGTAAAAAAAAATAGATATATAATAAAATGAAAAAGGTGTGCTATAAATATAATATAGAAAAAATATAAAATAAAATAAATTTTTCATGATGATTTTATTTCATTTTATTATTTTTTTTTTTTACATATTTTCCATGTAACTTGACACCAAAAATGAATATTTTTCCATATTAACACTGAAACATAAAATATTCAATAAAATGAAATAAAAAACATTTTTTTTTATTTCCATTTATATACACAAGAGTGCAATATAAATCATTTTTATAATAAAAATGTAAATATTATGAATTTTTTTTTTTTTTTTTCATTTATCTTTGAGAAAAAAATAGTGCGAAAATAGGTATATTTTTTGAAAATTTGCTAATATAAAATAGAAATTTATATAATAAATTTTTATTAAACCCCAAAGTGCAATGAAATTTAAATATAACCTGCTGACCATATATTATACCTAATATAGATTATTAGTGAAAAAAAAATAATATTAGTCTCAATCGATTTCAAATCTGAGTATCTGAAAAAAAAAGAAGAGAGAAACTGTAGTTTTTAATTTTATAATATACCTTATGTAACCAATGCTGTCAATAGTAGTTAAAATATGTAATCAATTTTATTTAAAACATAATCATAACATAAGAATTAGTTTCGCTTATTGTATATTCCCGAAAATATATTGCAATATTCATAATCAATAAATATTTTCAATAAAACAAAAAAAATTATAAATCTATTCTAATATACAGTTTTTAGAAGACTCTCAAATCGTAGTAGTTAAAAATATTTTTAGCTAGATAAATGGTGATGAGATAAAAATAAAATTTAATTTTGTGTAATATTTTTACCAGTCGGTTTTTTTTTTTTTTTAATTTAAATGAGGCACCCAATAGAAATTATGAATATATACATATAGTATACACAAACACTCTGTAATGTTGAATTCTCCACACACATATATTGGTTTTCAACATATTATAAATATTTACTTAACTTTCAATAAAATGTTGGTAAATAGTTTGTCAAGATTTTTAAGTATTTTTCATGATACCCTTTAGTAATGATGTCTGGTTTTAGATAATTTTATATAGTTTTTAAGAAAATTTCTATATGCTAAATTTGATGTATTTTTCAACTGTATAGTACTTTATAAAAAAAAAACCCTAAATTTAATATTAATTTTCATACAAAAAGGAAATTGAATTCTTGAATGCAATATTTTTCAATTTATTAGCTATTCATTGTGAATGCTTTTTAACTTTAGGGGAAGAAAATATGTATAAAATAAAATAAAATAACAACTTTAATTTAGTTTCTCCCAAGAAATTTAAACTTTTATTTAGAAAACTTCTTATCTAGTTTGAATATAAAATATTCTTTTCTTTTTATTTGAGATTTTTTTTTTTTGAATTTAAGAAACTCAATATAAGCACACTGAAAACGTATACCATAATAAGAAGGTTTTTCATGTGTGCATATAGTTTTCAGTTTGTTGTGTTTCTTTTTTTTTTTTTTTATAAAAAAAATAAAGTAAATTTTCATTTTTTCATATCTGATAAGCAATAAATTTTTCTTATTTAGGAAAATATATTGAAAAAAAAAAGAAGATATGGTTGTTTAGTTTTTACAAAAAAAAAGACCTTTTTTTTTTGAATCAATGCGATGGTTTGATTGAGTTTGAGAAATAATACTGATAAAAAATTTTTTACTTTTTAAGAATTATTTTTTTGGAACGAAATAAAAATTTCCAAAATTTAATTGAGCACCAAAACAGATATGTTAAGAATTTTTTTTTTCAAAACAATTGCCATCCGAAAGCTGGAATAATGTTTCAATTAATATCATGTAATGTTTCAGTTAAGTACGAAGCATATAATTTGAGTGGAAAAACAATTCACATAATTTTATTAACTCTATTGTACAATTTGTTTCATATTAAGAACATTTTCTGAGTTATAACAAAATTCATATTGACATTCCTTATTGGACACACACTACGAAAATTCTTTACATATGTAAAATAAAAATTTAGTATCAATTTTTCTCAGTTTTTATACTCAACATAAAAAAATTAAATTTGTACAATGTACATATAGATTACGCATATATACATAAATACATTATTGCATCATTATTGTTAATTCATCTGATTTTTTCATTCAATGCACATATAGGAAATAATAAATATTTTTCCTTTAGAAGAGAGGTTACAGCTAATTAAAATATCTAACCCGACAGCATGTATTATATTATATACATGTAATCATGTATATATATAATACAAAGACAGGGATTCGATTAAAAGAATTTAAAATATTCTATGAGAGAAAAATGTTTGTAATAACTTTTTTTTTTCTCCCATTTTTCATGAAATCAAAGAAGAAAACCAAAAAAAAAAAATTCTTCTTAACAAAGACAAAATCGATTTTCTGGAGAAAAATAAAAAAAACACAAAAATTTTTATTTAAGATTACAAAAAAAAAGTTCAAAAACAAAATGTTTTTTTTTTTTATTATTTTTATTTCTTTGAAGGATATTTTAGTTCACCTGAAATATTGGCATATTATTAAATTTCAATAAAAAAAAATCTTCTTTTTATTATCTAATTTTAGAGAGAAAAAAATTCTTCTTTTCAATAATTTTTCATAAAAATAAGCAATATTGAAATTCTCTTTATGAAATCATTTCGTAGGTACTTACATTATAAATATTAGAATATATAACCTACAATACATAACTAAGAATACGTAAAATTGAAACGAAATGAATTAAATGAAAATGAAAATTTTTTTTTTATTTGCACTCAAAATATTTTCATTTTAAGATACTTGGCGCTATGTATTACTTTGTTTACATTATTTCGTTTTTTGATATTAACAACATTGTCGAGACTTGTAGAATTATTACATTTTTCATATTCTAACAATATCAGTTGTTGAAAGTAACATATTATTACTCTACTCTTTCACATTAATATCAAGTATGTATAATGTCAATACCTCTGGTTTTAAATGCGATAGTGCAGTGAATAGTTTATATAAGTAAAGCAAAAATGAGATTTCATAATTGATCTGAGAATGTTATTTATTTGAAATATTATTAATGATTTTATATCAACATATATAATGAAACATATTGTCAGTAATAACAAATAAAAATTGAAAAACAAAATTATAATAAAGTAAATTTTATATAATTATATGACATACAGAATTTACTATATTGTGGAACTTGAAGAAAAAAATGATAATACCCTGGCAAAAGTAAAAATTTTCGAGAAAGAACATAATATTTAATTTAATTGAAATATATGACGTATGATGTATTTTTAAAGAAAACATAAAAAAAGCTAATGTTAAAAAGAATTATGTAAAAAAAAAAATTTATTTTTTTAATTTTTTTTTCATATTGTTTGAAAAATAACATAAACCATAAATCTTTTATATTATGATTTCATAATAAATTATAATGAAAATATTATGCAAAGTTTTCTTCATTTTTTTTGGTTATTAATTTTGACATTGAATATAATTCATCTGTTTTTAGCGAAAGGAAAGTTTTTAATGGGTATATAACTGTAAAAATAAAAAAAAAATAAAAAAAAAATTATTTACTTTAAAAGAGTAATAAATTTTATTTGTTTTAAAATTAGTATTATATTTAATTCCTCTTTTCATATAAATAAATGTTAATTATTCTCAGAATTATTAAGGATAACAGAAAAATTAGATATTGTAGATTAATATTTTTATCCGAAATCATTGTGAGTGGATATTATTGCAAAGACCATTTGCCTGCAATCTACAGAAGAATTATAAGAATTGAAAAGAAATATAAGAAAAAAAAAATTATTTTTATTTACTTGTAAAGGATTCACTTTGATTTTATAGAAGAAACTAAATCTTACGCATAGGTAGTGTTTATTCATTTCTTGAGAAGAATATTCTTTTTTCGGTGGATTTTAATTGCAGATTCTAATTTGTTTATTTTACCTAGAGATTGATATTTTAATATTATTAATTATTATTACTTTTAAGATTATATTATGTGAAGGAAGACTACAATTTTAATCTAATAACAAATTAGAAAATTATTTTACATTTAATTTGATAATAATACCTATAATTTCAATATGCGACAACATAGTTTATTTATCTAAAGATTAATGTTTATCTTTACTAAAGTCTTTCAGTCGCAATTGATTAAAAATTAGCATTAAAGTTCCTTATTAGGATTAACAAAATGTCCACATAACATTAAACACATTTTTCACAAATTATGCAACTTAATTATGTCCTTTTTTAACAATTTAAAAAGCAATATCCCATAGAGATGAACTCTTTTAAGTATTTAAATGGTCAAGCATATAATTTTGACATTAAAAAAACATTAAAAATCTATCATATTTTTAGCAAAAAAAAAGGAAAAATCTTTTAATGTCATTTTATATTTATTTTATTTTTTTTCTAAAAGAGATATTTTACTTTCCGTGTATTATATTTATATTTAATTCGATAATAATTTACTAGATTTTTTCAGTATAAAAAATATATTTTCAATAAAACAGTAGGTTTAAAAAATATATATTATATATAGAAAATAATATCCGTTTGCTCATTTATGGTTACATTCATTATTTTTGGTAGATTTTTAATGTATATATGTGTAAATGAAACTTGTATGAACTGAAATCCCATTTGGTTCAATAATCTTAAATTTTAATTGCCAATCAATATTTTATCAATTTAAACAAAAAAATAAAATAAAAGAGCAATTTTTACCGCAATCAATATAAACTCATAAAATTGAAAAAAAAAAAAAAAAAAAATGGAAAATAAAAAAAGGATATTAACTTAATGATTATTTTCCTGTCGCCAGTAATCACTTTGATTTTATTTTCCTCTTACAGTCATACTCGTTATTTTTTATTTTTTGGGCATTTTTTTATGGACTTTATTGTTTAAGGGATGAAATTTAAGAACGTAAATAGATACTTTTACGTGCATTGAAAAAAATATTTTCTCATAATAATATACGTATACCTATATTCCTATATACATAATTACGTAATTCACTGTGCTTCTGTACAAAAAGTTAAAGAAAAATACGAATAAATAAGAAAATTAAGTCATCATTATTATGGAATCTGAGATTGTAAAATAAATTGATTGTTGATTATTAAATTAACAGCTATTCTATATATATTTCGTTTTCGACGGATCTCATAAATCGATATTTATTTGAAATGTTAAAAGAAAAATTTTATTGCATAACTTATATTAATAAAAAAAAATATAAACCAAGTTATAAAAATAAACACAGAAAAAAAGAATTTTTAATTACAATAATCTAGACAATATTAGTTTTTGTTGAGCATTGAACATAAATTTTAATATCATAATTTATGAAAATTATGAATTTAGAAATTTGAATTATGAAAACATTAATGAAAATTATGAAAATCAATCTTATGAAATGAAGTTTATTTTTTAATTATTACTATTAGTAAACTTTTTATGTTTTAATCTTGTACAGTTTATGGGATGTTAATAAGTGTTATTCTTTTTAATTCATTGAATTCATTGATTATTCTCAGAATCGAGTACTCTATAATTTATAATAAATTTACACTTATTTCAAAAACACTCAGATTGAATCATGCCTATTATATAATTTTTTTGTGTCTATTTTTTTTTCACATAAAAATAAAATATAAATAACAATCCTCTTAATACTTTTTTATTCAAAATAAAAACTTTTATTTTTTAAATTTGTTAAAAACAAAGCCAAATTTCTATAAAAAATAGAATTAAAGTTTATGTTATTTTTTTGCTTCAAAGTTTCTTCTTTTTTTTTTTTTGGATAAAAAACATAATAAATTATTTGAATATATGTGCAACAGAGCTGTAATTAGGGTATGGCGAACATGGCCCCGGCCATAGAATGAAATCGAATGCTTTAAATTTCAAAGTGCGGAGCTGTTTAAAAATTTAAGCTCTTTACGTCATTTTGAAATTTTGACGAAATTGTTGCACTTGATTTGTTTGAAACATTTCCAAATATTTATGTTGCTTTACGAATTTTACTAACACTTCCAGTAACTGTGGCTGACTAGTGGGGAGAGAAGTTTTAGCAAAATTAAGCTCATTAAAAATTACTTGCATTCAACAATGAAACAAGATCCCTTAAGTGGATTAGCTATATTGTCAATCGAATATGATATTTGATATGTTTGAAGAAGCAAATTTTGATGAAATAATCAATGAATTTGCAAACATTAAAGCAAGAAAAATTAAATTATAATAAAAAACACACGAAGCAGTCATAGAACTGCCTACAGAAGTTTATACTTAAAGATTTAAAATATTCAATAACAGTGGCTACAAATGAAGGGCTGCTGAGTACAAAATGTAAATTAAAATATTTTATCCTCTACCAAAAAAACGCACAACGCGGCTAAAGAAGTATAAACTTCAAAAAAATTTTCGTATATTTTGCTCCAGCACGACCTAACCGTAGCTCTCCATCCAAAATTTTTTTTTCAGGTAATCTTAATTTCACCGGAGCTACCTATTAAAAAAAAATGTTTTTCGTATATTTTGCTCCGGCACGACCTAACTGTAGCTCCCTAACCAAAAATTTTTTTTCAGGTAATATTAATTTCACCGGAGCTACCTATTTTGAAAAAATAATTTTTCGTATATTTTACTCCGGCACGACCTAACCGTAGCTCCCCACACAAAAAATTTTTTTCAGGTAATATTAATTTCACCGGAGCTACCTCTTTTGAAAAAAAAAAAATTTTCGTTTATTTTGCTCCGGCACGACCTAACCGTACCTCCCTGCCCAAAAATTTTTCGTCTGGTAATCTTAATTTCACCAGAGCTACCTAATTAAAAAAAAAAAAAAAAAATCGTATATTTTGCTCCGGCACGACCTAACCGTAGCTCTCCACCCAAAATTTTTTTTCAGGCAATATTAATTTCACCGGAGCTACCTATTTTGAAAAAAAAAAAATTTTTCGTATATTTTGCTCCAGCACGACCTAACCCCACCCAAAAATTTTTTTTCAGTTAATATTCATTTCACCGGAGTTACCTATTTAAAAAAAAATATTTTCGTATATTTTGCTCCTGCACGACCTAACCGTAGCTCCCCACCCAAAAATTTTTTTTCAGTTAATATTAATTTCACCGGAGCTACCTATTAAAAAAAAAAATTTTTTTCGTTTATTTTGCTCCGGCTCGACCTAACCGTAGCTCCCCACCCAAAATATTTCGGCTGGTAATCTTAATTTCACCGGAGCTACTTATTTAAAAAAAAAAAATTTTTCGTATATTTTGCTCCGGCACGACTTAACCGTAGCTCCCCACCCAAAAAATTTTTTTCAAATAATATTAATTTCACCGGAGCTACCTATTTAAAAAAAAAAAAAAATTTCGTATATTTTGCTCCGGCACGACCAAACCCAAAAATTTTTTTTCAGTTATATTAATTTCACCGGAGCTACCTATTTAAAAAAAAAAAATGATTCGTATATTTTGCTCCGGCACGACCTAACCGTAGCTTCCCACACAAAACATTTTTTTCATTTAATATTAATTTCACCGGAGCTATGTACCTATTTTGAAAAAAACAAAAATTTCGTATATTTTGCTCCGGCACGACCTAACCGTAGCTCCCCACCCAAACATTTTTTTTCGGTTAATATTAATTTCACCGGAGCTACCTATTTAAAAAAAAATTTCGTATATTTTGCTCCGGCACGACCTAACCGTAGCTCCCACCCAAAAAATTGTTTTCAGTTAATATTAATTTCACCGGAAAAAACAAAATTTTCGTATATTTTACTCCGGCACGACCTAACCGTAGCTCCCCACCCAAAAAATTTTTTTCAAATAATATTAATTTCACCGGAGCTACCTATTTAAAAAAAAAAAAAATTTTCGTATATTTTTCTCCGGCACGACCTAACCGTAGCTCCCCACCCAAAAAATTTTTTTCAGTTAATATTAATTTCACCGGAGCTACCTATTTTGAAAAAAAAAAAAAATTTCGTGTATTTTGCTCCGGCACGACCTAACCGTAGCTCCCCACCCAAAAATTTTTTTTCAGTTAATAGTAATTTCACCGGAGCTACCAATTAAAAAAAAAAAATTTTTCGTTTATTTTGCTCCGGCACGACCTAACCGTAGCTCCCCACCCAAAATTTTTCGGCTGGTAATCTTAATTTCACCGGAGCTCCCTATTTAAAAAAAAAAATTTTTTTCGTATATTTTGCTCCGGCACGACCTAACCGTAGCTCCCCACCCAAAATTTTTTTTCAGGTAATATTAATTTCACCGGAGCTTCCTATTTTGAAAAAAAAAAAAAAAATTTTCGTATATTTTGCTCCGGCACGACCTAACCGTAGCTCCCCACCCAAAAATTTTTTTTCAGATAATCTTAATTTCACCGGAGCTACCTATTTAAAAAAAAAAAAAAATTCGTATATTTTGCTCCGACACGACCTATTCGCTTGTAATATTGGGCCCTATATATACATATATTTGAAATTAAAAAATCTTGTCATTGGCAATCGAACCAGGCACCTTCAGACTTACAGTCTGATGTTGTAGCCACTAAGCCATACTGTCCATATGATTTTGGGTTTCTTACATATAATAAAAAAATAAGTATTCTTATTCTTATTTTTCTGAGAAAAATGATGACGATTCTGAGAAAAATTCTACATGAAAATGGATTTTTACCCTCTACCAAAATTCATCAAACGCCGCTAAAGAAGTATTAACTTCAAAAATAAAATAAAAAATTTTTTTTTGGCCGGGTCGACCCTACTCCTTCTACTACTACCCAAAATTTTAAGCCAACTAACCTTTATTTCATCAAAAATAATTTTTTTGATAAAAAAAAAATGTTGGTCTTTTTTGGGTAGGAGACCCCCTCCCCCTCCTGCTCCGATCCAAAATTTTCATGCCGGCCACGTTCATTTAACGACAGGTAACGTTTATAATTAAAAATTTAAAATAAAAATTTTTTTGGGCCGGGTGGACCCTACTCCTTATACTAATACCCAAAATTTTAAGCCAACTAACCTTTATTTCATCGAAAATAATTTTTTTGATAAAAAAAAATGTTGGTCTTTTTTGAGTAGGAGACCCCCTCGCCTCCTGTTCCGATCCAAAATTTTCATGCCGGTCACGTTCATTTAACGACAGGTAACTTTTACAATTAAAAAAATAAAAAAAAAATTTTTTTTGGGCCGGGTAGACCCTACTCCTTCTACTACTACTTAAAATTTTAAGCCAACTAACCTTTATTTCATCGAAAATAATTTTTTTGATAAAAAAAAAATTTTGGTCTTTTTTGGGTAGGAGACCCATCGCCTCCTGCTCCGATCCAAAATTTTCATGCCGGCCACGTTCATATAACGACAGGTAACTTTTACAATTAAAAACAAAAAAAAATTTTTTTTTTGGGCCGGGTGGACCCTACTCCTTCTACTACTACCCAAAATTTTAAGCCAACTAACCTTTATTTCATCGAAAATAATTTTTTTGATAAAAAAAATTTTGGTCTTTTTTGGGTAGGAGACCCACTCGCCTCCCGCTCCGATCCAAAATTTTCATGCCGGCCACGTTCATTTAACGACAGGTAACTTTTACAATTAAAAAAATAAAATAAAAATTTTTTTTGGGCCGGGTCGACCCTACTCCTCCTTCTACTACCCAAAATTTTAAGCCAACTAACCTTTATTTCATCGAAAATAATTTTTTTGATAAAAAAAAATGTTGGTCTTTTTTGCGTAGGAGACCCCCTCGCCTCCTGCTCCGATCCAAAATTTTCATGCCGGCCACGTTCATTTAACGACAGGTAACTTTTACAATTAAAAACAAAAAAAAAATTTTTTTTTGGGCCGGGTGGACCCTACTCCTCCTTCTACTACCCAAAATTTTAAGCCAACTAACCTTTATTTCATCGAAAATAATTTTTTTGTTAAAAAAAATTTTTTGGTCTTTTTTGGGTAGGAGACCCCCTCGCCTCCTGCTCCGATCCAAAATTTTCATGCCGGCCACGTTCATATAACGACAGGTAACTTTTACAATTAAAAACAAAAAAAAAATTTTTTTTGGGCCGGGTGGACCCTACTCCTTCTACTATTACCCAAAATTTTAAGCCAACTAACCTTTATTTCATCGAAAATAATTTTTTTGATAAAAAAATAAGTCTGAAGGTGCCAGGTTCGAACCCAATTATGATTTGTTTTTTTTTTTTAATATTTGAAAAATGATGACGGACGATTCTCAGAAAAATGATGACGATTCTCAGAAAAATTCTATATGAAAATGGATTTTTACCCTCTACCAAATTTCTTCCAACGTCGCTAAAGAAGTATAAACTTCAAAAATTTCTAAGCATTGAATTTGTTGAAATTACTGCATTTGTTAAAAATCAACAAATGTAATAATTTCAAATTGAATAGTTTTGTTAGGTTAATAAAGAATTTATGTTATCTTTTTTTTCGTATAATAACATTTAAAATAGAACAAAATTAAAAATTGGAAGTTAATTTTTTGTAAGATAGTTGAGATAGCAGGCGCCATTTTAAATGTTTGCCATAGGCCCCGCAAACTCTAGATACGGCTCTGATGTTCAAATAGTATTTATTAGTCAAAATAAGCACTCCTTATTACATACTAAAGAAAAACAAATTTTTATAAAATCGGGCTCAAAAAAAAAAATTCCTGAAGAAAATTTTATATATGAAAATTCATTAAATATACTTGTTATAAATTATCATTTTTTTTTCTCAAGGAAGTAATTGATATGTAGGTATCTTCTATCGTATATCAATATTTATCAATCATACTAACGAAAATTAAGGGAATTCCTTATAATATTCATAAATTGTGGGTTACATATACATATATTATGTTTTAAAATCAATACTGCCTATTTTATTTTTTCATTTTTTGTAACTTAATTTTTTTTTATTAAATATCGCTTAACAAAAAAAAAATCAAATTTCATTTCATCAAAAATAATACATAATATACATATATAATACATATTTTAACAACCCCATTTTTTTAATATTCAATTTTCCTCAAGCACAAAAATATAAAGTTTAATAAAATTTTTCTTATGCCACTCTCTTTTATGCTTATACCTACATCGCTATAAATACAATAATACATATACCTAGATTTATATCATATTTTTATGAAAATATTTCTTAAATTCTCATTCTAAAACCTATAATACAAAACAGTGCTATGAGCGTAAAAAAAATATATAACTCCGTCACTTTATCTTTATTAGATACTAAACATAAGATTTAATACAGTTTTCCTTCCATTTACCCACCTTCTTTCTCATAGCATAAAAAAAAAAGTAAAAATAAAACTTAAGAATCCCCATAAAAATAACGATTTCCTTTCTGTTTTCTTTTTTTAAAGGTAAAGGTAATATAGAAAAAAGCTTCTCTATATATACATATACACATTTATGCGTGTAATTTGATGAAGCATCAAAAGTTCCAGAGTCAATCACTGGGATCAAAGGAAGGAAGAAAAGGACAAATTTAAGAAAGTAAAAAAAAATTCTACATAAAACTGATTTTCTTTCTGTCAATTTATAATATCAATTTAATATAACATAATATGATGTCAAAGTAATAGAAAAAAAAAAAATCTTAAGAAAAGAAGTAAAATAAAATAAAATTTATATTTATTTTCAAAATTGTGTAGATTTTTTCTCGTATTTTTTTATTTTTATTTTTTTTTTTAATGGAAAGGACCTTTTTCCACCAAATCATTCATAAATTTATTTTTTTTTTTTTTGTTTCCTTTTTTTTTTTTTTTGATTCACCTTCTATATAGTTCTATACTATATAAAGATAGAAATAATTTTGGTATATATTTTTTTTTAAGTATATAACTCGTGTTTTTTTTTCTTTTTTCCGAATCTTCCACAACAACAAGGTAAAAGACAAGAAGATAAATTCTTGGAAAATCAAAAAGGTATATCGATCGACAAAATTATACCTTTTATATCCTTGAAAGATTGAAATAATCTTTATTTTTACCATCAGGAAAATGAAATCCTCTAATAAAATTAAAAATTAAATTGAAGAAGAATTATTTCAATTTAATTTTTTCTTTCAATATTTTGTATTAAAGTAGAATTTAAGGTATTTTTTTTTTTTTTGGAGAAATAAAATTTATTAGAAAGAAAAATAATAATAAGTATATTGAAGTTTTGAAAAAAAAAAAAAATATTAAAAAAAAAATTAAAACACTTTGGTATAAAATAATCTGGAAGCGTCATATTGTTGGTGTCATTATAGAAAAATTTTACCTTTTCAATTTTACACTTTAATGATGAAAAATAATTACTTTTATATATGAATCAATTTCATCGCATAAAAGAAAATTTTTGATTTTAATAATCGTAATTGATTGAAAAATTTTACAAAATATCTCAACAATCTAAATGACCTGAGAGTGTTCCCAATTCAGAGCGCAACTATATATTATGCCTTCTTGATTCGCAATAAACGTGGATTTTTATTTTATTTATTCAGTATATAAGTTTTATATACCTAATTTCAAAAAACTTATTTAAAAAAAGAAAATTTCAACGGAATAACGAAATATCCTTAAATCCTTAATTTTATTCCCTGAAAACGATATAATCAAATAATAGGGTATATAGAAAAAACAAATTCGGGGAAAATAAAAGAAGAAAAACATTGGAATTTGATTCCATCAAATATTCAAGGACATAAATTACATTTAATATAATTTATACCATAGCTTAGAAATATTTTTAATTTTCCTTTTGTCAAAAAAAAAGAATATAATTGTATTCCTTGTGTATTTTGAACTCAAGTGTAAAATCAAATTTTTATCTAATATCATATTATTTTATTCACACTTTAATTTAAATAATTCTTAATTTCAGAAATCCAAGTGGACATAACAAAATTTATAGCCTGTTTTTAAAATGTGGAAATTCACGAAAAAACTTTTCATCAAAAACAACTTACTATAATCACGGATTTTTTTTATTAAGTAAAATATAAATTTATTTGAACCGTATCTGCTCTTATATTTAAGATTAATTGACGTCAACGAAATAATAAATATCGAACAGAGAATTTTAGGTGCAAAATAAATTAATAAATATTTAGAAGGTCACACATAAAAATATTCCCACTAACACTTTTCGATCTATCGCTATCATGTTTAACCTCCAAAACAGTACAATGTTTGTGAAAATAAATCCTTTTCAATTTATAATAATGTTGAAATTTTCATATATACATACTTAGATTCTCATAATATTATTATGCGCAATTAATATAAAGCATAGAAAATGAAATTTTTATATTTTGAATAAAATTAATTTAAATCCCTTGATAACGAAGAAAAAAAAAATTTAATTAATAAAAATAATTACATTAATTGTCTTTGAAAGATTTAGCTTTTATTTACAATAAATGTTATTTTTTTTTATATTAATAAGAAGTCATTATTTTAATTTTCACCATCAAAGAATTTCAATTTCAAGAAAATAAACATTTTGTTGTTGTAAATATAATAATGTGTGTTATATGTTTTATATTATAGCCATATTTATAAAAACGCAATGTTTAAAGCAATTAAAAAATAAATAACAAAATATTTTCATTGGTAAGCCCTTAAGTGTTCTTCTAACGTAAATATTAAATTTTACGCAATGATTAAAGTCTGAATATGACACATAGGAATATTGTAATAAAAGTAAGTTATTAAAATTTTATAAGAAATATAAAAAAAAAACTAGGATATGACCTATTGATAACAAATTTTGACGACTATCGCATAAATTATTTTCACCATTTTTATTTTACCTATCAACAAAAAAGTGAATTTAAATATTAAATTAAATTTATTCTATACGGTATTCTGTGTTCAGATAAATTTTTGCACATTTCATGCTTTATATGTGTACAATTTTTTATAATACATATACATTTAGATATCTAGAAAAGTGTTAATAAACTTTCAGCAATCTCTAAAAAAAAAAAAAAAAAAATAAAAGTTACTAACTTTCCTAACAAAATTCTAAAAAAAAAAATCTAAATCGAATATGAAACTTTGTTTTTAGTTGAATTTTATATGGAAAGTATTCAAACAAACAGGTAAATTTAATATAAAGCGAGTCGAAATAAAATTAATTTTATTTTACTTTTTTTTTTTTTTGCCAATGGGAGCTTGGTTTTCAGTATAAGAATTCTATAATATACATATATATTTTCTTTAAAAATCGATAATGTAATACATTTCATTTTGCCTTCTGTGTTGAAAATAAGCTTTTATCATCAGTTATTAACTTTTTGATATAATGTAATATCAAAAAAAAAAAGAAAAGGAGAGTGGATTTTTTTTGAGATAAAAATCATGCTGGCAGGCAGAATACTTTTTTCATTTCTTTATCATTATTATTATTATTATTATTATTATTATTATTATTATTATTATTATTATTATTATTATTATTATTATTATTATTATTATTATTATTATTATTATTATTATTATTATTATTATTATTATTATTATTATTATTATTATTATTATTATTATTATTATTATTATTATTATTATTATTGTTATTATTATTAATATTATTATTATTATTATTTTTGTTAATATGAGATAAACACATGTACGTACATGTGCATATATATACATTTATATAATATACAAACAATATAATAATAATATAATACACATATATATATTGTTATATCAAATTTATAAGTCAATTTCATTTTTTAGCCTTTGTAAAAAGGATCAATAGCTTAAATTTGAAAATAACTTTTGTGGCAACAAAATAAAAGAAGTGTCAAAAGATTTTATTCATTTTATTTATTTTGTCTGAATGTCCTTTGGTAACAAAAAAACAAAAAAAAAAAAAAACATAAAAAGCTTACATACATATATTTTTAAATTTTCTGATAAAAGGTTTTGAATTCGTATTTTATTTTATTTGTTTTTTTTTTTTACAACTAATAACGCAGTTCAACATTTTTTTTTTGTTCCCCCTGTTTTTGAAGAGAAAAAATATATTATAAAAATTGGCTAAGTTGAATAGAATAATAATAAGATTTCTTTAAAAAGGAAGAAAAAGTTAATTGTGATATTTGTTTCTCGTATATACAAATAAGAAATTAAATTATAATTTTTTTTTCTCATGTAATTGCATTTTTTTTTTTATAATTGCATCAATATATATATATATATATATATATAATATATATAATTATATATATAAAATTCAATAAATTTTTTAATTGCAAATTTAATACTTAAAATAATATCAATTTGAATAATTTAATTTTACAGTTCTGTCCTAAATTTATTTTTTTTTTTCCAAGGTACACAGTTCTTTAATTTTTTTTTTGTTTAATGGCTTAGTATAGAGATATCTAAAATTCAACACAATTAGAACCGCTTAAGCATTTTATAAAATATTGAAATAAAAGGAATATGTAATTCTAAAAATTTTTATAAATTGAAGGTGTCCGTTTTTCAAACTGAAGATTACCAATCACAAGATATAAAACAACCAAAAAAGTGCACTTATTATTATATACATTTTATATCCATACTATACACATTATATTATTATAATTAACAGATGTTACTGCACTGTATCGCTTTTTCACATTAATTTTATTATTGTAAAAGTGTCGAAGAGACTGCTCCTTTAAGTTCTCTACCAACAATTGAAATAAACGATATACATATATAAAATAAAAACAATAACAAAAATTATAAATATAAGAAAAAATTTGGGTGGGTGTAGTATGTTTTATCATGTAGTTTTTTTTTTTTAAAAACCATAAGACAAAAAAAAAAAATCTGAATTTTTAATGTGATGAGAAAATTTGAGATAAACAAGAATAAAAAAAAAAAAAATTTATCAAATTGAAGAAGATAACAAAAATTATCCTAAATTTTTATTATTATTTTCTTTGAGGACCAACATTTTTCTTTCCAAAAAGACTTCTTGGCGACAACATTAATTCTTCTTCTGTTTTTTTTTTATTTTTTTTATTTTTTATTTTTTGCAAAGGACATTTGGTTTATTTGTTGTCATTTCCATACTTTTTCTTTTTTTTTCTATATTTTGTTTTTATCTTTTTTAAATAATTTTCTTTATTAAGCTATTGTTTAATTCTTCAAAAACAAAATAAAAAATAAAATTAAAATAAATAATATGAAACGAGTTGCAAGCAAAATATTTGATTGGATTTTTAGACAATTTTTTACCAATCCTGATTATCCTTATTACATTTAAGAGTTTACGGGAAATTGTAAGTACTTTATTTTTCCTTTTAAAAATGAAGATAGTTCGTTGGAAAACAAAAATTTAACCATAGTGCCTGGTTTTAATTTTATAGGAATGGTTCATCTCTGATACATTAATTGACTTACTATAAAGTAAAAATCACTTCGCATTATAACTCAAAATAAAGCTCATCTAATGGTTAAGATATTCGATGTGGGTGAGATTTTGCATTTTGCTTTTAGCTGGAAATTGTGTACAAATATTAAATAACCATTTGTGTAAAAATCTTTTCTCGTTCTTTTTTTATAAAAACAACAAATTTTTATTACAAAATGACGTAAAATGTTTTATTTACGTAATTGATAATTTTAAATTATACATTTTGTAAATTTTTTTTTTTGTTTTAAATTACATGGAGGGCGTATATTTTTAATAAACCTTAGAGGAATTTAAGCTCTTTAATTTCTTTTATTTTCCTTTTCAGTTAGAAAATTTTGAAAAGAAACAACTTTTCTCTTTTATGCAACTGACAATTAAACTTTTGAATAATAAATATTTTCTATTTTTTAAACAAACATTAAAAAAAAATGAAATGGACCTAACTAGAAACAAACAAAACGCTTTTAATTTACCTTTTTATCATTTTTATATTATTATCAAAAAAACGTGAATTTTTAAACAAAAAAGAAAAAAAAAAAGGTTGAAAAACAAAAAAAGGAAGGAAAAGCATTATAACAGTAAATTTTGTCTAATAAAAATTATTTGCTAATTATAAAAAGCAAAAACTTGGTGGCTGACCAAGTCAAAAAAGAAAAACCCAAAAATACATTATAAAAATAACTGAAAAACAAAAAAAAAAAAAGGATTCAAAATCCACAAATTATTAATAATATTATAAAAATATTCCTTGTTGTCAAGAAAAAAAATAAAATAATAAAGATCTACCAAAAAAAAAATAAGTTAGAAAGTTTTCAAGATAGTCAGAATCGTGATTTTGACAGGCAATGGTAAATTTTTTTTTATTTAATACTTAGAATCCATGAAAATACCCAAAATGAACCTGATTTTTCAGACCGCCGATATAATTTCATAATTGAATAATCCAAAGTTATATATTTTTTATTTAATGTTATAATTGAATTATATAAAAACAATATTTAATTAAACTAAAATTCTGGTAAGACTGATAATTGTGTAATAACATAAGAATAAAAATGAGTTAGAATTTATCAAAATTCGTTACACAGTAAAATTAGTTTTCAAATAAGAAGTTTGTGTCAAAACTAGCCATGTAATTAAGTTTGTTAGTATTAAAACTTGTCATTTATTAATAGTTTTTCAGAAAACAATAATGTTTTCCTCACAAAATTATGAAATAGATATCATAAATAATTGAAACAAATTTAATTCAAATGTATTAAAATCGTTTTTTCTCAATATCTCGGTTTTATTTTTGGGTGGTCAAATAGCCAGTTTTAATTCTATACTCCTCATTTCAAAAATAAAACTGCATTTATTATTTCTTTAAACAAAAAATTTTAATAATTGCACTTGCCATTTTCAATTCAATCATTTTTTTTTTATATAATGCACAATTTTTATATATGTATACATGTTTTTTTTTCAATTTTATTGGGGTTTTTAGTGAAACTGGTAGATTTTAAATCAAAAATTTTCCGATCGGAATTTTTTTTAAATAGGTTCTTAAGAACTACTTAAAACAGTTAAAGAGGAACTCAAAAATTTACAGTGATAGTAGATTTTAGGGGTCACAAAATATTTAGCTTCAGGTCGGAAAATATTATAATCGCCGCTGAATAAAATTTCAGATCTTTTAATTCATCTGAACCTGCCCAGATTCATATTGAACATTATATAGTGTCTGGAATAAAAAGATTACAGCGCATTTTAGTTAAGGGAAATCAAATGTTATGCCTACCAGCACAAAACAAGGACGAATAGGAAAAAAAGTGAGTTGTTTTTTTTTTTTGTTCTTGTTTTTAAACAAAAGCATTAAAGAATAAAATTATAAAAAGCCATTAAAACAAAATTTATGTACTTCGAAGGCAAAAAAAAAAACATAATTTTATTATTTTTATTACTTAATATTAAAAAGAAAGGAAATCTAACCAAAAAGAAAAATTTATTATAATTATTATTATTTTTTTTTTTTTTTGCAAAAACAATATTGGAAAAATTAAATTACATATTTTTCTTTATTTTATTTATTTTATTTTTTTTTTCTTTGTGAATTTTCTTTTTTGTTAATATCGAATTATTCATGCTCCATTTACGAAAAAGGGTTACTGGTTTCACTGCACAAATTGCTTTTAAATATAAAATAACTTTCAATTTTTGTAATAATTTGAAAAAATTCTATTTCAGCCATAAATTAAGAAGCAGCACCCATTTCACGCTTCGATTTTCCATTACAGAAATAAGAAGATTAAAAAAAAAAAAATTATCAGATTTATTAGAATTTTATAAGTTTTAACTATAGAGCTCTGTCAAGGACGATAGCAGTTCCGATTTAAGTTAAATTAAAAATATAAAATGATAATCTGTGTAGAAGTGTGGAAAATTTAAATGTCCTCAGAAAAATCTTAAAAGAATATTGTTTTGCTTAAAAATATTAGTTACCTTAACGGCTGTCACGGTGTAGTATAGTATTGCTTTTAACCTACTTATCGGTTGTGGGTTCTATTTCCACCATCAGCGTTGATTTTTCAATTTTTTCAATTGCGTTGTTTTAAAAAAAGGTGTACATATGTTAAACAACGTTACCATGTTGATATGGTATTTTCTGTGTCCTGACGTCATTAGTGAACAAAATTTAAAACAAACAAACTTAAATGGCCATAATATTAGACTTTAATTTTTTTTTTTTTCTGTTTGGTTAGATATTTTGATTAGAATGATTGAATTGAAGGATCAAGGATTTAATAAAAATACAATTTCTTTTTTCGCAGCTGGAGATTTAATTTATATTATATTAAATATATATACATATTTTTTTGTATAAGAAAAGCTCCTAAATTTTGTCTCCAAAAGAAAATTTGGCATCAAATACTATTGCATTATTAAAATATTCATGGTTCTTTTAACATTTTATTCCTTTCATTATATTTAAATTATATTCTTTTTTTTTTTTTTTACATTCATTAAATTTAAAAAAGTTTCATTTTAATTTAATTGCATTTTCTTTTCGTCAATATAGTCTTTAAAAGAATTATAATGAATTTTTAAATCGCATTAAAAACTTTTTAATTGAATAATTTATTGAAGATTTTATATAATTTTCTATCGTAAGCAACTCAAATTTTTCTTGATTAGTTTGGCAAACTTTTTTTTTCTCTATGTGTACATAGATCCAATTATTTATTATGAAGATCAAAATAAAGAAAAAAAAAATTTGAAAATTCAACAAATAGAGGTACTTAAAAATTTTACCCAACAAACTTCATTCTAAGTGACACTAAAAGAATTTTCATCAAAAGCTTGATTTTTTTTTTTAAATAATATTGTATCAGGTCAATATTTTTAGTAGTAAACAATATTTCAAATTATTTGGAACAAATTTTTAGATATTTACATTTCAAGCCGCGCTTAAGTACATAGATGTATAAAATTTTTACATAAAAAATTAATTCGAATTTTGATTGCTTCTGCCTAAGCACCAAATGCTTCATTGAATAATCCTCCAGGCTTTTGACGTTAAAAGTAAAAAGTAAAGTTTTAAAATTATAAAAATAATTGATATAAATTTCAAATTTATTCATGCGAACTACTGTAAGGATCAATAAATTAGAGCAGATTTATGTAGATGAAAATAAGGTTTTTGAGTAAATTACTTATTATAAATTTGTTTATAGATTTTCCAAACTAATTTTACTTAAAGATCCGTTTATTTATTTGATATTGATTATTCCGTCGGTATATAATGTTTTTAAATTGTTCATTGCTTGAAGTGGGGTTTTCTTTTTGGTAAATTGAAATAGAAACTAATATCCTGCTATTGAAGTCAAAAATATAATTAAATTTCTAATATAAAGCATTAAATTTCCACAAAATGAATCTGTTTTCATTATATTATATAAATTTTTTTTTTTTGTATTTTTCATGTTATAATTTTGAAATAAAAAAAATAAAAAACAAAAAAAAATGTTTTCTGTGGTTGACCGTACAATATTTACTTAATGTTCATATACACATTTCCTTTTTGCGAAAGAGTAGTTATGCCACATATTCAAATAAATCGGAATATATCCTGAATCAATGTTAAATTTCTTCCACAACCCCTTGTGGCTTTGAATTGTTTTGAGTTATTTATTCATTTGAATTGGGAGAAAATAGACTTTATATACATATGTACTTATAATATAGTTTTGTTTTTTATACTTTTATATTATATATATGTAGATTATGTTCTATATAATTATACACATTACAAAGTTTTTGTAAATTTAATTTTTAAGAAAATTTTCCTGCTTCATTGCTTTAAATTGAATGAAATTTTTCATTCCAGTTTTGCCATTGAAAAATATAATCAACATTATTTAAAAATGAATGGATAAGTTTGTTTAATAATATTCAATATTATTATTTTGAAAATATATTCTCATACAAACCTATGCACACATCTTTGTATTGAATGAAAATTTTCCGCATTGTAACTAATATATACATTGCATAATTATATAGAAACTAATATCATTATATAAACTTAAAAAAAAAATAAAAAAATAAAATTATAATGAAATTAGAATTGGAAGCAATATGTATTGTTGCGATGGTGATTATTATAATGATAAAATGCAATAATTAAAATTATTTTTATTTATTCAAATATACTTTCTTTCTATTATATGCGATTGAATATTATGATCAATAAAAAGATATTTTTCACTATCAAGTTAATTTATTTGATAAATATTTTTAAAATAGTTTATTCGATTTAAATTCAATGTAGAAAGTTAACAAATAAATGAAATTTGATTTTAGCCTCACATTCTCATTATATAAGTTTGTGTAAGGGTTTAATGGTTCCATGAAGTTAATTAAGTTTATTTTCAAGACTGTTTTTTTTCTATTCTCGATAAATAGGAGTATATATTTTGTTTTTTTTTTTTTTATTTCGGAGGTAATTGCATTGTACATTATATTGTACATTATGTAAGTTCATTTGAGCTTGGAAATAAGTTAGTTTCTGGTTTGAAAATTAAGAAATATGCAACTTATTTCTAGGCAATGTTTAACTTATGTATAGAAAGACTATAAATAAATCTAGTTAAAGTTATGATAATTATTAAACATTATTGATCCTAAAATAACATATTCATTACAACTTATAGAAATTTTTATACTTAAGTTTAATATAATGGCTTCAATTCTACATCTCCATTTCAGTTGTCATGTTAATAATTTTTATCTTTATGAAAAACCTCATACATATTTCTAATAAATAATAACAAAAAAAGAAAAAAAGGAAACAATATTCATTATAATATTACCAAAACTATAACAATATTGTTCATTGATCTGTGAAAAAAATTAATTGGCTAATTTTTGTGTACATTAAATGAGCTAGATTTTATTTTTATAATACATAATTAAACTTATTAAAATAATTTATTTCAAACAAAAATTTTATTAGAAAATATTTTTATAGAAAAGGGATGAATTTGTTTCGTTTCAAATATATAGCATAAACCGATTTTGTTTTTTTAATTGTTTTTTTGTGTAAAAGTTCAATAATGAAAAAATTTGGTGGAATTTTTCAATATGACAAAATTTTAATTTTTCAGCAAAAAACAAAAAATGTCAGATTTCCTTAAATTTGCAAATAAGATATTATAAAAAAAATTTACACTGGAAAGTCCAAAAATTAATTAAAAAATTGTAACAGACGGATATTTGTGGTAATGGTGGATTACTCAATTTCATGCTATATTCTTTCAATATCAGAGAAAAAATTAAGAAATCTGATTTCATACCCCTCAAATATTCATATTTTGCAAAATAATAATAAATTCAATACCTCACGTATACACTTTGTTTTTAATTTTTAAATTACAAAGAAATGATGCTTAATTTTTCTCAGTAATAACTTACTGATCCCAAAATGTTAGCCAGTTAATTTTTTTTTTCTAAGACTAAATTTAATACATCACCCTATTCTGTTTATATAAAATTGAAAATAAATTCTTTTACTTTTCTTTTTTAATTTTTTTTTGTTATTATTATTTAGAAAATTCCAAAAATTCTCAAAAACAAATGATCCAAAAATAATTTTATATCTATGTCTATATAGTTTCAGTATAAACATTTTTTTTTTTATATTTTTAACAAAAAGTTAAAGAAAAACTCAAGCTTTGATTTTCTGAAAAGGGATGAAATAGTTTAGTTTTTATTTTATTTTCTTTATGTTTATTTTAATATAAAACTTTATTAAAAAAAAAAAAAATTTTTTTAAGCATTATGCTGGGGTTGTATAAAATATTATTATATTTTATGTTAAAAAAAAATAAAAAATTATATTTATATGTGTACGTATAAATATATATAAATATTCACTATATATATATATTAAATATTCTTAAATAAAAACGTATAATAAAATTGATGCTGTAACTTATCAAGCGGAAAAAATAAATGAAGAAAATTTATTTTTATTGATAAAATGAATAAAATTTTATACAAAATAATTTTCTTGATAGCCTTAGCAAAAATTAATTAATAGAAAAATTTAATTGATTACAACTTTTATTTATTTTTATTTTTTATTTTTTTTTTCTGTTTTATGTTTATCATAAATCTCTGGTATACTGATTGTATGTATAATTAAGATAAATAATATGGGTGTGGGATTCTATTTTTCTTGTTGTTGTTTTAATTTATAAAAATACAAGACCTTTTGTGTATAGATTCTTTGTATATTATTATCTGAATTTTGGATCTTATTAAAATATTTTTATAGTCTGGCAAGCAAATAAAAATTAGAAATACTTTCTTTTTGATTATTATTATTTATTTTTTTTTTAATTTAAATACTATTATAATAACATAAATTTCATTAAGCAAGTTTTTAAATATGAAGATATTTTCGAACTAAAGTTATAACTTCAATTGATAATTGAGCATAATCGAAGTTGGAAACAAAACATGACTGTCAGTCTCAAGGAGATAACATTTTTTTTCGATTTTCAGCAACATTAATATAAAGTTGAATATTCTTATTCCTTTTTTTTTTTGTTATGCAATTATATACTTTTTCCACGATTCAATTCATAAACTGAATTACTGAAATATTGTTGTGCGTGCAAACACCGCATAAACTGTAATATTTGGCTGATGGAAAAATAATTTTGTTTATTCATAAAAAAAAAAAACAAGAATTTCACATAAAATTTTAAATAAGTTTATTGTGTCACTGAAAGCCACACAATTATTATCAATTTATGATCTTAGTAACATTTTTGTGTGCCGAGATGTATTATGTTTATTTTTAATATTGTTTAAATTAGCATTACTGTGAAAAATGTTTGCATCATATACATATATACAT
This sequence comes from Hybos culiciformis, assembly GCA_964007475.1. Lineage (NCBI taxonomy): Eukaryota > Metazoa > Arthropoda > Insecta > Diptera > Hybotidae > Hybos > Hybos culiciformis. The sequence goes on along the minus strand of OZ023273.1, from coordinate 31,360,810 downwards.
TTTGAACTTTCATGATAAAGAAAAATATGAAAATAGATCAAAAAGCATATATGTACATAAAACGAAATTTAGTGCATGCACACAATGTCTATAACTATGTAACAACTAATATGTAAATACATTGATTTTAGAATATGTGTAAATTTGTCTATTAGAAAATGCCAATATTTTTTATATTCAACAGTGAAGTTATTAATTGTAAATAATTAATAATTTTACCTTAAGTTTCTTTCTAATAATTTTATTACATGTGTATGATAACATTTTTATAAAGAAAACTATTGATTGATTGAAGCTTTCGATTGAATATTTTTGATAATTTTGTTTAAATTAATATTATTGGTTCTGTTCGTATCTTATACTATATTACATATTCTGTTTAAACGAGAACCATAATTATGGAAGTTCTGATATGAAAAATGAAAGTCCAAATTAATATCCGAATCTTATAATTTTAACTATGGATAACTTAGATTGACAAACTTTTAGATTAAAATATATAAATTAGTGTGAACATTTTAGAGTTTAAAAATCCAATTTTCCTCATTTCACATTTGGTATTTAAAATTTACTTATATATAGACAAAAGTCATCTTATTCAAATAAATTAACTTAATCTATTTATGACTGTATTAACGATTCATACAGCAACATTATGTCAAGTATAAAAAACTATTTTCTTTTAATAAAAACAAAAAAAAATTGTATAAACTGAATGATATGTTTAACGAATATGATATGAATTCATTAAAAAAAATGCAAAATAAATGAGATGTTCATGTTTTTCTATCTCTATACTTTTATCCAGGTTTTGAAAGGATGTTTGGAAATTATATAGAATGACATTTATTGTATATTTTAATAGAACTTTATATAATATGTCACATATTTTAATGATTAATCATTCTTTATGTGATGTTTTTTTGCCGTATAATATTAAATTTTCTATACACAAAAAAAAAAGCTAAAGTTCACAATTTTTTGTCCCCTACTTCCTGGTAACATAAAGGATCAATAAACCTTAAAAATACGTGACCTCACTTGGATTAGTATAATTTGATGAAAAAAATATGAAGTTTTTTTTTTTTTTTTATTAATGTGTTCACACTTCGCGCAACATTTTTCATTTCAATGAACAAAAAAAAATTTTTTTTTTTTTCATGAATAATATGTTATAGTGTGTACTTATACATAAAGCATAAATTTTACCACTTGAAAAAAAAATTTTTTTTTTCTCTAACCGCGACCAAAAATTTCAACATAAAAAACCTCAAAAGCTTATAAAAGCGGGAGAAATTTTTTTTTTTTTAATTATTTTCTTCTTTAATAAAATATAATAAAATTGACTGAGAAAAAGTATCTTATATAGAAAAAAAAACATTAAGTTTGATTATTATCAGTTATTATGGTAAATAATATTCAATTAAGGTTAAAATAACTATAATTAAAAATTAAATTAAATTAAAAAATAGTTAATTAATAGTTTTTATATTTTTTTAAACTTTAGTATAAATTTTGTAGTTTTTGTAATGATAGTTGGATGACTGTATTTATTGTTTACCTATGTGTATATAACTTGATAACGTAACTATTGGCAATGTATAGTACCTATATCCTTGAAAAAAATTAACTCAATTTTATATTCTATCAATTTATATTTAATTATATGAAAATTATATAAATGTTTGATATATTAAAAATAACTTAAATAATAATTTATTAAATTTTTATAATTCATGAGTATGTTAATAATAATGATATTCTAAAATTAAAAAAAAAAATTTCTCTTCAAAAATTTAAAGGCATTCTAGTTTTATTTTTATTGCAAAATAAGACATTTGGGAAAATGACTTTAAAAATATTCAGTCAGGTCTTTGAATTTTATTAGAAACGAAAATAAAAAAAAAAATAAAATGCTTCGTCATAATTTTATATTAGATACTTGAAAATTCAATATTTTTTTTTAACCCAGGAGATTAACAAGAAATTTATACTTCAAGTGCAAAGAATAGAAGAATAAAAAATTATGTATATGATTTGTTATATGATTCGTATATGATTCGTTGGTGAATATAAGTGTACAGTTAAAATTTAAGCGTCTTACCATTTTTAATGCACGTTGCATATAACTACTAGTTACTATGTATACATTATAGCTAAAATAGTTTATTGAGGAACAAAAAAATTTACATAATGATTAATTCATATATGTATACAATATACATATAATGTTTATATTACTTATAGAATTATATAATATAACTAATATAATATAATATAATTTAATTATATAATCAAAAGAACTCCGCCAAAATAGGCTAATTTCATTAGCTATCAATTGGGTTTAATGTCATATGAAAAACATATACAAAGATCTCCTTTAATTTTTTTTACCACAAGTATAAGAAAATTTTTGCTAAAGTATATTATTACCCCTTTTTTATTTTACGAATATATAATTCAATTATATATGCCGGCCTTACTATTTTAGTGAAATCAAGCGATTATTCTTATGTTTTTTTTTATTTTTATTCATTCGCAATTTACAATTAATAAAATTATTATTCAGCAGGCATCATCAAGAAAAACAAAAAAAAATTATTTTTTTTGTTTAAATCAGGAATTCCAAAAGCAATTGCAAACTTTAACAAATTGCACTTTGTTCTTATTTTGTACATAAATTTTATTATTGTTTTGTTTTACTTCGCTCTATGAGAATATTTTATGCTTTGGTAATTTATTTCGAAATTGAAGTTTTCCATAAAACAAAAAAAAAAAAACTTTTTAATAATAAATGAGGAAATATTTAGCTATAAATTTATTTATTTAATGTTTATAATTTATATATAGAATTTTTGTATACATGTTTTAATAGAAATAAAGAATATAATTTTTTCTTTTATTTTTTTTTTCAAGTATGAATTAGGTGTTTCCAAATTAAAATGGTAAAACCACAAAAAGAACATAATGAACATTGTACATACATAGAATATAATATAAGTGAACATAAAAATCAATATGTGCTCAGCTGTCTTGAAGAAATTGCCTAAAATAATATTATCTAGATACATGCATACATTTTATTATTTTTTTTTAACTATTGGGTACTAAGAAATTAGACCAATGTTTATTATTATTATAAAGTTACTTAACATAATTCCTAGAGGTTTTGGATTTTTTATTTTATTTTAAGAAATACTGGAAAAATTATTAGAAAATATAAACATGGTATTTTAAAATATCCATTAGTTGATAACTACATATTACAACAAATTATTCATTAATAATCTGTAGAACTGGAAATGTTACCATTCTGTTCGATTTTGAACTAATATCATAATAATAATAATTTTATTACAAACTACAAATTTTGTTTGAATAATGTAAATAAGGGTTACATGTTTATTTTTTTTTTGTTCTATTGAAACTTTATTATACATTTTTTTTGTTTTATATGTGAATTGAAAATTTATTAAGAGTGCATAAATATTAACATACTTTATTATCATTTTATAAATAACATATTTATGTATTTGTATTTGTATAATAAAGATATTTTGAAACAATAAAACATTGATTTCCCCAATTCCTTTATCTTATAAATGTTGAAAGCCAAAAGCAAAATACCAAACAAATATTATTATTAAAATTTTTGAAAAACAAAAGATGTTGATTATTTTATTCAATGTGCATTTAGAGAAGAAAATATATATTATTATTTTTTTTTATTTTTTTGTATTGAAGATGAATGAAAATATTTGTAAATTGCAGAAATTATTATTTAAAATGGGAAATTTCTCGTTAAAATTTATTCAAATATTAATTTCGTTTATTTATAATAGTTGTCTGAAAAAAGAAAGTCAAAAGTCAAATATCTTTTTTAAGTTCTATATAATTTAGGGTTTAATTATATATTAAGCAAATAAATAATAAAGGAAATATTTAGCAATAAATCCCATTAATAATCTAAAAATAACACCTCTTTTAAAATTGGAAATATATTTTTATACATTGATTTCGCAAAAAAAAAATGTTTAGAATTGTACAAATGATTCCATCAACATTCAAAACGATGCATCAAAGAACATATCACTATAAATTATATTATTATCTTTTCCTAAACTAAAGTTATATGAGTCTCAAATTCATCAAGTATATAGAACTTTATTCTAGCAACTTATATGAATTTATTTTATTTATTTTTATCATTTTTAAATACACAAATCAGCATTAAAGTATTTAAATAAAATCTTTATCAAAATATTTTCATTAAATATTTAAAAATTTATTTATGTATATATTTAAATAAATATATGTATATAAAATAAAATAGAATAATAATATTTCAAGGATACTCTCTGTTCTTCTTTTTATGAAAATAAATTTTTTTTATACCTTGCTAAAAATTTGTGACTTGATAAATGAGGGAATAAAAAAATATACGTATATAATAACTGTACATACAAATTATGTTCATATTTTTTGCATTCCTACATATATTATTTTAAGTTTATGTACGTGCTTTATAGTATATTATATAACTATTGTATAAATTTATACGAGCTGCTTAAAGTGAATGCAGCCTACACAACAGATTTTTTTTTTAATCTTGTTTAACATAAATACAAACATTTTTGTTTTCTTAAGTTCAGGGAAACTTGCCAATGAATTCAGGTCATAAATAACATTAAGAGCAAACAAATAGATTGAATTAAAAAAAATAAATTGTTATTTAGCGGCGCGGCGGGGGCGTCAATAACCAATAATTTTTACAATCAATTCAAATTAAAAATAAAATTAAACAAATAATAATTTCATTGGTGACTTCACGGAATATTTACTTATATGTATCCCATTTTACCTATATATTTTTACGTATGATTTCTTATAGGTTACTAATACCTTTAAAAAAGTCTAGATTCTTGCAAAGCATTATACATTATGTATTTCCCAACATAAAATAAACAAAACACAAGATTATATAAAATATTAGAAAAATTAGTATTGATGATGTGACTTATATAGTATTACTACTCGAAATACCCGGCTTTGCACGGTAGTCCCGAACATATATAAATATCAAAACACTTTAATCCAGATTTGGTGCACTAAAAAAAACAAAATTTCAAGATTTGTTAAATAGCCAGTTCCCCGGTGCCTTAACACATCCAGTCTACTTAATAGTCGATTCGGGTCCAACGCTATAATATTTTATAGGAATATACCTAAATTGCCAAACCGCCTTCTAAGGTAGCCCTCCGTCGGTGCCTCGTATCAAAAATTTCTAGTACCCTATAACCATCTCGAGTCTCTAGGCCGAATTTTCGAAATTTGTTGTATAGCCAAATAGGGTTTTTGGGTCCAACGCCACTATATTTTATTGGCATATACCTAAATTTCAAAACCGGCTTCTATGGCAGCCCCCCTCGCCGGGGCCTCGGATCAAAATTACTAGTACCCTATAATCATCTCGGGCCCCAATGATACTTAAGTTCAAAATTTCAACCAAATCGGTCCAGCGGTTTAGACGTGATTGAGGACAGAGGACAGAGAACAGAGGACAGAGAACAGAGAAACAGAGAATTTTCATTTTTATATATTAGAAGATTTAAAATTTTCTCCTTATTTATGGATAGTATTTAACGGAAAAAAAAAATGTAAAAATCTCTAAAACCTAGGAAATAGTTAGTAAAAATGCATCAATAACAAATAAAGTTAAGATTCCGTGAAATAACTAACCATTATCAAATTGAAATTAATTTTTAAATTAATAAAATCTGTTTTCTTTCTATGCGTATGTAAAATATATAGAAAAACATGAATGAATAAAAACAAAACTACGATGCAATTACTAAGATACAGTTTTTGTGAGTTTAAATATTTTTTTTTTATAATAACTTAACTTTAAATAAAATGTAGTAAAAAAAATAGTAAAAATAAAACAGTTAATATTATAATATTTTCTTTATACGTAAAGTTGAATGTCAGTCATAAAAGACATTAAGAACATTATTTATAAACTAGCACAGAGAATATTTTGACGTTGACATATTATTTATATAATTCTTATTTTTTTTTTTTTTTCAGAAAAATCTTATTATCTTTTATAGAATAGATTTCCAAATTGCATAAAAAATGAATACAACATCAACAATTTATGTTTATCTCTTTTATTTTATTTTTTTGGATTAATTTTATTTTTTTCTTATTTGACTAACTCTTCTTTGAGAAATTCATACTCAATTGGCCATGAAAAGTTAAGTGAATATATGATGATGCTTTTTCTTTTTAAATTTAACTTGCATATGTTGCGCATAACATTTTTAGAAGAACATTTATATACTATACATATATTATGTATGTTTGAATAGGAGAATATATAGTTCTTCTTTTTTCTTATATAATTTTTTTTTTTTCAAAATTTTATTTATGCATATTTTGTTTTTTTTTTCTTCAAGGATTAAAAGAAAATTGTGTTTACTTGTGTATAGGTTTATTAGAAAATGTACACATAAGCATCACATCATTTATTCGAATGCATAGTGGCACTTACGACCATGTTATAATTTTTTTTTTTTTTTTTGTTGGAATAAAAGTTTTTGAACATGTAAATTTTGTAAATTTTATTTGAATGGGGTTATAGAAAATTCGAATCGTGATATTTCATTTTTATCGGTGTAAAAAATTTAACTTTTTTTATATTTTTATTCCACTTAAAGAGATTTTTTTTTAATTTATTAAATTCCAATGAAAAAGATTATAAAACATAATATTATTTTTTGATTAAATATAATTACTGCTTGAAGGTTAAATTATCAAGATGGATTTATTTTATTCGAATATTATATAATATTCAAAATAGATGTTATTAAAAAAAAAATTTGAACACTGGCAAAAAAAAATTTAAAAAAAATTTGATTGCAAAAATAGTAATTAATTATGTTTTGGAAAGTTGATAAAAGTATTAACATTGCGGAAACAGAATAACTATTTTTGTAAAAGAATTAATTTGGTTGTAAAAACATTTAAACATTTTTTTGTCGGTGAACGTGTTATTCAAGAAGTATTTATTATCTTAAGGTTGTTTCGCCTTTTGCTCAAAATTCATGTTTTTTAAAATTGCGCTAAAATTGCCAAATTTTGAAGAAAAATATTGAAAAACAAAAAATTTCTAAAGTTTTTTTAACTAATACAATAAAGTGGTTGTAAGTCACCGAAATCACAAAATCAACATGTTCTTGACAAAGAACAAAATTTCGAAGAATCCGGTAGGACGTATTTGGTATTTTGAGGTAAAGAAGAATAAAAATTTTGTGAACCAGTGTACTATAAATAATTACGTTTTTTTTTCCCCAAAAGAGAAAAATTCATCTAATATTTTTCAAATGAATTACCCATTTTTTTTTTCATAGTGTATACCAAAATGAAATAAATTCGAAGGAAAAATAAATTAAATTTTTCTTATATAATGTGAAAGCTTTTATTAAGGAATCTAAAATAATAAGATTCCATTCTTAATAATTATAGAGCTTAAAAATGATTAATATTGCTTGTTTCCATTCATTAATTTCTACAATATTTATGATTGAAGAAAATTTTCAAGAGAAATAAACATAAAATTGAAAAATCTATAAAAAACACTTTTGACAAAATTTCACCTGAAAAAAAGTTTCCTGAGCAAAAAAAAACATTTTAAATTATATTAAATAGAAAGGTTAAATAAGAAATTATTATTATTATTATTATTATTTTTTTTCGTTATAAAATCAGCCCATTAAACTTTTAAATAGGATTTTGTGTTTTATAAAGCCAAAAGAAGCAATTTCAGGATGTTTGTTTTTATCTTTTTTAACTATATATACAAAAAAAAAAGAAAAAATAAGTAAGTAGTTAAGAAAGAATAACGTTATAGCGAAATGAAAAGAGCATTGCAATAATAATAAAAGTAATATGAAAGAGTTTAAATAAAATTATCTTTTATTATTATTATTATTATAAATTTTTTTTTTCTGTTTTTGCGGTATAATTTTGACCATTTTGATTCTTGTAAACAAGTTTTTTAGAATTTGCTTCAAGGATTATCGTTTAAGTTAATAGTTTTTGAAAGGATTTTGTCTGTCAAAACATTAACAATGGTAATATTGAAGGATGAAAATATTCTTTGTGTAATATAAATGAGATTACAACAAACTATCAATACTTTTAAGTTAAAAGATAGTAAATAATTGATTGAAAAGTTCAATAACAAGTTTTTATTATACAATTGCATTTTTATTATCTTCTTTATTTTAAGATTAGAATAAAAATTATAGTTTTATTTTTACTATATAAGTTTTCATTTTGATAGTGCGCGAGCTCTTCGGGAACTTTAATTCAAACTTGGAAACTACTTTTTAGTACTTTCAAATAGTATTTCACGCTTCCAGAAAGAGATAACTTAACCTTCTGAACTAAATAAATTGTGAAAACTGTTTCTAAATATTTCGAGTACATTATTTTACTGAGTATAGGGGCTTCAAGTATTTGATGCAAGGAAAACAAAAAATTGAAATAATTATTCAAAAATATTAATAATAATTTATACTGATTAATAAAGTAATATTGAATGTATTTTTTGGTATAGTTTAATATCGGTAATAAAAAAAAGTTTATAGCATACCCTTTTATGTTTTTAAGCTTTTGCACGTTAAATTGGCTCACCTGTAAAAGAAAATATTTTATTATTATTCATAAAATATAAATAGCTTTTTTAAATGAAAATTATTGTTTTTTTTTGTAATTATTTCTTATAGAAAGAATTACTTATTATATCAATAACCAGTATTCTTAAATCAAGAATTTTATAAAGAAAATTATATAATGTCATTCATTGTCTTTTAAATGACCAACATAATTATATAGAGATATTTCAGAGCTTTGATCCCTAAGAATCTTTTTTCAGAATTTAATTGTTGAATGTTCTGTGTCACTATATACGTATAGAAACTATTTTATTATTTATATGAATAATATTGCAGTTTTTATAGTCTGAAATTTAATAAAATAATTAAAATAATTGTTTAGTGTTTCAAAAACTAATTTAATGTTATTTATTATGAAATAAAATTCAATTAATGTTATGTACCGATATAGAAACTCATAAGCTTTTTTGTTTTTATATGTAATTTAATATAACTATTCAATTCAAATAACCTGTTTTTTGTTTTTCATTAATTTCACGTAATTGGAAAAACAATATTCAACTAATTTTATTCTGTATATATTTCAATTGAATTGAAATATTAGTTATTATTATTTTATTTTTCATTCATTTTTTTTTTTTAGCCAAAGTTCACATTATATTGGTTTTGTTATGAAACAAAACAAAAACTCAATTTGTTTTTATGAAAATGTAATGAAATATATTGTTGGCTATCAAATTTTACTGCATACAATTTAGGAAAACATATTTGTACCTAAACATAATACAATCAATTTTGTTTTATAAAAAAAAATTCATTACAAATTTTAAGAGAATGAATACAGCCTTTTAATATTATTAGCTTGAATATATAGAATAACAAGAAGAGCGAATTTTGAATATAGGAGACTTATAAATCTACAATATAAATACAAAATTAAAATCATGATGTTAAGAAAAATATGAAAAATATGAAATTAACTGCCTGTTGAATATTATTTCCATGTTCAACGAAAGATTAACTTAGGCGCCTTCTTAAAACTGACCAAAATTTTCTGTTCTATAACTTAAATTGAGTGCTACTTTAATTTTATTTGTGCCTGTAAAACTTATTTTATTCAAAATCTAATATAAAAGTAATGCTAAAGCTATACCTATTTGTTGGGATGCCGTTTAATTTATTTATTTTTTACTTTTAGCTACATAATGTACATTTTCGACTACATAACGTATTTTAATTTTTAGAAACTGGTACAAAACAAAACAGTACAACTTTTGTAATAAATACTATTTTGTAAAATATTTATATGGATCATGTTATTTTTTTAATTGGAAAAGTATATAATATTTTTTATAACTTCTTTTTTTATTTACCAAAATATCAAACCTAAATATAAGCTATATTCGTGTTGTTGAGAAGGAAAACATGAAGCTTATGTGTAAAATAAATTATATATATTAGGATAAATTTTTTTCAAATCTATGGTATGAAAAGATTTTTTTCGCTTTGCTAAAGTGAGTTAAAATTTCTAATATACTTTGTTTAGAACAACATACATAATGATTCAACATTTAGCACCTAATTATTAATCCCGCAATTTAAAAACATATTTAATATAATGTTCAATAAGGTATTATACACCACCATTGATTTAGAATACTACAAAGATAGTATCTTTTTAGTATCCTTAGTCAATGGTACTATATAGAAACATTAAAAAAAAAACAAATATAAACATAAATTCACAAATATACAAATTCACATAAAATACATTAGCAAAATCAATTAACATTTTCATTAGAAACTATTTCATACACATTTATATTTTGACATTCATTTAGGTATACCTATACGAGAAAGAAAAATCAAAAGATATTCTGTAATAGTTTCAATTTTGGAAAAAAAAGTTTTTGTATTGTAAGCTGTTGTCTAATAAAAAACCATATAGGCAGTCATTATTATTATAGAACCTATATTATATGTAATTTCTATACGTAACTATATCTTTTTAAAATTATCTTCACTTGTAATGTAGCATATGATGACACATGATTATGTAGGTTCTTTATTATTCTTGTTTTCCAATATATATTTTTTTCATACATATATTGTACATAAGTAAAATACCATTAGATAAGGCACACCCAAACAATAAAAACTTAAAGCACATATTACGTGAAGAAAATGCATTTATAAAGACAGGTGTTTTCTATTAATAATTTCAAAGGAAGGAAAATCATTTTACGTGCATATATCTAACCTTAAAAAAACTTGTTTTTTTTACAGATACACAATGTTATACAACAAAACATACTTTTACTGCAAAAGATTATTATAGAATTTTTTTTTATTTTTTCGCAATAATATACCGTCGCATTGGAAAATTTTTTAAGTTTTCTCAAGGAATGCTCAATTTTAATGCGAAATTATTTGTAAAATAATTTAAAATATATGCGGTTCAAAATTATAATAATTTATGTTATAGTCGAAGAAGTTGTAAGATCATTCAAAAAGTTTTAAATTACAGTTGTAGTAGGCAAGACCTATCGGCAAAATGGTTCAAATTTTAAAATTTTCTGCCACTATATATATTATATTCAAATACCTGTACCAACATAATATTTTTATCTGAAATGTCTGATACTCTTTCATGTACATAATGTTTATGAAAAAAAATATTTTCTTAATTAATTTTAAAGATCAGACATAGACATTTTCGATAATTTTTAATTCAATATTCAAGGTAAGAAAAACAAAAAACAACACTGTTTACCCTACTGGCTTTTATTGTTTTTTCGAGCCAAGAATTTTTCAATGCAATTTTTATTTTTTTTTTCTTCAATCATATTGTTTTCTTTAGAATACAGATATGAGAATGAATTTAATGTTAAGAAATTTTTATAAGATTGTAAAACATGAAGGTATATTAAATGGAACATATTTTTGTTTTACTGATTACGAGATTCATAGAATTGTTGGAAAAAATTTAATTTAAACAAAGGAACATAGGAAACTGGTATAGATGATACAACTTTTCGTTCTGTATATTCTTTGCTATGTAAACAGATCAATTCGAAATAAAAAATGTCTGTTCATATAGTTATTATAAGCTATATTTGATAAAAAAGTTTTAACAAGTCATTTTGTTAAAAAAAAATTTTAGCTAGAAAATTCAATAAAAACTATCATTTTGATAGAGCAACTTTTGCTACAATTCATTTGCTATACTTTTTTGAACGAATTATTATATACATATTTAGATTTAAAAAAAAAAAAAAGTTTTAGTTATAGCTTCTCTACACTTCAGGTTACAAACATTGAATTCCATGTTTTGCACAAAAAATAGGTTCGTTCTGTGTTCTAGAAATTTCACTACATAGTTTTATTGCATTTAAAAAAAAGGTATAACCAGTTGTCAATTTGCAGAAAATTTACAGAAAAAATCATGCCTTAAAATGCTTCAATATAAAAAAAAAAAATTAATAAATTGTCGGTTGTCAAAAAAAATAAAAAAAACAAAATATTTAAAAAAAAAATTTAACATTATTTTTATTTTTCATTTTTTCTTTAAATTACAAAAATTAAATTTTAATTTTTTTTTTTAAATTACGAAAATTAAAATTTTATTTTACAAAAAAAATTTTTTTTAAATTTCGAACCAAACCATCTTTTATAAAGTGTGTGACTCCATTCGGCAACCTATTTTCAAACCATGAAATTCATGGTTGGAAACCTGAAGTGTAGCGAAGCTGATTAGCTTCATACATTATTTATGTATATATTATATTACAGTTCATTCAATTAAATTATATTTTATTCTTCAGTGTTTGAAAAAAATTATGTACCCAAACCAAATAGTTTGCATTAATTAAAAAAATAAATATAACATAAACTTAAAAATGCACCTAGCCTTTTGTGAGGAAGCAAGACTAAAAAAAAAAATTCATATTACGTAAATGAAAAATTGGTACAAAAAAAAAACCACTTTTCTAAGAACAATAGAAAATAAAAGGTATTTTTTCTTGCACTTTTGATAAATGTAAGACATTTCGACTTTAAAAGGTGAGAAAAAAATTAAGGAAAAAAAAAATAAATGGAATGAAAATCCTAAGAGCATATTTAAACTTTGCAGAACGTAACAGCAAAAAAAATCTTTTAGCTTTTTTGAAATATTTTTACAATTATAAGAAACCTTTAAAAGACTTTTGAAGAAGATTTGTAGCATATGTTTCAGATTTCGTGAATATAGTTAAAAAAAACAACGAGTGTGTGTAACCTTTGTACGCAATAGACACTGTCATGAAAATATTACGGTGCGTTCGCGTTACGAGGTTTAATAAGTTATATCTCGAGAGTGTTAGTACATGTATAGAACACTTTTATTTTCAGTGGTTTAAACATCAAAATTTAATAAAATGGCCTATATTTATTTTACTTTTATCTGTTCGTTTATTTATTTATTATTCACTTTCATCTAAGGCAGAGTATATGATTTCACAAAAGTTTATTTAACTGTTATTTTTTTGTTGCATTGACTTCAATTATTATTATAATTCACATTACAGCAAGAATATATAATGTTGATGAAAGCTAGCTTTCATGTGTGAATTGAACTTAAAATAATAATAAATCTATGAAAAAACCTATTAAAGAACATTACAAAATCTATTATTCAACTTTAAACAAATAATATGTTCACAAATAATAACAAAAGTAGGTACTAGCACAAAAACTAATAATTAAGCATACGGTAAAAATAATTTATAATTCACTGTCTTCCTGTGTTAAAAACGGAAGCATCCATGGCTAAAACTTTCACAATATAAAACTAAATTTTATTAACTAAATTGAGATATATTTGTTGATCAACGTTAAATACAAAATTTTCACAAATTGAATTGATTGAAAAGATTTTTCTCAAATTTGTTCTTTCCATTAACATTTTTCATAGAATTTTCATATCTAAACCTAAAAAAAAAATTATAATTTTCCTGACCATTGTGCCATTGGCAGGAGGTATTTTTCTGTGTTCCACTAGATATTTGTTTAACGAATAAATTTACATTTTTAATGAATTAAACACAATTTTATGGATTATGAAAAGTTTGCAAATACTTGTTACTATAACTTTAACAAAAAAAAAAGGAAAGAATAATGATTTTATGAATAAATTTTATCAGAAAATTTAAATGAATTTAAGAAGGATTTAACATTTACTTAAATCAGAATATTGATTTATGGAAGATTTAAAAAAAAAATACAAAAAAATTAATGTACTTAGATTGGATTTACGTTATATGAATAATCTACAAATTGGTATGTAAACAACCAAGTGAGTGAACTTTATTTAAGATATTTTTTTTATATTTAATATTCATTTCAAGGCTACTTCAGGCGAGTCTTTACATTCAAGCAACAAGTAAGATATTTCTCAAATTAAAAGTAAATAATTTAATAGTATGAAATGATGATCACCATTTAAAGTTATAACTCAGGGTTAGATATGGAATCAAAGTTAGATTTTCCATTTGTCACATGTACCTACACATGTTACTTAAACCATAGGAAAAATTATTAAAAATGTTGTCAAAAGTTCTTTGTGGAATACAAATATTTTACTCGTAATTGCGTGATACTATATAAGTATGATATTTATGCTAAATTCTATAACTTATTATTTTATTAAACTCCTTTAATTTTTTATGAAATATTGATGTTCAAGGTTTTTCGTCCTTCAAAAACTTGATCATTGAACATTTAGTTATAATTAACTCGAAATAAAGTTCTTGTATTCAAATTTCTTCTTAACATTAAGTTTGTTTTTGATAATTTTCGTACAAATTATTATGCATTTAGTTCATCCCTAACTAAGTCAAAAGGTCCAGTTAATTTTTGTTTACGCCCTCACTAATTATTTTATTTATATATAAATTATAACAAAGTGAAAATTTAATAAAAAAACAAATTAAATTTAAAACTTAATTTTTTCATCAAAAATTGAAAGTGAAATTTATTATTTAATATTTTTTTTCTAAAATTAGGTACAGAACTTAATATCTATTTTTTATATACTTTTTGTTAAATATTGTTTAACAAGCAATTTTTGTCCTTATTTTTTGTATTTTGTTACGTACTAGTACTAAACAAATATTTGTCCTTTGCAAATAAATCCAGAAAGGAATAATTATACTTTTGACATTTTGTTTCTATACTAAAGTTAGACCACATTCAAAAGAAGAGTTAATATTCTATTTCTTATATGGAAAAATTCTTTCGAATAATAAATCCATTATTTTTTAAGAAGGCTATCATGTGAACAACACCTTACGGTTGACTGATCAACTAACCCAGGAACTTATCTAATTAACAAAAATAAATCGTATTGGCAAATACATATACTTAATATAGATATTTTATTAAGAACTTATGATGAAAGCTAAAGATTCAATTTTCTAATTCGATCCGATATTAAATTTTCGATATTACAAACAGATAACTTTTTTTGAATCTGAAATATTATTTATTTTTTTTCGATTAACAAAAAATTCAACATTAAACTTAACATCAATATCATAAAGAAATTGTTCAACAAAGCTAATCACTGTCTTTATATTCACAATTTATTTGTTTAGGTATATTATAAAAAAATTTATGAAAATGTTTTATGAATACTGTTGGAAAAACATTTTATTTTCCTTGTCAAACAAATGAAAAATACATAAATGCAGAAATTTTGAGTTTATAATTAACAGAAAAAGTTCTATTCTACATATCAAGGTTCAAAGTTTGTCAAAAAAAAAAAAAATAACAATATAAAAAAGGTATAAAAGCAAAAAAAAAAAAAAATATTTTTAATTTTGTAAAAATTGTGCACACCTAAGTTTTCAAGGACTTTGAAAACAAAATAAACTTCAAGTGAATGAAATACAAAAAAAAATTTATAGGTACAAAGTATTTATAAAAAAAATAAATTGTTTACAAAGTCCTTAAAAAATTTCTGTAAACATAAACATATTTCATCTTTTTGCGCTCTTAAAATATAAACTTTTGTAAATAAGTAAAATTATGATAAATAAATTGAATTTTTTTTTTTTATATAATGTAGGTAAAAATAATTGGCCCATGAAAATAATAATAAAAAAAAATGTACATATATACATTATGTACATTATACATGTGTATGTAATGTAAATGAATATTAAATGCAATTTGGTAAAAATCATTTCATTTGACATTTTAATTTGAATTCGATAAACAAATAATAAAATATTTAATAATTTGGTATTTTATTTATTCTTGTTCACCTTTGAATTACATATTGACAACGAATTCTTAGAAATCGTTAAAAAATAAAATAATTATTTTTTGATTAATTTTTTGTTATTCAGCTTCAAACAGGGATAGAAGTTATGTATCTCAATAAGTTGAATTTCATACTATTGTACTCATTAAGAAACTATTAAAGATAAAATTTATAAATGTTTGAATCTAATCTAATAAAATTTAATAAACTTAAAATAATTTTTTTAATTTTTAATCCCATGTTACCTCCAATTTATGTTTGTTAATTTTATTTTCTTTGTGGTTGAAAAGCCAACTATAAATCTAGCTATAAATTCTAAGAAAAGTTCTATACATTTTTTTATTTTTATTTTTTTTATATAATAATAATAATATCCAAGGACATTTTTATATAATATCTTTATCCTAGACATTCTCTATTTTAAAAGCATCATATTATTAATTTTATCTGAATTCTTATTCAAGAAGAAACGTTTTTTTTTTTAATTTTAGTTTGTCTTTTTCAATACAGTGGTGCAGAAAGTGCTAATACGATAGTACCCAAATAATATTGTTATTCGAATTTCCAATCTAATTGAATCAATGTCAGTGAATCAAAGTTTGATTTCCTTCAAGATTGTGATATGAAATCTTTAAAAACATTGATAGAGTTTTTAAAGATTTCAAATCAGAGTCCAACGAAGGCTACCTCTGATTCTGTTACAGTAATTCCATGAGAATCAACGCAGTATGATTTTACATTCTAAAAAAATTCAGACTCATCTTATTCAATTCAAATTCTTAAAATAAAATGCCGTCAAAATTTTTGCGAATTCTTAAATCTTTTTTTTTGTCAATTTCCTTCCATTATGAAATGAAAAAAGCAAAATCTATTCTTTATTTAAGTATCAGTGATGTCACTTATTATTTCTATTATTTTTTATTATAATAATAAAGTTTCAATAAAATATAGCTTTCTATATAATGTTTTACATAAGTAGTTGAAAAACATTGTTTCTATTCAGATTATTCATACACATTCTATACAATAACATTATCTTATCTAATGCCAGGAAAAGTTTAAAACTCCTGCTTTGTAGAAAAATTTTCTCTTTTGATTAAAATATAGTGCACCTTTAATATTTAACGCATATAATAATCTTAAATCCACCTACATCATTAAATTTAACCTCAAAAAAAAAAATATGAAATATTATAAAAATGCATAAAAAATAAAATTCAGCTTCTGTTTTTAACATAATTTTGCATTCTTTATATTTTGAAAGTATAAACCCTACAGAAAATGCAACATATATCCACTTAAAACGTTTAATTTTTTTCTCCTAGTTTTTTATTATATGCTTTAATATTGCATTTTAAATAAAACTTATGCAAAATATGTTACTCTCTAGGGAAAATTTACATGCAAAATCATATGGTAAAGCAGTAGTTGCAAACCGTTTTAATATAAAATCGCTTAGTTTAGAAATTATTGTTAAATTAAAAGTTTAATTGGAAAATATTTTTCAATAACAAAGAAAACAGAGTTAGGTGTTTTTTTTTTGTTTTTTCAGAAATTTAATATTGTATGCAGTGGAAAGTTTTATTGCATCTAATAGGATCGAATAAATTATCTATAAAATTGTTTTTATTTTGAAAAATATAAAAAACCATTTCTTTCTTTCGCAACTGTAGTTACATGTCAGATTTTCTGTGTTTGATAAAGAGAATCCTATTATTTTCACTAGTCATAAATAACTTTTTATAATAGTCTCCCCATGTTATTCACCGTAAAAATATTATTTTAAAACACTTAGACTTTGAAGTTTTAATCCGAATACCAAAATTCCATCAAACATTTTACAACCGCATCCATATTCTATGTACGCAATTGATAAATTGGGGCCGACAGACTGAATTCATGTTAATATATACTTTTTATTATCAATTTGTATACTCTGCTGATAGTTATAATGATGCATTTCAAAAACTTCCATAATAATGCTAACATCTAATTCTTTTACCTTACAGCAACATAATAAGTGTTTTTATACCAAAATCTTAATGACTTTTTCCAAAATAGTTTTCATTTACTTGTATTCAGTTTTTACAAAGTCATCATAATTATGTTTCGCTACCTAAATACCAAAAAAAAACTGTTTGCATCATATAGTAAATCACAGAAAGGGAATGATTTATGAATATTCCATAGCATGGTGTCGTAACAAAAACATCGCAAAATTTTTAAATAAAATTAGTAGAATAGGTACCCTAAAAAAGCAACTCGTAAGGCATAAACTAAAAAAAATATTAGCACAGAACGTACCTCTATCAAAGAGATATTATATATAATACCAAATTAAATTTCCATATTATACTTTTAAAAGTAAAATTATACGAGAAATTTATTTAATTAATTTTTTGTTAATAGTTACTTTAAATGACGAACATTAACATATTTAAAAAAGCTTAAAACCTTATCTTACTGCAACTATCAAAAATTGCAAAATCATCGACATTTTTTCCTATTTATTATTTTTATTTTAGAACAAATTCTCAAGTCAATAAACTAGCTATATTAAAAAATATAAAAGTTGAAAAAGCGTAACTACTTTAACCATAAAGTGAATATATATATATGTACACCATGGCTCTAAGAGCATATAATTCAAGTGTAAAGTTTTAAAATAATTATTTTTATCTTTCAAAGAAGGAAAAAAAAACCGAAAAAACCCCATTATAAATATAGTATAGGAGGAATAAAAAAAAAAAGTTAAAAAATATTAAAATAATTAAAGTAAAAGTTGCGCATATGATCTCAAGAGCAAATATTTTCCTTCATGTGGTATATCGTTATATATACGAAATATACATTCGATTCTTTGATGTAAGAAAGAATTCATCGCTGATTGAAAATTTATGAAATCTTTTTAAGCTTGAAGCTATTTACATATAATGTTTTCGTGAAGGGAATATAATGTTGGTTTTTTTTTGTACAAAAAAGCATAGAAATATCGTAACCCCACGAATGTTACCTAATTTTAAAAATAAAACAAAACACAAATCATAAACATATAATTAATAAAATTTCATCATCATAAAATTATATTTTTTTTTGTTTGTTTATTGTTTTGATTTCAAATTATATATCTCTTACTTATTTATTCAAAGTTGATTAATATTGATTGGGCCTCAAAATATTATATTAGAACATATAGCTTTAAAAAAATGTGTCGCTTCTTATAGCTAATTAACTTTGCATATTAATAAGCATGTATATAGTAATCGGACGCAACGAGAAAACCAGTTTGTTTCAATTAAGACGGAAAGTCTGGATTGTCCCAGTAAATCAAATCTAATTTTCGTTTTGTTGCTTTAATTTTAATTTTGTTTTGAGCATAAGCAAATCCGATGACTTGACGTTTTTATTTGGTTGGTTGTTTAGAAGTAGTCAGTAAAATAAAGCCAGTGAAATCAGCAAATTAAGAAATTGTGGAATTTTGAACTGTGAAGTAATTTTTAAGTTATCTTAACCCACGAAGGAAGCAAATATATAATATCTAGAAAATTATTTACTGTGCATCTGTAAATATTTCACAACTTCCTGCTTATCTCAGCTTATGTTTTCTGAATCTTACTGTTTCAATACTTTCATCTTTTAATGTTACCAAATTGTGTTGAAAAATAGTAATTTTTCAATTATACATAGTGAATGAAAAATAAGATCAATTTAAAATAGTTTTTTTTTTTTGTTTATGTCCGCATCCAGTGATTTACGTATTTGAATTCCCGTAATTTTTTCCATCTCTTTCTCTCTAAATAATACTAATTCCCAAATGCATGTACATACATATAATATAATATACAACAGTATATATGAATTCATGTATATGTACAACATATAAATGAGCATAATCTAAAAGCATAAAACTTGCAAAATGTGAACATTTTTCTTAAAAAAAAATAAAATAAAAAAATAAAAAACTAAAATTAAAAAAAAATAATATACCAAAGTGTTTCCTTTTCCATTTGAAAAATGGAAATATAATGTGGATAAGTAAATACAGAAAATGGGAAAATTAGGTCATATTTGTGTACAGTTTCAGGTGGATTGTACACTACTATAAAATTTATATGGAACAGAAATTTCAATTATCTCCAGAGAAATGTATTTTAATAGCACAAACTTTAAATCAACACAATATTATTGAATCATTGAGGAAAGTTTCACAAAAAATATAAATTTTTTTTTGCTTAACGTTACGTGTGGATTGGTATATAGATTTTTTTTTTTTTTTAGAATTATAAATTTTCTGGCTTCATTTTGATTTTCTAAAAATAATTTTGAAAAGAATGATATTTTCATACAGAAGGATTGTATTTTCATATAGAAGGATTTCATATAGAAGGATGCTGGAATTTTATCCTATATAAAGAAAATCCATATAAAAACAATGAAGAAATTATCTTACTGAAAATGTGTGCAATAAGTATTTAAAATTAAATTTTTGGGATATTGACATGTCTTTGAGGACTTTAAAAGATTCTAAGTATATATATATACTGAGTATATATTCGATATTGTTGTTCTCAATCTCATTATGGACAACCTATGTTAAAATCAAGTAATAGTATTTATTAACAGGATATTGAAATAAAATTTATTAACAAGAAAAGCATTTAAATTTTGCTTACATTATCAGATAGGAATGTAAAAATTTTTTCAAATATTTCCCACATACTACAATTTTCCAAAGACAATTCGTGATTTTAAAATCTACAATATAGTTTCAATAAAATATGATGTGGAAAAAAGGAATTTTTTAAAATTCCTCACTCACCGACAAACTTTTTAATAAAAGGTAAAAATTTAAATAGTGTTGTATCTATGTATATTTTAAAATTAAAAGTTAAATTTGCTTGACAATACGCAATAGAATTTCGTTACACTGCTATTGAAATTTTAAAAACTAAACGAATAATAATTTTTTAACATAATGTTGTTTAATAAACTTTTCCAATTTCAAGAAAAACATTTTTTTCGTTTTTCTTTTTGAAAATTAAAAATTTTTTAATGCCTCAGTAAATTTCTGACATAATAATGAAAAATGTTTTAAGCTTATTCCCTTAAAGAAAAAAAAAAGTAGACTTTTTTGAAACCCTAACCCACAAGGAAAAACATCAAAATCTAGTTTTTTTTTTTCTTAATTAAATAATAATTTATAAGTTTTTGAAATGTACATTAGCACGTCCTGAAAGCATAAATTTATTGAAATTTATTATTTATATTATATATACATATATATATATATATATATATTATTAACAGTTAACTGTGTAAAATTTTGTGATTTTTTTTTGTATAATTATCCGAGTTTTTAAAGTTTTAAGTTTTAAGAAATAGTCTTATAGATTAACAAATTTGAATAGAGAAAAATCGTCGTTCATAGTATGCAAAAAATACACACAAAATGCACTTTTACAAGCTGGTAGTAAATTTTTGAAAAAGCGATAAATTATTCTTATAGCAAGTAATAAATCCTTTGAGAGTAAAATAAGCGTCGCTGCGCACTAATTTGAAAAATTATTTGGAAAAAACATATCATTATTATTTTTAGCCCGTTTTCCTTTAAAAAATAAAAAAAAAACTTGTTTTCGCTTTCTGTCTGTCCGTCTGATCATCTGTCCTTCTGACTGTGGCGTAAGATGCTTGTAACTATTGAACTAACAATCATAAGCTAAGATTCTTCGTGTCCGAAAAACAAAGTAATAAACTCTTAATCGGCGAAGGGTCGAAATTATCTTCATATAAAATATACA
This sequence comes from Hybos culiciformis, assembly GCA_964007475.1. NCBI lineage: Eukaryota > Metazoa > Arthropoda > Insecta > Diptera > Hybotidae > Hybos > Hybos culiciformis. The sequence goes on along the minus strand of OZ023273.1, from coordinate 31,339,028 downwards.
TCATTTTTGAGTGGATTCTGATGAAAATTAGTTTGTTGTGAACATAGACGTCGATAAAAAAAGGTCTGATCCCGATTGTGTCAAAGAATTCAAACTGTTTCCGAAAATGAATTTCCATAAAAATTTTGGTATGCCTATATACAAATAGAGAGTGATCGCAAAATATAAAAATGTTCGGAAAATATTTTGAATTGAAATGTTGAAAGCGGGCTCCATAGTTCATTTATGAGATATTAATTTATATAATTTTTTATCTTATTATTTTTATTTTTATTTTTTTTTAAATTTTAATAACTTGCTTTAATTTTCTTATGCACGTTTTTGGGCTTCTAACCTTGGTCAAGCATTTCAATCCACCACTCTACCATACCACACCATCACACCGTCACTGACCACTCACATATAGTATTAAAATTTTTGATGTGCATAAAATGTATAATTGTTTAATTATTTAATCAAAAACAGATTTAAGTAATTACTCTTTTGCAAATAAGAAAAAATAAAAAAAAAATTATTCTGATCTTGCGAATAATTCCAACATATCAACACATCAATTTTCTAAAATCAATTTTCTGTTATTTCATTAAGCTTGGAATGCCGTCATTTTATGGGTCATTTTCCAGAATTTCATTATGAAAATAATTCGCTTGAGAACAAAAAAAAATATATGTTTATATATGTATAGAAAAACTTTAAAAAAAACTATTTCTTTTTTTTAATTTTACATAATTTTCATTTCATAAACTTTTTTAATTAAAATCAAAGCATATTTCAATTTGAATTACAAATCACATTTTTCATTTTCAGCAAAGAATAATAGGAAACATTACAAAATTTATGTAAATTAATTTTTGTTAAAAGCAAAAGCTGGATTATAATTTCTTGTTTCAAAATAAAAAAATTATTAATAATAATTATTATTGTTTAATGAAAAGTATGTTTTATGTATTTTGTGTATTTTCAAAATCATAATAATTTCAAGAATTAAGTATATTTTTTATAAAAACTTCTTATTGTCCTCCTTATAAGAATCAATTTAGTAAATAATAAAATTTAAGTTTTTTTTTGTTAATTCATAGACTATTTTAATACGTTTTAATAGTTTTTAAATTATTATTAATTTATTAATTCAAAGTTTTCTCTATTCAGATTATAATTAAAAATATAAAGAGCTTGAAAATAATCGTAAAAAACAACAAAACGTAAAAATCTGGAAAACTAAAAAAGAAGCAAGTTTTGGCATCAACTCCAAAAGAGATAATACTAATAATTGTATACAATTTATTAAGCGTACCATTAGGGTTAAAAATATATTAGAATAACTATAATATGAGAAGATAAATCGAATATCAACATCAACATTTTCTATGCTGATTTTGAAGTATGTTTATAGTCGCATATTATTGTAAGCAAATATTAAAAATAAACAGTAGATTCTAAAAAGTACATTAGTTAAAACAGAATCCTTGAATCGACTTAATTTTAATTTTTTTGTTCCAACTCAATGATAAAATGCAAATAATTTGTATTTATAAGCTTTTATTGTATATAATAAAAGCATAAAGTAAGTATAAACAAGAGTAATGGTATTATAGTTTGAATAAAAATGTAAATAGAAATGTTTTTTATGATTTAATAAAAATAAAAAATCGATATGATTTTAATTTTTTTAGGAAACATTTATTTAGGTATACAAATATTTAATCAAAACTCGACTTTTTATTTAGTTAATCATTAGTTGAGCAAAAAGGACGAGCCGAGAGAAGTTTCATAACAACAAATTCTCAAATGTTCTCAGAAAAACACTGTATCAGTACTATATCTCTCAAGAAACGTTTAATTATAATTACGCACAAAGTACAGAGCTTTATTATGCACAATTTGGTATAAATTTATTTGAAAAAAATATAAATATGTGTATATTTATATAATATTCCTTAAAGAAATGTAATTCTTATAAATGTTAATGAAGAGGATATGGAAATCAAATTAAAAAGAAAAAGGTTCCATTTTTCACTCGCTTTTTGTTTTTTTTTTTTTTGGGGAAAATTTTAATTAAACATTTTTTCAGAAAATCCATTATCGAATAAGTACTTAATAAAAAAAAATATTCAGAAAAAATAAAATAAATTCATTAACACGTTGACGGACAGTAGAAACAAGTGAAATTCGAAAATTGACACTATATGTTTTTGTAATTTTTAGAATATTAGAAGTATAGTTTTACTCTTTCTGCTTAAATACACTTAATTTTGATTAATTCAGCACCTTTAATTAGGTTGCGGCTACAACCTTTAATTAATTAGGTTGCGGCTACAGCCGCAGTGTCTAAAAACGACCGTTTCGTATTGGACGGCTATTGCCGTCATGTCACATAGTGAACTTGAACTTGACGGCTATAGACGCAACTGTCCGTCAACGTGTTAAAAAATAAAAACAAAAATTAAAAACTTTCTTAAAGTAATTAATTTTTTTAAAAGCACAATTTTTATCTACAACCAAGAATATAAATTTCAAGTCTATCCACAAGTTTCTAAATAGACATCTTAATCCCATCGAAATATCCATGAAATATTTTTGTAGGTAAAAAAAAAAAAAAATAACTAAAAGAATAAAACTATGTGTTGCGAAAAAAAAAATTGGACATATGTAGTTACCTACACATAAAAACTTTTGCTTTTTTTTCGTTATCTGAAAACATAAATCGATTTTCTTTTACAAAAACAAATAGAAATTTTTTTCAAATTTTTTTTTCAAATTTTAAAATTTTTGAGTTGGAAAATTTTTCTTTTCATTTATTTTTTTTTTGTGGAAATTCTTTTTAAAAGTCTAGACTTTTGATATTTTTCTATTACAATAAAAAGATTAATTAAAATTTATTTTAAATTAAAAAAAAATATTAATTTTACAATGGTTCTTGTCATTTTAATTGTGTTCTGATTTAAAAAAAATTTCATAAATTATTATTTTTTTTTATTATAATTTTTTTTTTATTGTTTGTTGAAAAATAAATTTTAAAATGGCATGAAAATTTCTATGAAAATTAAAATTTTTATGTCCATAAGAATAATATAAACTTTTTTTTTTTAATACATATAGAAATTTTAATAGCATTCTGCTTATATTTTCGCATATTACCCGAATTTTAAAAGTTTGCTAGGTCAAAAATAATTAAAATACAATTTTAAATTTGTAGCTGCGATGAAAAATATGAGAAGCACACGCCTTCAAAATACTATGACACTGGTAGATTTCTGGAAGCGTGCATAAATAAAGATAAGTAAAAAACGAGTTTTCAAAAAAAAACTGTGGTCAAGCCGCATGAAAAAGTAGAAAATAAAATTTTCTTCCACACAGAGGTGAACTCAGATTTTTTGATTCGGACATTTCAATAAGTGATTTGATTCATGAAGAGAAAGAATATTCAAGAGAATATTCAATCAAAAAATCTGAGTCCACCTCTGTGTGTGAAGAAAAATTTATTTTCTACTTTTTCATGCGGCTTGGCCTCAGTTTTGTTTGAAAACTCGTTTTTTACTTATTTTTATTTTCTGCTTTTTTCACGTTAAATAAATTGTTATTACAAATTTTCCTCGATTTTTCATGCAACTGTTCATGATTATTGTGGATTTATCACTAATCATATCGATGAAAATTTTTCCGACGATTTTCCCGCTTTTCCGGGTTTTCCACAAAAGCAAACTTTATGCAACTCATTTCGCTCTACAACTTTGTCTCAGGTTGCAAAACGTTCAAGAGCTTCCTTGGTCGGAAAAACTCCGGAAAAGCGTTTTATCGGAAAGCGTTGAACCTGTGTGCCAAATTTCAGCTCGCTGTGATGACGAAAAGTGGGTCCACGAGAGTGTCGAATACAGTAAAAAAAAAAGAAATATACAGACAGACAAATTCGTATACGATTTAATAATAATTGTGGCCTCAAAAAACACCAAAAGTAGATCATTGGGAAAAAAATTTTAATTTTAGATATAATAAAAAATTTGTGTTAAAGACTTCCTTTAAAAAAATATATAATTTGAAAATCTGTCAAATTTTCGAACCAAAAATATTTTGAAATTTCACCAAGCTAACGAAAAATTTTAACTGCTAACTTGAGATTTTATATATTGCAATGATTGATGTTGCCATGCGAAGATTATTTCATATTATTTTTCAAACTTAAGAATTTTTATATTTTGACTTCTGATATAGGAAATTGACATATCTTTAACTTTAAACTCATTATTGTCGATCGAAAATAAATAAATAAAATTCTGCAAAAATTCTGAGAAAATTTTGTATATAATTTTATCATCACCTGCTATTAATAATTAGAAAGATTCTTAGGGATTATTTTATAATTATACAATTTAGGCGTTATCTATTTAACTTCAATTAAAAAAAAGGCTAAAAGAAAAATTGTAGATAGCAATAAATCATCAAAAAATGCGGTTATTCCATAAATTTTAATGATATAATGAAAATTGACCTTTATTTTAGAAAAAAATAAAAATAAAATTATATTCATTTGGATGAAATAATTATATCGTAATTAATTATCCTAAAGGTTAAAAATTTAGCATTCAATAATTTATCATTTTTCCCCCTTCTGCAAATTTCGTTTTTTTTTTTTTTTCCATCATTTCCTTTTTAACTTGAAAATTCTTATTAAAAGCCAATTTGAATGTAATTTATCATAATTATTCAGACATAACTTTTTTTTTCATACCCTATAAGCTCACTATATATTTCTAGTTTTTTTTTTCGCAATTTATCTCCTCCAACTAGTTCAATTACAATAAAATTTTAGATACATGTTAAAATTATGATGAATTTGCAGAAATAATTTTTTATCTTCAACAGTGATATAGTTATATTGAAAAAAAAAAAAAAAATTAGAGATTTCAAATTATTATTAAATATATTATAAACGTATCCTACATGTATGTAAGGTTCATATATAGAATGTATAGTGTACGTAAAGTGTATTATGTATCAATTTTACAATGATTTAATAAATCTCAATATAAATTTTTTTTCGAAATCGTTATCTATACATTTACATACTAAATTTTCAGTTATAAAATTTTCTGCTCAACAGACGTTTTTGATTAGAAAAATTTTATCTAGACAATTGATATATATATATACATATTCGATCGTTAGAATCAATGATAATCCTATTCTCCTTGATATTACACGGAGAAAGTAGAAATATTTTATTCTCATAGATTATTAGATTAAGTTTTTCGTTGATGTTTACAATCGAATCGCAATACATAATAAAACTTTATATTATATGTATGTATTGTTCATTTCAAAACAGTATCTAGATATTATAAGATTGTTCCAACAATGTCCCTGCTAAAATTTAGTCGAGTTATAACTAAGTCAGTAAAAGTAATCAGCGAAAAGTTTTTCAAGAGAAAAACGTTAACCGAGGAATAATAAATGATAAAAATTGATTAATGAGATGCATTTTGCTTCAAATGCACTGTACATTTTGTTTTTAAAATTTGTTTTTAACTATAGTTCAGTTACCAAAAATGTAACGTTGAATTTCTAAGAATAATTTTCAAGACTTTCAAAATAGTAGTAAGAGGAAATAATTGTTAGAATTTAAGAAAATCTTCGCAAATTTTCACAAGGAACTTGAGCTAAATTTATTTATACACTTAAATGGAATTATATTTTTTGTTCAAATTATCTATGTTATGTTCTTAAAAAGAAAAGTTTTCTTTTTATGTTCATATATGTGTACCTATAAAGACAAGTTTATTATTTTTTTTATTTTTTTTAAGCATTACAATTTATTATAAAAGTGAGTGCAAATATATAATGCTCCATAAAAGAATCGGTTGCATAGAGAATAATATTACATAAGTAGAACATAAAAATTATTGTTATTACGGATGTTATTTATTACAAACAATTATTAATCCCTGTATTCTTTACTACAGATACTTAGAATTATTTTTCTAACTAAACTATTATTGTAGTTAATAAAATTCGTATTTTAAAGTTTAAGTATATAAATTTTCATTTAAAAAATTAAAATATTTTGTTTCCAATTATAAAATCCAATAATATTAAATTCAACCGTAATATTCTACTATTTTGGTACTATTAACTTTATTGAATTTCCTGATATGTGATCTTTTTAAACCTTGTTTACATATCAAAATGTACGTTAGTACATCAAAATAATTTTAAATTTATTTTTCAATATTGTTTTCTATTGTGATTATTGTTATTATTGTTATTATAATTGTTGAATAACATTATAATAAAAAAATATTAAAAAAAAAAAATTGAAAAAATTTTTTTCTTACAAAAAGTGAATATTTTATAAATTATATATATAAATACATATGTAAATATTATGTATACGTATATTTTTATTGAATTTATCAAAATTTAGATATACTTAATATGTATATTTTTATTTTTATTTATTTATTTTTATTTTTTTTCAAAATTTAATAATGCGTAGAAAACATATTATTATAAATTCGCTTGAATGAATGCAATTTTTGGTAAAGTTGTTTTTTACGTTTCATTGAATTTCCATAATATTATATATGAAATAAAGGCCTTTTTTTTTTCAAATATAAATTTGTGTATTAAATTTGCATAAAAAAAAACTCTTTCACAAACCGAAAATTCTATACATATTCAAAAATTGTTAGTTCAAAAAATAAATATTATATACGTTTTCCTTTTCTTTTTTTTTATTATTATTTTCAAAAAAAAAAAAATGTTTTCTTAGAATTTTCATATTCACCATATGTAAACGAGAAACCTTTGAAATTTTATTTTAGGTAAATTTTGTTTTTCATAAGAAATACAGAATATGTATGCAAAAATAAATATATATAATATATAATAATACAAAAATAATATATACATATATTTATTTTTGAAATATATACATTATTATTTATATTATAAAAAAAAAAATGTATTCGGTAATTTGTGCGTTTAGCTGTGAAACCTTAAAAATCCTTCTTTTTTATTAAACCAAACAACCTAATATCAATTCTTGATATTATAATAAAGGGAAATATATATGTATGTATTTATTTTAATTTCACATATAGCATTTATACGATCTTTGAATGAGAATTTAAATTTTATGTATTTTGTGATTTAATTTAATAAGTACATTATAACAAAAAATTTCTTACGAACTGTAGTAGATTATGTATCTTCAATTTCACAGACTGAGTATTGCAAATAGTAACTTTTTTGTTTTATTATACAAATTGTAAAAAATAAATAATTCAGTACTTTTTTAATAAATTTACAAATTAATTTTATTTAAATAAATTATTGTATTTTTTTTTTAAAGCTAGGAGTGCACAGAACATAGTTTTTAATGTTTTTGATGTACAATTTTTAAACTAGATATTTTGTTAACCAATTATCATAATTTTTTTTTTTTTTATTTTGTCAATTGAAGTTTTGCCGTTTTATCTAACTAATGTAGATTTTCATATTATATAAATATTAAAAAGTAATGCTAATTTTTTCATTTATTTGTGTTAATATTATGCAAAATTAATTTTCAATATAATAATTAATTATTATATTTTTGTTTCCTAAATTAATTTATGAAACGGGGTCAATAGGGTGATATTATTAAAATATATTGCGAAAAAAAAATTAATTTTAAACACAAATTAACTTTCAATTCAAAATTACTAAAACATTTTGAGCATTATTAGCATATATTTATAGATTGCATACTGATACTGAATGAATAAAAAACTAACGGCAGCTAATTAACTAAAAGAACAATAATAATATTGTAAATATATAGTAACCAAAATTCTATGACATACTTTATTATTTATTTAGCTTATTTCCCGTACTGAAATAAAATAAAAAAAAACTAATTAGCTTCGTTATCATTTTATCCTTAAATTTTGGAATTCACTTTTTATTTAACATTTTCTCGACAGGGATATTTTTCCCTTTTTTTTTTTTTAATTAAATATCAAATTTCCTATATAAAAATGTTTCCTAATCCCAAAAATTACAATTATCCCCTGGAATTTATACAAATTAATATTATAATTAAAAAAAATTTGAGAAAAAGAATTTTTTTTTTCTTTTAAATGTGCCATATTTTTGTTTTTGTAAGAAAAATATTAAGAAAGTATGAAAAAAATATGTAAAATTAGATTGTTCTAAATGTCATTTGGTTATTTCTTTTATGAGCCTAGATTGTGGTGGAACAGAGCATCAGTTTTTAAGAAATCAATGTTATTAATTAAGAACACTGCTTTCAAATTGCAAATATTTTTCTTTAAAAAATTATAAGTTTTCAACTAACTCCTATATGGATAATGATTTAATGAACTCAAATATTCACAACAGAGGAATATATTTCTAATCACTGAGCTTTTTGAAATCTTTTTTGATTTTAATAAAATCCAAATCAATGATGAAGGAATGAATTATGATTACTGATTTTCGAGTAAAATATATCTTCCTGTAATGACAAATTAACGATTTCTATTGAGTTTTCTGTTATGATTTTAAAAAAAACTCATCTATGATTTGAAATTTGAAATTTACGTCTTGTGACGAAAAAATTCTAAATATTTTGTTTTTGTATTCAAAATGAAATGGTATACTTTTTTTTTGGATCCAAAAATTTAATTTTGTTCAAAAAAAAAAACTAAAATAAAAGACAATTTTTAACAAAAAGTAATATATATCTACATTTTGCTATGTAATATATATAATGTATATATACAAACACAGATATTATACAACAATATATATAATAATTATACAATACATATATATATATACGTATGTATATGTATATATTTTTCTTAAAATTTTTAAAGCAAAAAGAAGATTAATTATGCTTTTTAAATTAGCATAATAAAAATGGTTGGTTGGCGGACATAATAATCATTATTATTTTTTCTTTTGCTTTAATTACGTCAACAACAGCTGTAATATCCTTTGTTGTTGTTTTTTTTTATATAAATTCTTTAATTTCCTCATAATTTTTATTCTTATTAATTCTGAAAGATTTTAATTTGCAAGATACAATAATAAGAATTAAAATATTTTTATTTTCGTTTTTGTCAAAAGGTCAGTTTTGTTGTTAAATTACATACAATCCTAAGATAAAACTCTGTTCTGTTTATTTGATTTAATTTTTTTAAATGAGATATCTTTTATTTTATTGCAAATTTTAAATAGTGTATAAAAGAAAAATAATGATAGACTTTACATAAAAAAAAATTAATTTCAAGAAAATTCAGCATATTTTTTTTTATACATTGTATAATATATGTTTTCCTAAAATTATCTTGGGCCTTATCTTTTTCAATTAATTCGATTAGGACGATTATTTAAATAATTTTGTTTTTTTGGGCAAATTTAAATGTTACATATACACGCAAAATTTATCAATTCGTTCAATAATTGTGTGACACCTTGTTAGATGAAAAACCTGTCAACATTATATTGGTATCAAGCGCATTTGTAGAGTATTCACTGTATCATTCATTTGCTACTCTTACAGAGCTTTTCATTAATGCGTCATTATAATAGTTCGGAAAAAAACAAAAATTTTTTTTAAGGTTTTACGAAAAAAAAAACAAAAAATTATTTTTTTTTATTATTATATATTTTTTTTTAATAATTCCAGAACAAGAAGAACAACTTTTCCGCCAATAATGAAGATGATTTTTTCCTTATCTTCAGTCTTTTAAAACAAAAAAAAAAGTTTTCTCTAGAATAATTTTTTCAAATTATTGATTTTGCAAATAGTGTAAATTTTTTTTTTTTATACATAGAGCTGTGGTACAATTTTAAAGTGAATTAGAAGAATAACTTTTATTTTTTTCTGAAAATTTATTATTTAAGAAGCAGAAAAGTTTTTATATAGTGGAAAGAAAATATTATCATCTAAAATAATAAATGAAGGAAATTGTCAAATTTAATGAGCTTATTCATATAGTTTGAGAAGAATTGCAAAAGAAATAGGAATGAGTTGCAGATGACTTAACTCACAACCAAAATGAGGGTATTTGGTTGTAAGGAAAAAATAAAATTGAATATCTGTTAGAATTGTTCGAAATAAAAAAAATTATTGCAATTTGGAATTGTATGACGAGGACGAGAATCTCACACCAAAATTGTTTGCATGAAAACTTTTACATATTTCAATTTCAATTTTTGTTTAATATAGATAATTAAATTAAAGCTTTATTAACTTTTATAATTCAATATACAAGGTAATATTCAATTATCTATTCCAGTGACTTAGAACTACAGTGCTCTAATTTATTTATTTATTTACAACAATATTTACAATATTTTTACAACCAGACTAATAATAAAAAAAAAGAATTAAATCTGCATTATATGTTTTTTGTAGCTAATAATTCCATCCTTTAAAAGCTACCTCAAAAAATGTACAAAAACTTATAATTATTAAAAGATTTTGTGTGGCTCGCGCGGTTCATTATAAACGTTATTTATGCGAGATGAATGTTAAATCAAATATCTACTGCGTCTCAGTTGCCTTGCAATTGATCTACGAAGCTTATTAATTAAACCTCGTCATCGGCATGGGACATAATTTTCAATTCACAATTAACTACAAAAATCTACAATTTGCTATTTTGGCAAAAACGATGTGAATACAAATTTTTTCCATAAATTATATATCATTTTATATTTAAATATTATTATAGCCCTGTTAAATTAATTTTCATTCTACCTACATATTATTATGTTTTATGTACTTCAGCACAAAATTATTCCTAAAACTAAAAAAAAAAAAATATACTGGTTAAATATATTTTTGAGATTATCAAAATATTTCAACTTTGATCCTTTTCCTCAAACTCAGAATATTAAATATTACCCTTAAAAAAAAAAAAATGGAAATAGTGGAAATGGTAAAAAATTTTTTTAGGTCTATAATTTAATAATAAAAAGCAATAACCTGTATCTTGCCTTAAATATAAATTTTTACCTTTTTTCTGGTTTATGATGATTTCCTTAATCATATTTCTTAATGAGATGTGGACATATGGGCAAATGGGATTTTTAAACTAATTTCCTTGGAATATTTCTTTAAAAAACATATTCTTATTTTTGTATTACAACACATTATATTGTATAATGTATGTATGTGCACATGATTTTCTTTATTGTATTTTATGAAAATTTATATTGTAAAATCTCTTTATACACCTGAAAAAATAAGAACAATAAAATATTTATGTTTATGTACAAGTTTATGATATAGATAGTACCATATAAATTGTATTAATATGAAGAAAAAAAAAAAAGAAGAAGAATTTTAATCTAAAATTTTAATTAAATTTCACCCAAAAGAATGTGTAATGTGCACATATACATAGAATTATAAATAATAGCAGCATCAAAACATTCCCATTAATTTTTTAATTTAATCTTCAATATATATAATATATATATATAAATATATTTATATATTTTTTTTGAAATGAAAAACTATTTATGATACATTCTCAAAGTACATATTTTTTGAAATAATAAATTTTTGTTGTTTTATTATTATTAGATTTATTAATTGAATTATGTTTTATTAATATCACTAAAAGATTAGAGTTTGTTTAACTATCTTTCAGTATTACATATTCTCCCCTTACTAAAATATAATGAAAAAACTAAAACTTTGATTTCGATAAAACTGCAACAAATCTAATGCAACAAGTGTATACATACAGTAAAAAAAAATCGATATATTCCAGCCCGAAAGTTTGCAATATTTTTAGATGTCCAAGAAAAAAATTATTTTTTGTTTTTGACTAAGTTTATTTGCAAGAAAATTAAAATTTATTCTAGGTTAAATTAATTCAATTATTTAGGTTTAATAATTTTGGAATAATTAAAAAAGTGATTGCACTTGGAAGGGTAAGGGAGAAAAATCGACCCGAGAAAAAAAATTTTAATCGAGATCCGGTTCAAAATATTTTTATTTCCTGAAAGACGAAAAGTAGAGTTTAAGTTGTTATATGAGTTTAAATTTTAATAAGAAAGCTTTTTAGGCATTACTTAGTAACGGCTTCAAGCTTATATAGTGTTTTTTTGTATCGAAAAATTAATTCGGTTTTTGAACTTCAATCAAATGCAGCCTTTTTTCAGTATATATTAGGAGCCACATATTTTTTCTGACCTGGGCCTACAAGTATAGTTTTCACAGCAAACAAAGTACGGAAAAAGTTATGTAGAAACGGGTAACCGTCTAGTAGTAGGAATACTATATAGAGTTTATCATTTTCGAAGGTATATTTATTATCAGTTAAAATAATAGTTATAATTTAATTTTATTTCTTAATCTTTAACCTCTGAGGCTTATTTTATTTTCTTTTACAATGAACCATAAAATTATTATTATTATTGCTTTCATACAAAAACTAATATTATACAAATAATATATTATAGATAGGTAAATAAATATAACTATAATATAATTTCCAATTAATTTATTTATCTTAGGAATGCTAAAAGCAACGAAATTTAAATTAAACATTTTTAAACTTTTGATTGAAAAACTTATTAATTAAACAAATATTTAATTTTAGACCCTAGAGATATCAAATCCTAGATAAATACAATATTCTATACTTTTACGTTGAAATGAATAAAAATTGCTATATAAGCAGCATACATTATTATTTATCTTTAAAGAAAACTTTCTAAAATACAAAATATAATATAATTAAATATTTTAGATCTTATGCATATCTGGTTCTCAAGAATTTTTTTTTTGTTTTGTTTAAATAATATTATATCTAAGAAAATTCTTGTACACCATGAAAATCTTAATATTTTTGTTTTAGAAAGGTAGAAATAATATTTTGGAGAATGAAAATACTTCAATAATATAAACAAAATACCTTTACATAAAATTGTATATCTAACTCTTCAAATTCTAATTATTAAACTTTATTATCATAATATGAATTTTGAAATATCTGTAGAATGAATGCTAACTATTTACATCTAATTTTCCAGTTGATTTTAAATTTTTACATTTAATGAAAATTGAAAAAATACTTATGATTTAGTTTTTGAAAATTGATGACTTCACTGAAAAATTATTGTTACGATCAATATTTGATTTATTATATATTTAGCTATATATTTAATCTGTTTAAGTCGTTTTTGAAAAAAATATCAACATTGACTTAAAATCTTACCAAATGTACTTGACCACCTAACAGAATGGTAAAACTTTTAAACCGTAAGAAAAGCATAAAAGTAAAAGGTTGGAGATAAAAAATATGTTTGATTATGTAAATTTCATTTGTTTACACAATATTTCCCAAAACAACTTATAGAATAATATAAGCTTTCTAAAGATATATTTTTCATGTTTTAATTAATTTCTATTTGCTTTACAGTGTAATGGTATAATGTAATACCTAAGTATAGTCAGAAGTTTAATTTATAAATTTATGATATTTATAATTGTTGTACATTAAATCTTGTAGACTTCGCTATATTAGTAATATAAATACATGTATATATTATATTTTATAAAAAATAAAAAAATTTAAATCATTTCAAAATTGATTGCTTTTCAATATGCCATGATGAATAATATTTTAAATAAAATTTAATTTTCTTAAAGAATTAATAAATATCGAAAATGTCAATTTATAAATGATCTGTCATTAAAATAGAGAAAATAAATTAATAAAATTTGTCTTTAATGATTTGATAAATGGTCATTTATCATCAAAAATATTGTTTTCCTTTGATAAACTATATTTGCAGAAAAACTTAATTAATTGTTATAATTGTTTCGCTTGTCATTTATGTTTGCGTCTAATTAACATAAAAATTAACGGAAACCTTAATCAAATCATTAAATCAGAAAAATATAATACAATTGAATATAATGGGGGGACTACTGTATATATGTATGTGTGTGTATTATAAATAAATTAATATTATTTTTTTGTATTTCTTCTAGAACTCAAATATTGGAAAAAAATTCACAAAAATAATATTGGTCCGTTCTATATTTTGTATTAGAAAGTATAATATTTTATGTTAATTTCGATGTTATTATATGTAATATAGACGTTTATTCACATATGATGACCCCCAAAATAATTGAAATGAATTGATTTTGATTAAAATGGTTTTTTTTTGAAAATTTCTTTGTCTAGTAATTTTTACAAATATTTTTATTGTTTTTTGATTGAATTTTAATAAAAGGATTATATAAAATTTTTGTTTTTTTTTTTTTAATTCTACAGACAAAGATATTATATTTCAAGGATACTCAAATAAATTTATGCGACTTCAATTATGTCTGTTCTTTTATTGAATATACAGCTAAGGTGTTAAATTAATGTTTTTAATTTTTTGAAGAGTCCTACATTTTATTAAAAATAATTTTAATTGAAATTTTAACTTTATAATTTCATCAAATTTCTTGCGACTTATTATATTTCAAACTTATAAGTTCAGAAATTACTTTGTTTGATTGGCGTTCAATTTTCTATTATTTCAGCATAATAGACCGGCGACTCAACAAACACGATCGCTAAACTTATGAAAATTGACCACATCTAAATATAATTATTGCTTTGTTAAAAAAATATACCTATTACTATATTTTTTCAATAATTATGGAAAAAAAAATATTTAAAACGCATTAAATCTTATAATATTGCTGCCTCTTTTATTATCGTTAGTGTTAACATAATAAATGTATTATCAGGTACTGGTAGTTATTTTCTACTAGTAATGATAAATGAACGCAATGACGCAAGCATGTTGTTGTCATAAAAATTTCAGATTTTTATATCATTTTATTTCTACATATTATATTATTTTTATTATTATTATTATTACTTTTTTTTTGTCTTTTAATTATTAATTCAAATCACCCTATTTATTAATTTATTATCTATAAAATGCTGTGCTAATGAGTTTTATTGTATTCATCTTAAATAGTTTATGATTTTAAATGGAAAATTATTTTCTCTCATTCTTTTTCTTTTTTGAATGATTAAAGATAAGACATTAATAATAATAATAATTTTCTTGATATTATATTTTTATTTTTTTGTTTTTGGTTTATTTATTCATTTATTTATTTTTTTTTGCTTTTGCATTTTGCCAACCAAAATATGAAATATAATAATACATATTTGATTAATGAGAAAACATTTTGTATCGCCATTAATGAATCAAAATATTAAATAAAACTTGGTTTTCTGTGCAACTATGTATAAACTTATCATTTATGGATATACAATTATTTATATATGTATGTTATATAACTTAACTATGTACAACATTATAACATCTACATGTAAACATAAATATTATTCACACACATTATATTATATGCCAATATTATGAATTGTGTTGTTATTGTTTACCCGTTGTTGCTTGGATGATAATATTGAATTATGTTGCTATTAATTATTATGTGTGGCCGTTTTATATGTGAGTAAAATATAAATTATTAATATTAAATAATATAAATTATGTTTAAAAGAAAATAAATAAATAAGTAATAAAAAATGTCGAGATGTACAAAATATTTTATATTGGAGTAATTAACCTTTTAATTTAATCTCCTTATAATAAAATGATTTACAATTGTAAATATAATGTTATTATTGTGTGTGAAATTTTAAAACAAAAAATATGTAATTTGTGAATTTTTTTTATTTATTTATTTTTTCAGAAAGTAAAATAAAAGTAATCATTAATAGTAGATTATTGTATATGTAAACTAAATTTGCTATTAATTAAGAGTTCTGTATACACAAAAATACATTGACACGAGTCAATACTTATATCACGAGACCGAAGGTCGAGTGATATAAATTGACAAAGTGTCAATGTATTTTTGTGTAAATACAGAACGAGTTGTATAACAAATTTTGTTTACATATGCAATATACTGTTTTAATGCGTAGGGGAGAGGTAGTTGCAAAGAGAGAATATTTTTTCTTCTCATTTTTTTTCTTTTTTTTTTTGTATTTGGCTGTATTGAAATATTGTGAGAGATATTATGTTTGTTTAGGTATTACGTAATATTCAATACGAAACATCTAAATGATTTCATTATTTATGCATCTAAATTTTTTCATTATATACGCTGATGCATCTAAATTTTTTCATTATTTACGCAGATGCATCTAAATATTGCATGTATATTGACGCATATAATACTCCATTTAGTTATCTAAATTCTATAGCACTAAATACAACATAACGATCCCCAACGCATTAAAAATATTTATTTTATTTTAGAATTGTCAATAATAATGCTGAAATAAGTTGTTCTTTTTTTAAGTTAATCATTATTAAAAGAGTATTACAGTGCATAACAGAAAGTAAAATAAGCCTAACATTTCAGTTTCGGTAATCTTAAAAACTACCGAAAATGTCAATTTGCGTATCAGAAAATTAAAATTCAAGCATATTGATTGAATTCAAAAATTTTTTTTTAAATCATTTATTTACTATTGGGACAGACTAATTGCCAATAAATTTTAAATATTAAAACAAAGCCAAACGGTTTCTTTCTCAGAAAAACCATCGAAACATCCTAATCAATCAGATCTGAAAATGAGAAGACCAAACAACCACAATGCTTAAAAGGAATTTTTGGTGAAGTCATGAATCTCTAACAAAGACATTTTAGAGTTTATATGTTTAAGTTCAAATCCTTAATAATAATAAATTCCATAAGGTATGTAAAATGTGATATATAAAATGAGTAGGCTCTCTGCAACATAATATACTTCTTGACTTCATCTGATTAGGTACTTGTTATGTAGTATAGTATCACATATACACTAATTTTATTTTTGGTCTGCAATTTCGATATTCACAATGAAAATTATATAATCTGTATTTTTTATAATTTAAAAAAATATGTAAAATAAATTTCTATATTTTTTTATAAGAAGAAAAAAAAAAAATTTGTGAAATTTATTAATTTTTCTTTTAAAAAAACCTACACATAATAATTTAAAAATCAATCAAAATGCCAAAAACTTAAAATTTTCAAATAATTTTACTGCAAGCCATCATAATCAGAGAGCTAAAATTGTAGCGCCAAATTTATATCAAATAAATAATAACATAAAAAATAAAAATGTTAAAAAAGGATATTTTTTTTATATGACAGTTTGTATAGACTTTGATCTTCTATGTAGGATTATTTTATATGCAGAGAAGTATTATAGTACATGTTCACGTATTATACAAGCATACACATATAGCTATAAAAAAAAATCGTTGCTCATTTTCGGTTCAGAAGATTTAAAAAAAAAACATCTTGTAAAATATGAAAGGGATTACATTATGTTTTTTTTTTTTATTTTATGTTTTTTATTTTCTTTATTTTAAATAACATACATATATAAAATGGAAAATATAAGAAAATTAGTAGAAAACATAAATTATTCTAAAATAAATAAAATTTTGTTACACATTAAAACATTATATATATACGTTTATGTATAACATATATTTATATTTATTTAGTAACAAAATATAAAAAGAAAACAAATAAATAATAAGAAATTTTGTGTTGATGATAGGTTATTATGTTCCTTATTGCGTATAATTGTTTCCAATGTAAATATGAAACTTTTTTTTATATGTTTTACAACAATAAATTAGTGAAATTTTTGGTAATGTTTCTTGTTATAAAAAGTTTCCTTTTTAATATTTTGATTTTTCCGAATGTCAGCTTTAAACACCAAAATAAAGTTTAGTATACAAGAAAAATGTTCCTCAGTAGTGCACAATGTAGTAAACTGACCTAAAACTCATATGGCTGAATTAACTTCAATTATACAAGTCTATAAAATTTTTATGCCGCCGAATCTTGCTAAAAATCACTATGAGCTATTGTTCTTTGCTAAACTCAGCCACTGATTCCATTTGACTTATTTCCATGCAATATACAGAAATTATAGCGGCAAGCTATATGTTTTTATTAAAAAAAATAATAAAAATCTGCAGATAATAGGTATAATTAAATAAAGATAGCAAACTTAATTTCATAGCACCATATCGTTCCTATGTTTTAAACTATGTTTACTATGCATAACAAATGATTGTTAACGTGCCTGACTGTTAAGTTATTTAAAAACGAACTAAGTCGATATTTTTTTCAATGAAATTATATCTTATTTCATTTTCAAGAGCAGCATGAGCATTAAAAATGAAATTAAAATAATAATAAGAATTCTTAAAACAATATTTCTATACTTATTTTTTTAATAAAATATTCTGTTGAAAAAAAAATTCTAGGAATAAAATATATTATGAAATTATTTTAACATCAAAGAATTTGCTAATGTAACCTTTCTAAAACAACAAATAACATTAAATCATTGTTAATGTTTTTTTTATGTAAGATATATATATATTATATATATTATATGTATATATATACATTTGGAGTGTGTTTTATGTTTTACATTTATTTATGTACGCGTAAAAATTACATAATTTAATTCCTTCACCTGTTTAAATTGTTTGGTAAAGTAGCAATTTCAACTTGTGTACAAGAGTAAAAATGTAGAATTTATTGGTTTTTTTGTTTTTCTTTTCTATGCATTTGCCTTAAAAACATATAAAAACAAAAAAATTAAAATAATTAAGACAGACTTAAAAATGAATAAGTGGCTTTTTATGATATACATTCTTAATTGGAAAAATTGTAAATATAAACTTGTATATACATCTATTTTGCATTAGGCCGATATTATAAAAAATCAATGTATGTATACTCAAGTTTAGGGAAATTGAAAGTTTTAGAGACTCTATGAAATATGATCCAAAACCAATTCGCCCAAAAGCTATCGAGAAAAATAACCGATAATTTGTTTTTGGGTTAAATTTATATTTACGAAAATCATTTTGAGTGATTTCATTAAATAAAAATAAACTAAGTAATAAAACTACGGATAAAACTGTGTAGAGTCAAGTATCTCCTGACAAAGTTTTGTTTTAATATTATTCATACATGTTTTATTACCTTATTTGCATTATATAGTTGAATTCTTTCTTTGTTTTTTTTTTAATTGAAATTGGTTCGTGATAAAATTCCTAGATGTCAAATAGTCTTGTCAATGTAGAAAATTAGTGATACCTATAATATTTTAAGCCTTGATAAAGTTTATATTTAATTGGCATAAAATAATATAACTATTTTTTTTCTATGGTCCTATATACAGTATTAAATCAACCAAAGAAATCATAATTTAGGGCATACAAAAGTATATATGTATTTAAGATTGAAAGTTCTATAAAATTATTTTAAAATTTTTTTAATAATTCTTTAACGAATCGATAAAGTTTGAAGCTCAAACAACTCAATTTAATTTCCCAAGAGAAAAGGACAATAACAAAAAAAAATGTATAATAATACTTACTTATGGAGAAAATGTATGTTATACAATCTATAATACTAGCTAATACTCCTGTGCCAACCTAAATCTATGTTAAAAAAGAAAATAATAATTTTTTTTTAATGTATAGTACAAACATTTAAGTAATCAAATAAATACATGAATATACGAAGGAAAAAAAAAAAAAGGATTATTGAAAATAAAAAAAAAAATACTTCCATTTATATATTTCTATTATCCTTAATGAAAAAGTTATTATTACCAGTTCATTAAAACAGATTTTCATTTCGGTATATTAACGGTAATAATATTCTTTGAAAAAGAATATAATAAAAAAAAAAAAAAAAAATACAAAATAAAAAAAATAAATTATAATAATTTTCCTATGGCAACACACTATTAAGATTTGAAGTGAAACATTTTATAAGAAGTATTAATTGAGACCGTATATAGAAGTTTTGTGCCTTTTTTTATAATAACAAAGACATAAAAATTTATTTATACTTTTCTTTTTTATTTATTTATTTTAGTTTTTTTTTTTTATATTTTTGCTTAATAAACTGCCCGTATATTTACCAGGACAATAAGAAAAATATCACTTGTTTCGCTCACAGAAAAAAAAATAAAAAAATAAAATAAAAAGAAAATGGTTAAAATGTATAATCCTAAAAACATTTTATTTACTTTATGTGACAGGATTACAAAATTTTTTTTTGTTTTTTTTTTTTTTTTTGTGAAAAGAAGTCAACTAAGAAACACGGAAAAAGTTTTTCTTTTGTGCTTAAAAAGTAACACTCTTTATATGCTGTAAAAGAAAAGTTACTCTACCTCTATTGTTGTTAAGTGTATTTTTTTTTTATTCGGCTTTGTTTCAGGTGCCATTTTTTGGAAACATTAAAAAATAAAATTTTTTTTTTTTTTGAAAAATTTACAATAGTAAAAAGTTTATTACAAAATTGGGATAAAATTTTCATTGTAAAAAATTTTAATGCGCATGTCTTCGGTAAGTTGTATTTACATTCGCAAATTTAGCTCGGTAAATGGTCCATTACATGCATCAATACACATGCAATTATAGAGGAATGTAAATTGTATTTACATTTCCCTGTGATGTAAATTGTATTTACATTGCTCTATATTGTATTTACATTCTTCATTTTGAACTGCGTAATACTATAAACAAAAATAATATCACTCACACTCACAATATTTCAATACAGACAAATACCAAAAAAAAAAAAAAATTGCAAATGTATACCTCTCACATGCATCATATCAATGTCAAACAAAGCTTAGTTTATAATGCTAAAATCTAAATTTTCCCTCTGAGCTAATCTATATTTTCCCTCTGAGCAAACAAAAAAAAAAAAAAAAAGAACCAATAAAAAAATACTCGGCTATTTTTTTTTTCTAAAAAGCGGCCAGTCGATCAGTCGATGAATTTTCTTAGCATGTGTTTCAATCTACTATTTTTAAAGGATCTTCGAACCTCTACTACTAAATTTTTAAACGAGTGTGGTTGGATTTTAGTACAAAAATTTAAACCACACTTCAAAAATTGCACTTATTTTTATTCAAAAAAACAAAATGAATAAAAATAGAACAATGGTAACCCTGAAAATATCTTTGTTGCCATTATAAAGTTTGCTGTGATTGTTAAATGTCAAGTAAGAATTTTTTTTTCTTTTATCAACAAACGAGGAAAATGGCAGCAACAAGGAGATTATTTATTGTAAATATAAATTGTAATTATATAATTATTATTTGATTTTATTTTTAATTATAAAAAAAATAATTATAAAATTATTATTATTTTTTTTAATAATTAAAAATAAAATTAAATAAAATTTAAGAAGACCATTAGTTCCTAAAATAATAAAAAAAAAATTAGTAATTTCTCTAAAAAAAAATTATTCGATTTTTTTTTTTTCAAAAAAGAAAATGAATAATTTTTTTTGGTAAAATTACTAATTTTTTTTTAATATTTTAGGAATCTTCCGGTTTGAAATCATTTCGATAAATAAATAAACTTCCTTATTAAATTTTATTTCCTTGCTTCATTTTGAACTTTTTTGTTTATTTTTCTCATTATAAATGTATTGTTTTCAACTCCCTCTCACATGCACATTAAAGCAGTATACAATAGATGTTAATCAAATTTGTTATACAGCTCGTTTTGTATACACACAAACATATAGACACTCGTCAATATTATATCACTCGACCGTCGGTCTCGTGATATAAACATGACTCGTGTCTATGTGTTTGTGTGTATACAAAACTCGCAAGAATAACAAATTTTCTTAACATGTATTGTAATCTACTATTTCATAGTAAAAAGTATTTATGTAGTAATAATGAAATGGAAATAATTATACAAGGAAATTATAATTTTCTATACAATTATACTTTGGATTTTGAAAATTTTCCACTTTTAAAACTGATTTTAATTTAATTTTTTTTTTTATATTCTACGAAATATACCCGTCCTGCTACTACAAAAACTACAAGAAACTACAAAAAATATGTTTTTTTTTA
Organism: Hybos culiciformis; assembly: GCA_964007475.1. Taxonomy (NCBI): domain Eukaryota; kingdom Metazoa; phylum Arthropoda; class Insecta; order Diptera; family Hybotidae; genus Hybos; species Hybos culiciformis. Next base: position 31,317,063 of record OZ023273.1, on the reverse strand, counting down.
TTTAATGAAAGGATTGGATTAGAGACATCGATGTGAAATATTAGCTAGTTCGGAATAAATTTAATTTTTTTTTGTTGTTTTTTATACAATTTTCCTAAAAACCACAATTTTTTTTGAATAAATTATTCGTCAAGGTAATATTTTTTATTATTTTTAGTTATTTTTTTTTTTAATTTACTATCCTGGAACATCAGGTGTAGATTATTTATATTTTTTGTACATATTTATACTAATACTATAGCTCAGTATCGCAGAGTATGGTTGATTGGAATAATAAAGACCGTGGACCTGAAAGAGCACATAAGAATAAGAAAATAAATAATTAATAAAATAAAAAGAAAATTTTCAGGTGGCATTTTATTTAATTCTCAATCTCTAATAATTCCTGCAATTTTACTATGCATTTTGATTTAATATTTTTATTAATAATAAATAGACTTAAATAAATAACAATTTTTTCTCATCGTTTAAATAAAAACATTGTAAAACATTCATTTTTAATAAAACTTCACAAAATTGAGTGCCTTCAAACAAAATTAATAAATAAATATAACATCAGTTCTGATGCAAATATCTAATAATTTGGTTTTTGATTTATCTTCAAGCTGTATCTCCCGCAGCATTTACAAAAAAATAAAAATAAAAAACAAATCAGAATAAAAATTTTGTTTATTTTTAAATTTGAATATTTTACAAATCGAAAATACATTATATATATGTATAATAATGTTAGTGTTGACACCTCAACACTATTCCTGTACATAAACTAGATATTTTTTTGTCTGCTCTTTTCAATTTCCTGAAACAGAATTTTATTGTTTCCGATATTAAGATACGATTTGTTTACATACGAACATCAAAATATCTTAATATTTCTTTAACATTATTTGGTAAGCATTTTTTTTTCTAGTACACTCTGTTCTCAAAATACATTAAAAAAGTTTTGGTAACAGATTTATACTATAAATTTTAACATGAACTGCCTTAATTCGACCTCCAACTGTTTTACTGTTACAACAATGTACAATAAAATTAAATGTCCTCTCAAGTTAAGAACAGAAAAAAAAAAGTGTCCAGAATAAATAATCTTGTACAATTGACACAGATATACATTCTCATACATTTTATAAACAAAGTTTTCCATAATATTTTGTTTTATTATTTCCTGGAAAATTTTTAAAGGAAAAGTTTTGACAAAGAAAAATTTTAGTTATTTTGGACACTAAATAGGAGAACAAAAATAAAAGAGTAAAAAAAAAACAAGCAAGTGGGATGAAACGGAAATTAAAGACTAGAAAATATTAAAAAAAGAATTTTTTAATTTTTCCTTTTTTACCATAACTCATAATGTTACCTATATTTTCCCTTAAGTAATACATTTATATATACGGTATTTTCTTCTCTTTTCTTTTTTTTTTGAAACATTTCAAGTTATTTGAAACAGAAGTTTCCAAATGAAAAATACAAAAAATAAAAATTATTAAACTAGCAGAAAAATTCAAAGTATATAGAGACCATTACTTTTAATAAACTTTATGAAAAATGTTTCTTAATCGTGTTAATAATATTAAGTTTTTTTTTATAGAAAGAAGTAAACTTATATTAAAAAAATTATTGATAAGATTTTTTCTTTTTAGACTTTTAATAAAATCTTGAAGACCAATCTTATTAGTTCTATGACGATATATATATAAAAGATGCTAGCTGTTGTGTACTAAAATTTTACAGCTTTATATATAAAACGTTGTATATTTTTATAATGTTTGATATTACATTTTTAAATTTTTTATACAAATTAATAGTAAGTTGCAATGTTCATTTCAATTTCAATAAAAAATAGAAATTTCAATGAAATTATTGCATAAAAAATTGTATAATAAACTTTTTAATTATATTTTTCTACACACAAAGAGTTTGTTTCTCATCAATTTGAATCTTGTAACAAGGATTTAAACATTATATTTTAAACTTCAATTTTTTATTAATTTTATTTTATGTATTTTCTTTTTTATTAAAAAAAATAAGTGAAGTACCGATAATTAGTTTGAAAAAACATCAGAGTTATAATTGTACACATAAAAATGTAACTAATTAAATTTTAATTAAATGTACGGATACTTAAAAAAGAAGTCTGTTTTTTTTTCTGAAGTTTATTAAAAAAAAACAAATATTTTTCTACATTTCGATGTGGTGTTGGTGTTTTTTATAAATTATACATTTTTTTGAATAAAAGTTTAGGTGTGCATAGGGTTTCCATACTTTCCTGTTTTTTACATTACTCGAAAATCGGTTTTTCGGCTTTAATATTCGGTTATTATTTAAACAATTTTGTAGTGGCAAAATAAATATCAAATGAACTCAAATTGAAAAAAATTGTGTAAGTACTACGCTTTGAAAAAAATTTAGTTTTGGTTTTTTGTTTTAAAAATTGCAGTCCAAATTCAAAACTAGTGAAAGCAAGTAATTAAGCTTTTCAAAAAAATTGTTTTGGTTCTTCTTTTAAATTTGAAAATAAGTTTATTCGACAAATTGGAAACTTCGAAACGTTAGATGTACTAATTTTTTAAAAATGTTTTAATTAATGTTATAATTTTAATTAAAAACGTAACATAAAATACATGACATAAATTTTTTTTTTAAATACTCGGTTAATCGAGTACTCGGTTAATTTTCCTTAAAGATACTCGAAAACTCGGTTAATTGACTTTGCCGAGTAATTGGAAACCCTAGGTGTGCATAAAGATAAAAACGAAATTAAAAAGGCTCTCGTAAATTAGTTTTTTTTTCACGTTCGTCTTTTTATTTTTTTTGACAACACCTTTCACATTTTATTTATTTAGGATTGTTTTGATCGTTTATTAAATTTCTATATAGGGATATTATAATTTACATTATGAAGCTTCTCATACAATATACATTATGATTTCAGTTGTAGTTGTAAAATTAGTGTCAGATAAGAAACAATACTCCGGAGTTATTTTTAAAAAATTTATTCAATAATCTCAATTTTGCAATTTTTTTTTTCAGTTTTTCATCAATTTTAATAAAATTGTTGGTTTAAATATTATTTCTATATTGCGATCGCTTCAATTTGATTCAATTTAATTGATTGAGCTTTTAAGTTCTTGAAAAATTTCAAACATTTATCTTATCTTATATATTTGTTAGAGATCAGACTAGATAATATACACAGGATTTAGTTTTAGACAATTTTCCGTATAACCACATCTCGCCGCAGGTAACAAAAGGAAGTTGAGCATACATATTTGACAATTTGCAAAATTTGATTAACAAAAATACATTCATTTCATTTTTCTTAAAAGATTCATAAATAATATTTTATAAATTTTCATGAAACAATTTTTATTTATTTATTTATTAAAAAAATTGGCTTTTTATATTTATAAAATATTTATCATATTATTATTTAATTACGACCTATTCTTTCATTTTCATAAAACCAACGCATTTTCTTCATCGTTTTGTTATTTTCCCTTTTTTTTTTAATAAGAATTCCCCCATCATAAACAACTTATTAATTTTTAATTAAACATAAATACTTTGTACATTAAAAAATAAATAATTAATAAAAAAAAAAAAATTTTTTATGTTTTTTTTTTGAGGAAATATTCATTATTAATTTTCATTTATGCTTCTGATATATATTTAATTAAAAAAATATTTTTTTTTTTTGAAAATTCTAGGAAAGGTGGTGGTTATTCGTTAATTTTCTGAAAATATTCTAAATGTTTTAATAAATTTTGTTGTCTTTTTTAAAGAGCCTAAAAATTAAAAGAAATTTTTAAATAAATATTTAAAGACAAAACTTGTAAAGTCCTATAGAGAATAATATTAGAAGTCTGGGTCACATGTAAAATTTGATGTGAAATACATATATTTAAAATTTAGTTTACTAATGCTGAACTTCTTTCTTTGTCAAGAAATACAACTAAAAAAAGTACATAAAATCTGTTTTAAGCAACTAAGTAAAAATATTTTACGATTAAATTTGTAAAAAAAAATTAAATTATTGACAATAATAACAAAACAGCAATTCAGATTATCGATAGACTTATAAGTTTATCTCATTTTCTTATAATCTTAGATTTATTACTTACGTCATTTTATAATTTTATTATAATACATTATGCTTATATTTTAAATAATTTTATAATAAATATAATATAGAAATAAATAAATGTTTATAATGTATGTAAATTTAATATATTTTCCTATAATATTCTATATTATACACTAAAAATAATATATGTTCATTTAAATTATTATTCTTTCTACATTCAGGAATCCAACATAAGGATAAAATAGTCTAGTCTTAATTAAAAATTTCAATACTTAAAAAGAATAATAATTATAAGCTAAAACCGCTTATAATTAACTTTATGAAATTCTGAAATTATGGTATGTATAATATAAATAAAATCCTTAAGAAAAATGTTATTAGAATTTTCATAAATAAATGTGGTTTTTTCATGATAGTTAAAATTTAAGCCCAATTTTACGCGCCCATTAACAAAATATTTTAATAGATTTTATAAGTGTACGAATGTGTATTTATATAGAAAAGATTATTATAAAATTATTGTAATAAAAGATAAAAGTTTATTGTGTGTAAGTGTTTAAATAAAATGTATGAATTTGTATATGTATATAAATATATGGGAAAATATTACAAACATTTTTCTTTTAACAACCTTAACACACTGAATAATTTATAAATTTAATTTTTACAACTTCTTGAAATATTAAATTCCATGTTTACACATTAATTAACATAGCTTAACACCTTCTTAGTGTTAAAAATTTTAACAAATGAATAAAATTCTTATTATTTGAAAATTCGAAAAAAAAATAATTAAATAGGTATATATATTTTATATATATATGTACCTATGTATATTTTTTTCAACATTGAATTCTACTGCTTCTTATTTTTTTTTCTTCTCCAAATATTATTGAAATTCAATTTTCTTCAAGTTTTTCTTTATACATACCCTTACCCTTTTCATATTATACAGTGCCTACATATATACCTATATATTTTTATTTTTGTTCTAATTTATTTATTCCAATTTCTAAATATTAAAATCTTTTTATGTTAATGAAATTTTTAAAACAAAAAAAAAAATAAAAATAAACTTTTTCCCATTCCCAGTCATTTAAAGTTTTTTTTTATTTTTTGTCCTTAAAGAAAAATAATGATAATAATGTGAAATCTTTAGGTCGCTTTGTACATAACGATATTTAAATTTCTTAAAAAGATTTTCAAATAAAATAAAAAAAATAAAATATATATAATTTTTTTTTTCTCATCTTTAACAGCTTTGACTTTGCAAAACTTTTAAGTGAATATTTAAAATATATTCACAGAAAAAATAAAAAAAAAAAAACTTGATAATAAATTCAAGGATAAGAATAAATATTATAGAAATACATTTACACATACATAGGTATGCAGATACCTATATCTATATATATATTATATGTAAAAGTAAATATATTGTTTATAAATAGATAGTAACCAATGTATATATATATTCTTACTTAACAGAAATGAAAAAAAAAAAATAAAATTTGCTCATTATCACTTTTTCGAAGAAGTACACAAAGGTTTCCCGTTTTTTAACTTATAGATTCTTTGGATTTTTATGAAAAAAAAAGAAGAAAATGAATATTTTTGTTGTTATTTTCTTCAACTTTTTTTTTCATCTTCTTTGAGAAAATTTTCTTCGAAAATCTGAATAATAAATTAAGTAAAATGTAAAGCAATAAAAATCGTCCTATAAATTCTTTTATAAGCTTTAAAAAATAATATAAGAATAAAATGGTTTATTTTTTTTTTTATTCTTCTCTCTCTCATAAAAATATCAAAAAAATATAAGTTAAATTGACAATCAAGGTGACTATTGTGTGGTTGATTTTTTTTTTTACTTCTTAGGTTGTATACGCAACACCCAAGGGAATTATGTGGTTGCCTTTCGGATGAAAAAAAAAATTTGATTTTTTGAAAAAAAAAAAAAAAAAATTATAATAATGATATTAAATATTTTTCATAACATTTATGTAAGTAAATTAAAATAATTTTACACGATTATTACACGCATTTTATTTTATTTTATTTTATTCTGATATGATATATGTATATAAGGATGAATGAGTACGGTCAGTAAAATTTTTAAACTCGAAAGAAAATCGTTTAAAAAAATTGTATAAGAATAAAATAAGAATAAAATAAATAAATACTCAAAGGGAGTTTCTTTAATACAATTTATTTAATTTACTTAAAAAATATTTCTCAAGTTTTAAATATAAAATTAAGCATAAATAACTATCCCTTGATGAATGTTCATTCGAATTAAAAACGGCTTCTTAGAATATGAGTTGTGATCAAATATGAGTTAGAGAATATACATTACACACTATATCGTCATAGTGCTTGTCATGCAATCTTCTTCTGTCAAAATGCGCAATTTTAAATTTCTTATACGTCCATTATAATACAATGTTCTTAAATATTTGCTTTTAATTATTTATAATTAATTTTCTATGTTTAGAAACCAAAAAAGGCATTAAGCATTAACCAAAATGCAGTGAATCAAAATTCTTTTGATTATAACTTGGAATTATATACAAAAATTAAAATTAAAACCTGAATACTAAAATTTATTGTAAAGAATTTTAAATATTCAATTCTTGATGTCATTATTATATATAATATTAAACCACAAATATTTCCTTGCTTATTAAAAATTATAAATTCATATAAAAAAATAAATATAAAGCACTTTAAATCAGGTTTCACCTTAGACCACCAACATAATTATTGAGAAAAAAAAAGGATGTTGTTTATGTAAAATCGTTATATCTTTATACACTTTACTTTCTATTTGACAAGGAAAAAAAAAAACAAAAAGAAATTCTTATGGCTTAGATAAAAATTTAATAATGAAAAAGTAGAAAATCTTTTCTGTGTGCAAAAAAAAAATTTTTTTTGAATATTAAATGAGATTAATCCTAGAAAACTGAATATAAGTACCATTATACATAAAAATATGTATATATAAAATAAAAAAAATAACAAGTCTATGTGTATAACCGCGACTAATTAAACTATATTGCGCCACAAAAAGCACTAATAATTCTGTAAAAAAAAAAAGCACAAAAAAATAAAATAAACTCATTTAAGTTGATTTAAATAGTATTTTTGTGGGCAATCTGAATAAATTATTGAGGCTCATAAAAATTGTGTAATCTTTTCTTAAGCTCTTTTTTTTTTTTTTTTATTAAATGTAAAATTTTATTTCGCTCTTTTCTTACGGGGTTAATAATAAAAAGATTATTTCTTGTGGTCTATTTGGTTAAGCCCATTTATTTTTATCCACTTTTATTAGATTCTTGAAAAGAGGCAAAAAGAAGATGAAAAAAAAAATTATTTAGGGTTGTGACAATTTTTTTATTTATTTTTTTTAAATCTTTTTATTAGCTATAGTGGATTTTTTTTTAATTTAATTTTTTATTTAAAAAATTTAAATTTTATTAAAAAAAAATTCGGTAAGTTTGATCAATCAAAAAAAAATTGAGTTTATTATAAAGACGTCAGTCAGTCAAAATCTGACAAGATATGACAAAAAATACAAACAAAAATTTTCTCTTACTAAGAATTTTTAAAAATTTTGTATATTTTTTTCTTATACAGATTATAAAACAAAACCTGTACGAAAAATCGTTATATTGCAGTATACCAAATGATTACACTGATCCTGTAGTTTAAAGAATTCATAACATGTTATGTGATTTATTTTCAACATACGAGTGAATAAAATAATGATATTTATATAAAATGTTGATTATAAAGAATTTTTATAGATGTAGTGTACGTTCATAACTATAAATTTATTATTAAGATTTGGTTCAGCCTTAATTATTATTCAGTTTGCAATTCATAATTTATAATTAAAAATAAACTATAATTATTTGCTCTAATTATAATGTACTATTATTATATAGTTTTTCAAATACATACATATTAATTCAATATTTTTTGTTTAATTTTCATAACATTAAATGTTTCTTTAAACCCAGATTATTGCCTTTTAGGAAGATATAAATTTCAATATGATGCTTTGTCGGTGAACTATTTTTTAACCTGGAAATTCCAGTAAGTCATACATAAAAATAAATATTTTAGAATTTTTAGTTCATATTTAGTACAAATTTAGTACAAAAAATAAATTCACTTAAATATAAGTTTTTTATTTATTTTTTTCAATACACCAAAAAAAAACATTACAATATAAAAAAAATAAAATATTAAAAAGTGAAAAATGAGTAAATATCAAATAATGTAATAATTTGTAAAAGAATTTAAATTAAAAAAAAAATTGGGGTGGTTGCAGAAAGAATTCAAATTTTAAATAAATTTGCTTAATTTTTTTCATTGTTGAAAAAAAAAAAATACTTAATATAATAAACCCTTCTTAATTATACAACCTTTCTAAGCCATATTTTTATCTGGTCTCTTGAGCTTACGAGTTAGAGATTTACATCTTTGTTTTATGTTGGTGCACATTATTCAATAGTTTTCGTTAATTGTAGGTTTTGAAAAACTGAAAATCCATTCTTTGAGATAGCCTAAATATACATAATGTTTTAGTTTTTTATATAAAATTCTGTTGAAATATCTGTACTTACAACATGCACGTACATACATACATAGTTATTTATTGCATACTTATTTTTTGCAATTTCATAAATTGATTATAATTTTTTTTTCACGTTACGATTGTTTGATTCAAAACAATTATGATGATTAAATTTTAGATACATATATAGATTCTTAAAAATTTTCCATTTTATTTTTTCTTGAAGGAAACTTCAAGGGTATTATGCAAATACTTTTCTTTAATTTTCTAACCAAAAAATATTTTCCAAGGCAAACTTATTTGATATACATACTGTATATATAACTTATTATAACAAAAAATTAGCGAGAAACAAAACTTTGCAAATAAATCATGAGATAATTTATCAAGCATAATAAGCTCTTTTCATTAATGATAATAAAATGAAAAATAATTTTTGGATTTTGTATTTTTCGTATAAATCCGATACATAGAATCTTAAATTTATTCGATTTATTTGTTGTTTTACCAAATTCAATATTATACTATTTAATTTAATTAGATAAAAAAAAAGCAGAATTTATATGAAAGAAATAATAGAAAAATTTATTACTGATTAAGAAAAAATAATTTGAAAGTTACTAGACTTAGAGGCACCATTAACCATATTAATTTTATAAGAAAAACAAAAATAAAAGGATCAGAATATATTTAAGAATTTTCCTAATACATATTTATGGGAATATTTTGTTCATCGAACAATATTCACAATATTTAAGTATATATACATACATTTATGTACATTTATATATGTATTAAATTATTTTAAATAAATAATTTTCTGTTTTGTAAATAGACAGAATCATTCATTTAGAAAAGTAAAAGAATTATATATATATATATATATATATATATATATATATATATATATATATATATATATATATATATTTATACAACATTAATACATACTATATAACATATAAATTTTATTAAAATGAATGATAATTGTATAATGCAGATATTAAATATTCAAAATCATTCAATAAATAAATGAATTATATATAATATTTTAATGATTAAATTAATTGTAACATATGTTTATGATAGAAAGTTTTTCTTTTCAAATACATATATTAAGTTAATGTAAATATTAAGGATTAGTTTTCATTTTTCTTAATTTGCTAAGTGAAATCAATGCGAAATGATATAATTGAATTAAAAAATATTAATGAAATAAAGATTATTTCTAAAAAGCAAGAATTCTGATCAGGGTTAAGGCGGGTCATAATTAGAAAATTATAATGTAGTTTAATTTTTATTTTTAAATGATAAATTTCAATTGTTTCACTTTAATATTAACAATATTGGAAATATTTATAAAAAAATTAAGTGAAAGTGAAGGAAATAATACAAAATTTGTTAACGCTATCTCTCAAACATACACATAAAGAAAACGCTATTTTCGGCGATTATTTCCGGAACTAAACTAAATCAAAAACTACTCTTCTAAAGCACCCAATTCAAACTCAATGTAAGAAAATTTGACATCCTTTGAATTCTAATTATTAACTTTAACAAAAAAACTGGACAATTTCAGACTTTCAGTAAAACAGATTACAAAATAGGGAAAGTAATTTACATTTTTTGATTATTATTTAAGATTTACAAAATAATTTTAATATAAATAAAATACAAAAAAAAAAACTTAAATAATCGCATAAAAAAAGCAATAAAATAACAAAATAATTGATAAAAACAAAAGCTATCACTTAGTTTGTTTTATAATTTTCTTCTGAATCAAATCAAAATATATTATATCTTTTTTTCCTCTATTTATTTTATCCATTCCAATTCAAAGTTACATGAAGCTGAAATGTAATAAAATTATATTATCATATTTAGAACGTGCCCCCACCGACGCCAAAATAAATGTTTCGGAATTTTTTGAAATAATAGATATAAAAATTAGGGTAATTAAATGTAAAGTATGCTCAAAATGGAAAAAGTAATAATAATAATAATAATAATAATAAAATTTTTATTCTCTTATTAAAATTTATTCATATCTAATAACTGGCATTGTTATATATAGAGAACTTTGATTTGTTATTTTTTCCGGAAAATTTTTAATTTGATTATTATGTGTACTAATATTATTTTGTAAAGCTCGAAAATCAACAAAACTATCTTTCGGAGAATAACATAACTAACATAACTACTAACCAAACAAATTTGTGCGTTATATAACAAAATAGTTTGTGTTTTTAATTATAGCCATTTTATTTTGTCAATATTTCGATTTATACATATAGAATTTTAAAAAAATCTAAATGAAAAACAAAATAATTAAAAAAAACTTTTTGAAAAATGTTTTCCTTTAAAAGTGCAATAGAAAATAATTTTTGTATAATTATTGACAAATAAGACCAGCTGTATCCGAATTTATTTTAAAATAACATTTGCCACAACTAATTTTAACAAAGCAAAATCTGTGCAGTTGATGATTTACATAAAATATTAATTGTCACATTATGATAACTGCACAGATTTTGCTTTGCTAAAATGTTAAAATTTTTAGTTGTACATCCAGGTCTTCTTTGCCGATATTTAAAAATCATTTTCTTAATACATTTTTAAAAAGAAAATCTTAAATGATTTAAATGACTGAATAATATTACTGAAATAAATAATTATAAAATTAAAAGGCATTCTTTATAAACAGCAAATATTTATTAGCATTTGAATAGCTGGTTTACGATAGGTACACTGAGCGAGTGTTACATCTTATCCTATTGCTGAACATCTTTATTAGTTGCATTTTGATTTATTTTTTTAGATATTTTTAATTAAAACTCATACAAGTCTCCATTTGTGTCAATTTTCTTTTATTTTATTTATATAGACATAAAAGAGATGAGGCAATTCGAAGTATAATATATATTACACATAGTATTGTAAAAAATTACTAAAAAACAAAAAGAAGAAAGAAAAACGTTTTTACTTTATTTTAAGAAGAAGATTCATGTCGGCACAAATTAGACAAAATTAGGGAGAAAATTAAAAACATTTTATTTTATTGTCGTTAGTATTTATCTTGATTTTATTTTTGTATATATACATATAAAAATATATATATATATAATAAATATATTATTTTTATACATATACATTTATACCATTTTCCTTTAGCTTTTACTGTGATAATTTGTGGTTTTAATTCTTTTGGCATATTAAAAGATTATTTCTCTTCTCTTTTGAAATGAAAAAAAAAATAAAAAAAATAAATAAAAATCAGTGTCGTTGAATAGTATACACATACATATATATGAATATATATATTTTTTATAATAAAAATTTATCTTAAAGCGACACTCCCATAATGTGGAAGCGATTATGTGCCTGCTGGTGTGGAAAAATTAGGCTCAGACATATTTTATGAGCTTTCATTAAGTTTCCACAAGGAAAATTATAAGAAAAGAAAATTTAATGTATAATAAAATATATATAAAAAAAAACAATGTGGTGTGACACAGATTTTCATTACTGACTTGTTGTTATATACTGTTGATAGAAAATTAAATTTTAAAATCAAGAACATCATTTATAAATTAAAATCTTTTTAAATGGCAAATATTTTTTTTCTGTATATATTTTGTAACTATATATAATGAATACTTTTAAGACATTGAAAAAGACAATAATTAATTTAAGCAGGTTTAAAATTATGAGTTCTGTAAAGTTTTTAACTACTTGCTGTAAATGGTAATGTAATTTATAAATAAATAAGCGATTATTATGATGTGACATATTCTAATATTCTCTATGGTTGTAAAAATTAAATTACTTTCGTTATTAAAATAAAGGTCCTTTTTTAGAAAAGTATTGATCATTTTTTCAAAACAATATTCTGTAATGATTACTAGTCTCAATAGCAAAATATTTGAATTTTTATCGTGACCACACAAGTATACTTTATATACCAAAGTCTTTCCCACCATGCGACCTTTTTAATTTGACCAGAAAATGACGAGTCAAAATTTAGCTGTAAAAACAGCAGAACACTACTTAATAAATTTTGCATGAAACTGGTCTAATATAATAATGATTTGAATTTAAATAAAGGGAAAAAAGTATACAATATAGAATAGAGCTTCATTTCCGTTTTCGATGTAAGATACTTGGTCACAGGCAGAGGCATATTTTTGAGGTTCCTTAAATATCATATACCAATACTGTAATAGTAATATACTATATATACAAGATTGGAAATTCAGACCTCAGCTCCAATCCTTGGAAATAATAGGGTATACTCATTTTATTAACTTCTAAATCTATCTACCCAATTTTAATCAGAATTCATTAACAATTTAAAAAAAATTAATATTACATTATATAGATTTCAATAAAATCTTATACATATAATCCTTTTATTCATTTTTGAATATTTTAAGGAAGTTATGCGGAAAACAAATATATTTAGAATATTCACAAACTTATAAAAAAATAATCAGGACTCTGCTAAAAACATTTACTTAATCATGGATTTGAAATGCTACAAATAAGGGCTAAAAACTTTAAATGTTACATTTTTTAATAAAATATTAATTTAAAAAGGAAGTCTCCGACCATATAATGTATGATCTAACTTTACTATCTACCTCTAAGCTAACATAGTTTGCTTAGAATTACAAATTTAAGTGGTTTGGTTACTTAACATTATAATGTTTTTAACAGACCTTCTTTAAATAAATTATGAGCACACGTCGTATATGAGAAAAAATATATTATTAGACCTCAAAGATATTTTTCAACATATATAGTTTTTGAAGCAATAATTTTTTTTTTAGTTTTGAATTTAAGTTTCACCAAATTATTTTAAGTTTTTCAATTGGGTTGCCTTAAATTATGTTAAACCGAAATTTCTAAAAAAATAAAAAAATTACTTTTATTTTTAATCAATGAAAAAAAAACACAAAATTAAATATAATATATTCCTTTTTTTTTTGCTGAGAGTTTTTCTTTTATTTAATTTTTATTTTAAATTGAATTATTTAAAACTTGTGAGTGCCAAAAACGTTTTCTAGATAGATTTTTGGCCAAAGCACAAAAAAAAAAATAAAAAAATAGAATCAAATAACCATGAAATTGAACAATTTTAATTCAAACTTATATAAATGATAAAAACTTCCCCTTAATGGTTGAAAAATATTTTCCAAATTGAGTATTATTATTGAAACTTTATTCATACATTAAGTTTTTGTATCTATAATATATATATATGGTATTATACACACACATAATATTTTTATAAAAAAAATTCGAATATATTTTAAGATTTTTTTTTCTGTATTATTATTGTAGTATAAGAAGCTTTCTGATAGATTCTGATTTCTTAGAAATATTTTATTTTATTTTGTAAATCCAAACAATAAACAAATCACCCTTGAAAACCACACAAACAATTTAGGAAATTGATCCCAAAGATATTATTTTTTATAAAAAAAAAAAATTTAACTCGTCACAGTATAAATTTTGAAAGTACAGATAATCTTTTTTTCTAAATGATTTTTTTTTCTCTACAATATTTTAAAAGTTAACTAACTAATTGGAAATTTTATTTTGAAAAGTTATTAAG
>OZ023273.1:31083254-31302586 GCA_964007475.1 Hybos culiciformis | reverse complement strand
CATAAACATGATTTATTTCGAAAACAAAAATTATTTAATTCATACATTTGTATTTTTAAGGAAAGAAAGCATCGAATTTAGTTATTTGACTAAAAATAGAAAAAAATAAAAAATAAATAAAAATTGACAAATAAATTTCGCTTTTACCTGATTTCATTCAAAAATATTGAAAATAAGTGAATTTTTATTTACACATGTTTTTCCCTTATTTTGTATATTTTTTTTTCTTTTTCCTATTTTTTTTTTTTTTTGTATGTTTGTTTCTTCATTTTTTTGCTCAATAAAGAGTGAAATCAAAGGAATAAAAAAAAATATTACTTCAAAAGTTCAATCGAATGAAAAAGGAACCAAATAAAAAGCAAATAAACGGTTAGTGTAGTCCCGAGTAAAAAGCACTCTGTATGTTATGTTTTTAAGCATACATTATCGATTTTAATAGTTTGTAATTCACTAATTTACATGTTAGGTTGTACCATTGAGTAATTATATTTATAAGAGGGTCAGAATTCATACAAGTAAATTTCAGATTTTTTTTTTTTTAAAACTCAAAAATGATGACAATATTATCAATGTATTGAATAAAAATTGCACACTCAAATGTGTTTATCTTAATACAATAATAAAAATAATAAAATTAAGAATAAACACATTTGAGTTAAAAAAATTTATTCAAAACATTGAAAATATTGTCATAATTTTTGAGTTATTTAGAAAAAAAATTACTAGTATGAATTCTGTCCCTCTTATAAATATTATTACTCAATGGTTGTACCAACACCAAGTGCAATTTTTGAAAATAATTTAAGACCAAAAATATCCTCGCTCCTTACTTATATTTATTTAATGTGCTTCACACTACTGATATTATGATTCGACCTACAAAGTTTATTGCAAGAAAAATAAGCAGGGATGTAAAATTCAACAATTTTGGAACCATTTAAATTAAATATATCTAAATTAATTATAAATCTTTATTACTTATAAATCTTTATATATTAAAAATAATGATGTGGATATGGAGACGTTGGATACGGTTTTCCTATATACAACTGTATACAATTTTTTCAACATAATATTTTCTATCATAATGCTTAAAAATAACAAACATATAGTGTAGCCACATACATAATACTAATGCAGTACCACCTTCCTAATTTTCCATATTGGAACATTAAATATGTAGTATTGTCGTTTATGAAAATATATATATTTTTTTTATATATATGTAACACCTAACACCGATCAGAAATATTTTTATTGAGTCCTTTAAATCTCTGGTTCTCATTATTAAATAGCTGATCTCAACAGAAAAGAAGCTTGAAGGATTATTTTAATACCTAATAAAATAAAATTAACGTGTTGGCCTGCAGCTATGACTATATTTGATCTAATTTTAAGGTTCATATACCTATAAGGCTGGAATTTAAAATATAGTTCTTTTATAAGATTATTTTTACTATTTATGTGCCTTTAAGTTGTTGATATTTAAAAAAAGTGTAAAAAGGTCTGAAAAAACGTTATTTGAAACTGATAATCTTTTTAGTATTCTTATTATAGTCAATGTTATAAGCAAACAATGTAGTTTTAATATAATTTTAATTTTTGATATTGATTTTTCTTTATTTCTTTATTCTTTATTTGTTAAAAAACTTAATTTGAAATAAAATACATTTGATTGCCATATGATAAATAAAAAATTCGGACAACTAATCAATATGTATTTTAAGTAATTTTTAAGTATCTGCATAAAATAAAGTCAATTCTCTTATAAATTATTCTAATAAAGCAAGCCCGAAGATAAAATTCTTGTACGATAAAAAATAAAATTATTTTGAATTTATTCCTAGATTTGCACAGAGATTTTTAATGATTTTTTTTAATAGTTTTTTGTTTAATCAACCATAAATCATTATGAAATATGTATATTTAATAAACATATTTGTATACATTTCATATGTTTGTTTCATACATATTTATATTTATACAAGTTTTTTTTTGCAGCATATAAATCTGCATAAAAAATGCTTGAATAACTATATAAAAGATAGAAAAGAGTTTATTTAAATATAAAAACAAAACCTCAAAATAATAAAATAATATTTCGAAATTAACTTTATAAATAATATATAGTACATAAATTTTTATAAGGATATCATATTTCATTAATATTTTTTTTTTCTTTTATTTTTTTTTTTTTTTAATGAAGCTTAACAGAAACATTGTTTATACCATTAAGTTTTTCAAAATTTAGAAAATTTATCCATTTTTTTAGACTCTATGAATTAATTCATCACGAAATAACTTAAAAATGTTTAAAATAAACTAACTCATCAAAGTTGGAATTCACTCATCACATTTTTTTTAAGAGTTAGTGCATTTTTGCTTTCATGTACGACGGATCTTTGAATGATACCTTCGTTATTTAGTTTTTGTCGCGACGAAAAACTACGGGTCGAAGGGTATAAAAATAATTTAGAGAAAAACATATGAAAAAACGTGTATTCTGGAAATGTTAAACATGTATTACTCTATTTTGTTCACTAAAATAAATGAAGCATTGGTTAGAATTAAATCAAAGTTTCAATGGAGGAATAATACACTTTAACTTATTATTGTCATAAATAGTTTATTATCGAGATATAAATAGACGGATGTTGCATAAACGAAAATAAATCCTTCAATACAATATTGTTGACAATACATAAAGAATTATGTATACAAAAGTCACTCAAAAAATATATTATTATAAAGATGAAATTAAAATGCTTAAGTCAAAAAATATAAAGTATATATTCATATATGTATTATGAATTTTATGCACATGAACCTACATTTTAATATAATTTTAGTTCTTTTTTTTTTTCATAAATCAACTTTTGAATTCTTATGCTGAATACGTATTATTTTCTACATAATTAAATTTTTTTTTTGCAGAAAAAAATTTATATTGTATGCAGTTGACTAAAAGACGGTACTTATTATCATTTAGATTATTTTAGGTATTTATTATAAACAGGGATTTATTATTGTTTTGTTCAAATTTTGGAACATTAAGCCTTAGACTATTGTGATGTTATCATCTAAATACAACTTGTATTGCTTTAATAAGAAATTATTTCCTCCTAACTATCCCACTCTCTGTTTTTTTGTTTCAAGCGTTTAAACACCAAGATCATCATGCTTCTTCAAGTCTATCATCAGAAATTAAATAATTCAAATAAAATTGGAAAAATACAACCTAGGAAATTGTGACAAAAAGATGGGATGAGAAATTCATCATCATCATGAATTTAAGGCTAGAGTTTTTAAGGCTGAAAATCATTTACCCTTTTTCCACACAGCACAGAAATTTATTTATCATCCTACCTTTTGAAATTAATATTTCCACATTCACCAATTCATTCGAACTTAACAATTTCTATTCCACTACAAAAAAAAAAGAAAACTAGAAAATTTTTATTCGAAAAGTATTCAAGCAAGCAATTTCTGCTCTTTTTATTTTAAATAATTATAATATTTTGCTTTAAATAAAAAAAGAAACAAAAAGGTTAAATAAAAAAATTGCGACAAAATATTGTTTCAACAAAAAAAGGTTGAAAAAAAAATCCAAAAAAAAATTGTAAAATTGGCCGAAAAAAAAGTAAATCTTCAAAAATATATATTTTTTTTTTTTTTTTTAACGAAAGTAAATAATTGTTCAAAATGCCTTTAATTAAATTAATACTCGAGGGAATATTAATCAGCAAGTCACAAAAGGACGATTTTTTATTACTGATAATAAAAAAAAAACCCATTCAACTTAAAAAACAAAAAAAAATGTTTTTATTTTTTCTGCGTCAAAGATAACAATTTTTATTTGAAAATAATTTCCTTTTAAAAAAGTCTTAAAAAAAAAAATTAAAATAAAAATTATCTTGAAAACATTTTTTGGAAAAAATTTCTTATTTTATTAGCAATTTTTTTTTAGATTCAAACAGACAGTTTGTTCTCTCCAAAAGATAAACAAAGTGTAAAACTGAAAACCATATGTTTTTTAAATGCAATCGTCGAACAGTCATTTGGATTTCGTGAAACCAAAAAAAAGTAATAACCAAAAAAAAGCAATAAAAGTTCAAGTTTTTGGGTTGGGCCTCGTTTACATTTGACTTCGTTTACATTTGATAGTTATATTACACAATGAATGCGGAAACTAAGTTTAATCGCCCAGACAAAGCAAGAGTTGTATAGATTTTTTTACTTGAAAGTACCACATACATAGTGCGATAATAAGCCTCAAGCGAGTGCCACATACATAGTGCAGTAAGCAGCCTCACCGTGATTTATCACGTACTTACAACACTGAAAAACTTTGTGGTTACCTTCTGATCACTACGCATAAGTAAAAAATATTTCTATAATATTCCCAAATTTCTTTTTACTTTAACAATTCTGGTTTTGTCAGCCGTCATGGCATAGTGCAGTGGTATTGCCCTTATCCTATGGCATGTACGGTCGTGGGTTCGATTCCCACCTCGGACTGAAATTTGTGTTAATTTCTCAATTGGTCTCACTTGAATTAAGTGTTGCGTTGGTTTTTATAAGTTTTCTAAAAATTATCATTTTAACGCCGTTTCAATTGTATCCATATTAATGTCACAATAACTTAATTTGGCAGTTTTTATGTCAGAAGTATAATAATATTAAGATATAATATTAATATCAAAATAATGATTATCACTTTTAAAGCAAATTATTATGAATAATAAGAGGGCAACCTTGTTTTTTTTTTGAATAAGGTTCAATGTTTCATTCAGTTGGACAAAAAACATAAAAATTCCCCATTTAATGTCTGTTAATTTCTTTTGATTTCTGCAAAAAGATATTTTTTCTATACAAAATATTTTTTTCATAAAGTGGATGAAAAAAAAATCCAAAAAAAAAAAAAAATTGTCATAAAAGCATTGACATAAATAACGAAATAAGTTTAAAACACCTGATAATTTCTCTTGATTATATTAATTTTTTTTTTTTTTTAACAAAAAAGAACACCTCAAAGACAACATTCCTTTATCCAGGAAAGAGATTATCTTAAATTGAAAACAGAGACATTGAAAAAAAGGCAAAATATTTAAAGCATGATTAAAGCGTAAAATCACTTAATTAGACAATTTTTTTTTAATTAACATAAAATTTAAAAAAATATCTAAAATAACATGATAAATTCAGCAATTCCATTTTATTATAACTATATATTATACATAAATTTTAATTATTGTTATTACATGCTAAATTATAAATTATATAATTATGTTATTTATAAATAATAATTATCTATACCTGTTCCTACACTTATATGTGGTAAATCATTTGGTTAAAAAATGTTCACAAAAATGTATATTAGTTACAACCGTATATATGTATTCTATAGAACCATTTATTAGAATAATATTGAAATTTAATGATAACTGTGCAACAAGACAAAAATAAGTTATTCGGAAGAAAGCAATTATTTTTTACAAGTGCTACAAATTTTTAACTTTCTGAGAATAGAGAATGTGAACATTGTGCTCAGCCTATCAATAGGTATGGAAAGAGGTGATTTCGAGGAATTTCGTCATCTTTTTAAGATCAAAAATAAATTTCAAAAATATTGCTTCAATAATCGAATTTGCATTATTATTTTTCATTCATATGGCTTCGTAGATTTTTTTTAAAATAGTAGAAAATAATAAATTTTTAACCAAAAAAAGATTAAAAAATACTAAATTTTTTTTATTTTTCGCGAATCTGACAATCCATATTAAAAATTTTCTTTTTTTTAACGTTCTTATCTGTATTTAATATTAAAAGATCAATCTGTTTTATATATTATATTATATTTTCAGAATTAGTTGTTAAAGTGAATATCATAATTTATATGAATGAAAAAAAATTATATATAATTATTTATCAACGATACCAGCAGACAAAATAAACTTTTCTCTTATCGTTATCACGGCATTTATCGTTGTTTCAATATAAACAGAAAACATTTTCCCTTCTACGCTCTTCTACATATCGTTTACCTAATCTCCAACATAAACACTCTCTAAATAATAGTAGATTATTGTATATGTAAACTAAATTTGTTATTAATTAAGAGTTCTGTATACACAAAAATACATTGACACGAGTCAATACTTATATCACGAGGCCGAAGGTCGAGTGATATAAATTGACAAGTGTCAATGTATTTTTGTGTAAATACAGAACGAAATAGTTGTATAACAAATTTTGTTTACATATCCAATATACTGTTTTAATGCGTAGGGGAAAGGTAGTTGCAAAGAGAGTATTTTTTCTTCTCGTTTTTGCTCTTTTTTTTTTTTTGTATTTGGCTATATTGAAATATTGTGAGAGATATTATGTTTGTTTAGGTATTACGTAATATTCAATACGAAACATCTAAATGATTTCATTATTTACGCTGATGCATCTAAATTTTTTCATTATATACGCTGATGCATCTAAATTTTTTCATTATTCACGCAGATGCATCTAAATGATTGCATGTGTATT
This sequence comes from Hybos culiciformis, assembly GCA_964007475.1. Taxonomy (NCBI): domain Eukaryota; kingdom Metazoa; phylum Arthropoda; class Insecta; order Diptera; family Hybotidae; genus Hybos; species Hybos culiciformis. The sequence continues at coordinate 31,296,049 of OZ023273.1, read as the reverse complement.
GACGCATATAATACTCCATTTAGTGATCTAAATTCTATAGCACTAAATACAACATAACGATCCCCAACGCATTAAAATGATTTAAATTCATTTTTAAATTAGAAACAGAAAATCATAAAACCTAAATTATGTAAACTTTAGAAGAAAACAAATCTTATTCTGTAAATTGGTTTTTATGGTTTATTTAAACAATTTTTATCAAAATCATCAAAATTTATTTATATAAAAAAAAATCTATTTATTGTGGTTAGAACTTAATTAACAATTTTTTTTTTATTCATTTTCAGTAAACCACAAAACTGAAAATACTTGTGTATAAAAATTCTATTATTGTTTTTTCTTTTGACAAAAATGTCAATTGTCTAATAATGGGATTAGAAAATATTTCATAATAAAGATATCCCTGATATTATTTAATTCAAAGAATTCTGAAAATTTGAAAAGTATTATTGCCATACATTATGTAAATATGGTTATTATAATGAAGTTTTGCTATTGAAAAGGTGCCAACATTTTGAAATGACATAATTCGTTGACTTTGCTAATGAACGAAAAATAAAAATAAAAAGATGAATTGATTGAAAGTACAAACCAGTGTAAATCGAGAAGACTACATTTTTATTCGTCACCAATTAGGATTTTTCAAACAAATGTCTTTATATCATATTATATTATTTTCACATAATTATTGAAGGAAAAATAGCTTCTCAGTTATCCTAAATTTTAATTAGATTCATCAAAAAAAAAAAAAAAAAAACATTTTGAGAACTTGAATATTATAATATTGGTCAATTAGATATAAACCACATTAAATAATAAAAACTTTGTATCAACATACATACAAATTGTACAAACAATAACCAAAAACAAAAATGTTTTTATAAAAAAGTATGAGATTATTTTTGTTATGTAACTTTTCATAAGAACAACAAATTCAAATACAAAAATTTGTTGTTTTGAAAATAAAAACCGCGAATTTTATTTTATTTTTGTAAAGTTAAATCTTATATTTGAATTTCGGTTGTGGTTTTAATTTTGTTTGAAAATAAAGAGAATATCTATTGAAAAACTGTTAGTAAAAAGTTGCGCATCATTTTGATACCTATATTGTTAGTGAACTTTAGAATTTCTTCAAATTTTCTTTTTATTCATGAAAAACTTTCAAAAGATCGTACCACAAAAATATTTTCAAAATTTTTATAAAAAATTTGATAAAATTTATGACTACTGCGAAGGATTTCAAATAAATTGAAATCATATATTTTGAAGCAAATTTCACATTGTTTTAAATAATCCTAATGCAAAAGAAGGATTCTTATTCAAATTTATTATATAACAGTATTAATATTTAAATTCAAGTGGACAAACTAGTCTTGTTAAATTATTCCAGAACATATCATTGATATCATATCTTAATTTTATAAGAATTTATTCTTAAATTTTGTACTAATGTTTTATGAAGATTTATATAAAATTTTAACTAAATATATCTATTAAAACCATTATATATAATTCAAAATATATTAATCTACCTTCTGTTAGATATAAAATAATAAGTTTGATGACAAGTTTGATTCTTTTTAAAACTATTCTAATTTGATGAAATAAATAAATTGTTTTAATCTCAGGATCGCTTTAAAATGAAGAAAATTCCCTAGTCAACATTTAATATTTACTTATATGTATATAAGTAAAAAGTCATCAGCGTTTTAATTGACATATTAGAAACTCATAAAATTCGGCTCCTTAAAAATGTTATAAGTTTAAATTCTTAAAATTTATCTATTAAATGTATATGTTTATAAACTTTATTTGCATACATGTATATATTATGTATTACAATTATTCGCTTAAATAACACAAAATTTAATTATAAAACGGGTTCTTGAAAATATTTCTACATAATTAAAATTAACCCATATAACTTTTGTTCTTAATTTATTTTTCCATTAACAAAATTATTAAGAGGATAACATTATGTTTTTTTCTTCTTTAAAATTCTTTGATAAAGTCATAAAGTTTGTAAAATTTATTTAAAACAAAAAAAAATTAATAAATTTACTACGACTTTGATTGTAAATTCATATTTACAGAGTATTTATTTTTGCAAAATTTGTTTAGAAAATTAATCAAAACAATGCCTACATTATTTATTTGTACTGAAAAAACGTGAATTAGCTATAAAATATAACAGAAAGCTTAGCTATTACTGCGCTTATTTCTTAAGGTATGTGCTGATAATCTTTTTATTTATTAAATTATTAAAATATATAGCAATTGTAGGAAAATGTGTTACTTCAAAATTATAGTTTTTATTGTTTTTCGATCGAAAACTAAATGACAAAAAATACTACTAGTTGTATATATATAAAATATATGTAGCTATCGGAACTATCTATTTTTACGACGACTTACACAATGGCGGATCGATTATTTTTGGGTGCTAAATACAATTATATTGTCTCAGACTACTTTTATTTTACCTAATTTTTTTTCTTTGCTAACTCAACTAAAACAACTAAAAGTAATCAACTATAACTTATTAACTCTGAACAATATTTTGAAAATAACTTACAGACATTAAACAAAATTTGGGTTGGACTTGAAGTTTCAGCTTCAATTATATATAAATCGATCCACCCTACGTTGAAGCTTCTTCTAACAGAATTATTTATAATGATTTATGACGTGAAGTAGAAGTTTTGAATGGGAAAATTAAAGATTCGATTTCTCATTTTGATTATACATATATTAATTTTTCAAGTATAATTAATTTTGAAGCTCTGAAATCAGTTTATGATAGTAAAACAGTATTTTCGGGTTTTTAATATTACTTAACTTTTAATTTACGTTACAAAAGCTTTTTAAAGCTTTTTTCTTCAGTACACAATATTATTTATATTAAAGCAAATTTTTTTTTGTGATCATCACGAAGGCCAATGATAAGTTTATAATTTAAAAAACATTAACAACAAGCAGCAACACCCATTATTATTTTCGCTTAATAAAAAAAATAAAAATAAAATTAAAGTCTATTTCGGAAAATTTTAAATCAAATGAAAGGGAAAAAAATAATAATATTGTATACGTAAATTTTAAATTTAATCCTTTCATGAAAGAAAATTAACTGGTTTGTTTATTAATTATTAATATAAACATAATGTTTTTTTTTCCTTAATCTCTTTCTTTATACTCAACTTTATAAAAATAAAAAGTAATATTTTATTATTTTCATTAAGATGAAATAATAATTTTATTTTCCCAAAAAAAATTTATAAGTATGAAAAAACAATTTTCTTTAATGAAAATCCCATCAAAAATTCATAATAAGAAAAAAAAAAATAATGATAATAAAAAGGAGAAGTCAAAAGATTTTCACAAAAGTTTCTTTTATAACTTCTGTTTTATTTTTAATTTATAATTATTCCATTTTATCATTATATCATAAAAAAATTATTTCATATACATATATTTATATATGTATTTAATTTTTTATTAAAACAACCAAAAAAAAATTCCCAGCAAATAGACACCAAAAAATGTCCTTTAACTCCTTCAGGGAATTTTCTAAAAATTTTTGTCATCAAAAATAAAAAATAAAATAAAATTATTATAATAAGCGCAATATAAATGTAATAAAAAAGGTTAAATGTGTATAAATTATTCGCATGTACTTAAATTTTTTTTTATCTAATAACCCATAGGGCAGAGTAAACTTTTACTACACCGTATATTAAAAAAATAAAAATTAGAATTAAAATTAATGTTTACAAAATTTATAATTTATATTGTCCGTTTAAACCAATTAAACACTTAAAATAACTACACTGTCTGATTGAAAAAAAACACAAGATCTTAGTAAGAAATTAAATTCACACAGTGCACTGAAAAAACAGATAGGAGCATATATGTTTAACCTAAATCAAACGAGTGAATTAATTTAGCAAAATTAGGTATTCGTAAGGAACAATAGCTCATACTTTCTTTTTTTTTTTAATTAAGCTGTTCATAACACTGGCCTACACTCATTTTGGTGCCTAAGATTTTAGACCTGATTTTGAGTATATTTTGTGAGCTGATACAAGAAAACTAGTCACATTTTTCATATCAGCTCTTGTTCATGATTGCCAATTTCAATACCAAAGTATACAGAATACAACCGAATTACCGTGTCATTAATCGGTTTCCGTTGATCTTTCATTATATACTCACCGCATATGTAACAAATAGGGTGACCAGACATACCCCATTCTGGGGTAGGCTACCCCATTTTTGATTGAATTTTCCTGAAATACCCCATTTCCAAAATCGGTAATGGGGTAGGAAAAAATACCCCAAAAACACCTAAAATATTTTTTTTTTATATCTAGTAAATTTCAGCATTATGAGGTCAACTTTTATTATTATCAATTGAACAGATAATGTAAAGAAAGATAAAAAGTTATCACTTATTCCACTGTTTTTCTTATCACTTAAAAAATCTTTCATAAACTCAGTAATCTTTTCTTTTCAAATGATTTTTTATTTTTCTTTTTCTTTGGGATAGGAGAAAAAAAAAATAAAATTCCCTTTATGTTTTGATTTTTAAAATTCGAACTCTGCTGATATGTCGTTATCATTATAAATTAATTTAATAAATTATTAAAAATATATAAAATATATTATTCAAAAAAAAAAATATATAAATATATTATTTGGAAGAAAACTGAAAGGAAACTGAAAACTGAAAAATATAATTTAGATATAAGATTCGAAAATAAAAAAAATTCAATTGTGTTGTAGTTCGATGTAAGTTTTTTGTTTTTCGTTTTTGATTTAAACTTTTTTTTTGTTAGTTATTAAATATTACAGAGAATTAAAAAGTTTGTTTTATTTTTATATAGTGAAAAACGAAAAAAAAAAACCATCAATAAAATACTACCCCAAAAATATATTTTTGATCTGGTCACCCTAGTAACAAAACATATCAGGATCGTTAATGCAACTTCTTTACTTACTTGCCATCATAAATTTATACAATTAATGTCATAAAAGTAGTTATAACATGGACTGATTTTGAATAAAACCGTAAAAAATTTGATATAATAATTGTAGGTAAACCAGAGCTGTCAGCTAACTACAGCATACTAACTACTTTACCGACTACAGATGCGAACAGAGCTGCACAAATACAAAATTTTTTTTGTAGGCCAGTGTAATGATTATAGCTATACATCAAATTTAAGAGACTCATTTTATATAGTCCATGCTGGTCTTTTGACAATAAAGCTGTGCCATTCTTCAATTCTCATTTATATAAAACATCAGCTTGTTAATAAAAAACTAAGATCTGATAGATCTACAATATTTAAAAATAAAGAAAACTAATAGGTATTTATTTCAACGCACAATAATATTCTATTCTATGAATTCCGTATATTTTGCCACTCATAAAACATTTGAAAAATAAAAAAGAACTCAATACTTCAACTTAAAGTATATTTGATCCCTTTTGAATTTATATCTTTTATTTTTGTCTCCACAACGGTTAAAGCTTTATTACATATATATAGTTATAAAAATTATTTTACACCCTCGACAAAAAAAAATAAAATAACCATCTTCGCGTAATCAACTTTCATCAGTGGCAACAGAATGGTTTTTTTTTTTACATTCATTCTTTCTTTATTTTCTTCTCATTTCTCTACCCACAAAAAAAAAGTAAAGAAAAATTAAAAATGAGAGCTTTTACAATGACTTGTTATATCCAATCTATCTTCATTATTCGTCTCTTTTATGGTTTTATCGTAAATCTTGTAGGATTTTGTTCTTAACAATAAAAGAATATTTTCATACAAAACATAAATATGTGTATAAAAATATTAAACGGAAACCGCATTGGGTTTTTTCATTAAAAATGAATTATAGTTTTATAAAAAAAAAAAACAAATAAATAAATAAATTTCGGCTGTATAATAATATACTTCAGTTTGGAAAGGTCTGTAAATGAGGTCTACTGTGGCAAAAATATTTTTATTTTCGATTTCGAACTTATATTTGAAAATAAAAGAAACAATTTTTATTTGTACATATTTTTTCGTTTATAAAATATATGTATTTATTTTAGGCTTATTCATTTTAAAAAAATATATATAAATCACGTGTGAGAACCGTTTGCAAAATATTAAATTAAGATACATTACTTTTAAGAAACATACTTTACTTTTAAGAGACATTGATTGAAACTAGAGATATTTTTTAGATTCCTTCAATTGCATATTTATAGGTAGGTACAAACCTTTTTTTCTGAATTCTTTGAAGCAATCAAGTCTTACTAGTTTTTTTAGTTTTCTTCAATCTAGATTGATACGCACGCAACACACTCATTTTAACCGCAATCCATTGGAAACAGTTAAAAATATTTAAAGTATATCAATTATGAAATTTATTTATAGCCTTTCGCTCCCAAGTTTCAAATCTTCGAATCTCATCCTTCAGTAAACAAGATTGCACGAATTTTGGACATGCACAGAATTAAAATCGATTGAGTAGTTAATTATTTTTAACTTTTTTAGTGGCGAGCATAAATCAAGTAAACTTTTTAATTTTAAGCTCAAAAAAAATGAGGATCCCTAAAAGTTTTACAATACTTCCAAAACGTTTTTTTTTTTTTCATAATTTTGAATTATTTCCGTCTGATAATTAAATCACAAACTTTTTTGAGAATTTAATAAATAACAAAATTTATAACCATTCTTTTTTTTGATTTAGCTTTTTTACATGGGCTAAATCAATTTAAAATAATATAATGTAAGGATTATTTTCATAGAAAAACCAAAAAATTATTTGAATAAGGATTGTTCTATTTGAATAAAAAAAAAAGATTTGTCTGATTTTATGAATTCAAAAATTATAAATTTTTATGTTAAAAGGTTTCTCCTTTTTTCCGTCTGCGTTTAGATTATAATAAAATTTTTTTTTTTTTTTTTTTTTGAGGATTAAAATTAAGTTGAGAGATTAATTGTGTGTCTTTTTATTCTTAATTTTTAATTGTTCATCCACCTTTTAACCTTCGCTTTTTTTTTTTATTAAAATAATAATAATTTAATGGTAAAACGAAATATTTTAATATTAAAATAAAGTTATTTTTTTCACAAAAAAAATTATCAAATTTGACTAAATTTAAAACAAAATATGGTCAAACAAGAACTTGAACTCAAGATATACGAGTACATAAAGTATTAAATAAGTACTGTAGATTTAGATTTATGTGCATACATTGATTGTAAAGTTAATTTTACTTAGTTTGAAATAAATTAAAGCATTATTATAAGCAAACAATTATTTTATATCAATAAGTCGTAAACAAATTTATTAATATAGACAAAATGTAACTCAATTTTTTATTTCAAAGTAACATCACTTTTGACATAAAGTTTTCAACAATAATTATCTTTCAAAACTTATACCCTATACATAAAATAAATAAATATTATGCACATACATTTAAAATTTCAATGTATACTATATAAGGTACTATAACAATATTGTTTAACTATGTAAAATTTTTTATATATATATATGTTTAAAATAAAAAATTTCTTTTAAATTTACTTTAAAATTTCTTTCAGAATATTCATCTGATTTCAAAGAAATGTTTTTAAATGGATTTACTTTGGGATTGAAAGGATTTTAAGATAAAAATTCAAACTTTCCTTTTATTTTCGTGAAAACTTTCAAATTTAACTTTTCCCACTCTATTAACAACAAATTGTAAAATAAACCACGTCTTCTTTTATTCATGTAAACATTTTGCAAGAAAAAAAATATTATATATATACGTATATATAAAAAAGAAAATTTGCCAAAGACCACAATCACCATAATCATATAAAGCATAAAATTATACTTAAAATGTTTTATGAAAGTGTAGAAAACCTTGAAGGAAAAATACTTTTTTGATTGTTTCAATAAATTGTTAAAAACTGTAATATGTTATTCGAAAATTTTGCATTAAAAATATTTTTTAACTTTAATTATGTTAATTTAACTATTACTTTTAAGTAAATTGCAGATTTGTTTTATTAATTAATATTGAATATTGTAGAGTAGCCAGTTAAAATTAAACCAGAAATAAATAAGTGTTCAAAAATTATAACTTTTAAACATTTTGCTTAATTTTTAGTACAAACAATTTGATAATTAATTTAAATCATATACAAATGAATAATGTGTTAAAAATCAAATCAAAGTTGGAAACTTCCTACATATTTATATATTTTTAATTCGCATCGATTTATTATCGGAAAAAGTATAATTTCTTACATTCTTTTAATTAAAAAAAATTCTTAATTTGTCGTGTAAAAAATTTAAAAAAAATACCTAATTCTTATGAAGCTTCTTTCAGTGTTCATAACTTATTTAGTGTAAGACTCACTAGTTTATTAATTTAATGTGTATGATTTTCATTTTTCCTGTCTACATTAAATAAAGTTCAAAACTTAACTAAACGTTATAAGAGGAAACACTTGGTGGTGTGAAAGGAAACAGAATATAATAAGGCAGTTTTGGTTCTATGACAAAAAAAAATTTGAATAAAAAACTTTAGGGAATTATTATGTACATAATTTAGAATTTTGTCAAGAAAAATAATATCCATACACTACGTAAATTATATGAAAACTTGTAGTGCATATATTTAAATACTGCATACATATAATAATGTTTTTTATCATTGCTTAACATTGCATATCATAAAGTTTGTAAGAATTTTTAGAACAACCAAAATCACACTCCAAAAAAAAATTCGAAAAATTTTCTCATGAATAGAAAGATAATTTTATTTTAACATTTTATTCGCTCAGACAGGAGTGATTTCAAAAATACTTTCTTTTATTTTGATATATAGATTTTTAGATCTTTCTCATGCAATTGAAATACATTAAATTTGATTAAAGATTTTTAAAAACACACAAGTTTGCATATTGTGGCTTCATTCCGACCCGAGTTCAGTCAATTCTAAAATTTATTTGACTTTGGAATACTGTTTAAAATTTGATGTCTTAATGTTGAGGAGAAGTATTATATTATACATACTCAAATCTAGAAATGAATTATTTCTCTGCAGAATTTAGTTGCGATTTTCAAATACAGCAAAAATAAAAAAGTATTTCTTTTAGTGCATTTTGCACCATTTGTGATTATTTTTTTTGCATCAAGTAGATTTTTTAGTGTATTTTTTTTTAAATACATATATTTTGAAATTTTAACGTTGTTAGACTGAATCCACTCAAAAAGGGACTGAGAAATGTTTGTCCTTTGAAAACTTTAATAAAATGCACCTACAATATTATTCTTAACATAATTATGTTATCCTAGATTCTATATTATTATCACTAAATTTGCAACTAATGACACTAATATACTAAATATATATTTGTATATACATAAATAATTATATAAATTATGGAATAAAAAAATTCCAATATAACATTGAACTTTATATTATTGAAGTGTTTTTCAATGAAAAATCTTGAAAAATAATAATTTCATATAAATTTAAAATAAAATTTCTCTTAAAGGATCCGCTTCCAAGAAGTGCAGTCCAGTCGATAAATAATGTTAATTAACATTATAATTTTCCAAAAATTGTAAAAAAAATTAAAGCTAATGCAATCTTAAATCCAAGACTTTCAATATTTTCAGAAACAAATTCAAATGTACGTTTTTGCTGAATCTAAATTTATTGACCTTTCAAAACCAATTGCGTTTAGCTACATAAATTAGTAGAAACCTTTTTTCACAAATGAATTAGAGATAATTTAAAAAAAAAATAAATTATATTTATTCATTATTTCTTTTATTAAAAACTTTTATAAAGAAAGTTTTTTTTTATTACACATAAAAGTACTTTTTTTTTCGATGCTACCTCCTGAAGGCATTATTAGAAACACTTAATAAATTCATAATTTTTAATTTTTCCGCAAGACTGATTTTTTTAACAGATTGGCTATATAATAATTTGATTAACTTTTAACAATCTATTACTTTAAAAAATATATATATAAGAATATAATACACGGATACCTACATATTTTTTTTTAAATAAGATAAATAGGTAGGGTATAAAAAGATTTTAAACATAAAAAAAGGTATCTGAACATAAATATTTATACAAACATTATAGTATTATATTAATGGTAAATAATTAAATATATATGAGATGAGATTCAATATTAATGATTACATGTACATAAAAGCTTAATCCGCAAAAAGATAAAATTGAAAAAATCAAACTCTGTAAGATCGAATAATTTTATTTAAGTATTGTGTATATAAGTTAAAGGTTAAGCTATTAGTTAAATAAGAATTTCCTACATATAAAATAGAAATTAGACACATAAAAAATATTTTCTATAATAATTTGTATTTTTATTTTTTATAGTAAATTGACAAAAATGATAATACATACAATTTAAAGTGATTGCTTATCATCTTCTTAGCCTAAGATCCTTCAATCGTTATGCCACAAGAATTTTGATAACTCTTAAATTAAAAGAAATTATGTTTTATTATGTGTGAAAAGGAATAATATATTAAGGAAAAGGATATGAATGAAATTACAAACAAACAAAAATAATAATATTATATAATATAATATAACTAACAAAAATAATAACAGAAATATTGTAATAATAATCTATCCTGTCTATTTCAACAGAATAGTTCTTATATGAACATAATACTTTGCATATATAAATAAAACATATATTATATGTGTTCACAAAAATGAGAGGCTTCTGGGCTAAATAAATTATATTATGTGTGCCTGCCTTCCATGAATAATGAATTCATATTAAAAATTTTTAAAAATTATTTATATTCAAAAAAAAATAAAAAAATTCAAATTAAAAAATATTATTCAAAATAACAATATTTTTATATAATACGAATAATTTATAAAAGTTAAAATTTTGAAAATTAAATAAAAAAAGAAAATTTAATTTTTTTTTTATTATTTTTTCAATTAAATTACAGTTGTTCAACATAATTGTTTAATTAGATAGACTAATTTAACAAATTACAGTAAATCATAATTATGAAAAAGCATATTAGTTTAATTTTTATACATGTGTAGAAAATTATGTATATTATTTTAAAATAAAAAGTTTTTTTTTATTTTCATAGGAAAGAAAGAATATATAAATTTTTTCTTCATTCGTTAGAATTTGTGAATATAAATGTATGTAGTTTTAAAAAGTATAACAAGAAAAAATTAAATAAAATAACACAAAAAAAAAACTTGTACAAATTGTATATTTGCTATGAATGAGTTAAATTTTATCATTCACAAGTTGTTTTCTTTTTTTATCATTTTATTGTTGTTATTGCAAAAAAAAAAATATGGAAAATGAATTTATGTTTTTAATTTACATAGATCATAATAACGAAAAAATATAGTAACTATTGAGTTAAAACACAGAGAAATATAGTATAAACAGAGGGATAACTTTTTAAGTATGAAAAATCACAGCTGTCGTTCAGCTCCATTTTGCAGAATTTCTAAAAATGTGCGTAAATTCAAACAAAATCTGTGCAATACTATCAAATGGAGCTAATCCATACCAGTGATTTAAAAAAGTTATATGAAATTATTTCTCTGCGTCTGCACTTGACTTAGAAACATAATTGTATCTTAGTTTATGTGATGAAGCTGTTATTTTTTATAAGGATATGTTGAATACCCTCCAAGATCAGGCCTATTTCATTATCTAATTTGTGCTGAAAAATTTAAATAAAAATATCGTATTAAAAAATATCCAATTATTTCGGTTTTGTTAATAAAAAATAGTTTTAAAATAACATTGATTGTAGTGAAAAAAAAAAATTATAAAAATGCAAAAAATAAAAAAATTAAATAACTATTTGAAACAATTTTTTTTTTTTTCTTCTTATATTTTCAGAATTGATATTCAACACACAATGCTAAAAATAATTTTCTTGGAATCTTATTCCAATTTGCAATCATGATTGTTAATTTTATATACATAAAAGATATATATATGTATATATATATATATATATATATCCTATGCATAAATAGAAATAAAATCTTTTTTATTATAATTTAAATAAAATGCACCCCTAAGATTTTGAAGTGATTTGAAGACAAAAACAATAATATAAATGATATAAAATTAATGGTATAATATCAGTTCAGTTAAATAGCATGACCCAAATTAACTTTGTGTACCATCATAACTATAACTACACGTATATTTATTTTAATTTGCTTTATTCATATTTAAAACATAAGTTTTCAAATCTATCAAATAAATCGCCTTTAGAGTTTTAGCTTTATTATCTCTCGAAACTATAATACATGATGGTTACTATTGTACATGATGGTATAAAAAAAACATCAAAAATCATTTCATTCAAATTTAAAATTCGTTATGAATTTTTTACAAGGCTTTAATTGATTTCAATATTTTTCTTTTGAATTATCAATTTGTGTGTGTGTGTGTATAGAAAAAGATAATCAGATTATATTTTTGGTGAAATGACAAAATTTAGTATCACGAATTCTATATAAAGTGCTTTAAAATAAACTTAAAAATATAGAACTTTTTTTTTCTATACTATAAATAAAAATTAAACATATAATATTATTTCTACTTCTTAATGAAAATTTCTTTATAATAATCGCCAAATTAAGAAAAAAAAAAAAATTTCCTCATTAAGAATATCATGACTGTAAATTTGGATACGAAATTATGTGACGACAGAAAAAAAAATGTTTACCATTCAGTTTGGTATTCAGCTAAATCAAAAAAGCAAGTCTGGCTACCTTGGGGTTTGTATTTGTTGACCTTTTTATTAATAATCCTCTCAAATGTATAATTTACTTTTATAATTAACATACAGTGCTTTTAGGTTTGCCTACTGAATATTCAATATATTAAATGTCAAATTAATTTTAAGTTTATAATAAAAATAAAAATAAATCATTTAAAAAAAAATTTACGTATAATAAGTAATTGGGAATCAAATCAGTAGGATGAAATTTTGTAAATCATATAAGAAAAAAAAAATTAATTGGAAATTGTGGAAATTTTGACCCAATAATGAAGGCATATGTTTCATTATTTATAATTGAAATGGAAATCCATTTAGTGTACAATATTTGGTTTCATTTTTAAACATAGTTCTCATTAAAAAAACAATTTTTTTATATGATTTTCATTTATTTAATATTTTATTATTATTAAAGTTTATATGCGGTATTTTATAAAATTTTATTATGTAATAAAATGTTTTTTTTTTATTATTATTATTAAATGAGCATATAAAAGGTCAAATCTATTGTTATGAAAAATAAATTAAATCACAAAAATAAATAAATATGTTCATAATAAAATTAATTTCATAGATTATTGTCAGAAACATAAATAAATTTCACAAATAATTCCAATAAAATTATTAAAATCAATAATACCTATTTCTATTTAAACTATTTTCCATAAATATACATATTATGTTGATTTGATAATGAGTCCCTATTGAATAATTCCTTAATGAATAACAAATTTTATTATTATTATTATTTATAAATAATAATTTGCAAAATATTTACAAATCATAAAAAAGGCATAAAAGTTTACAAAATCTAAATACAAACACCTTAATAACGATAATTATCGTTTTGATCAAAATTTAATTTTTCATTATAGCTTATTATTACGATCATACTTTTCAATTCATTTGAAATATTTTTAAAATAAATTTACAAAGATTATTTATTAATCTATGAATTGTGTTTCTATATATGAAATGAAATTTTGTTGATAAACTGAATAACAGATATGTGCCGTGCTAATTTATTGCTACACTGTTAGAAAAACGGTGTTTATGGAACTCCGAAACGGAGTTCAATAGAGTCCATCATCTATCGGAGTTATTTATTTTTAATTATAAATAGTGAATTATTTACTCTTTTTCTGAGCTAAATTGAAACACCGTTTAAAAGTTTAATAAACTATTTTCAGGAGTTCGATTTTATTCCTTTTTTTTACAAAAGAAAATAAATTTTAATTTTTTTATTTAATTTAAATTTTTATATTTTTTTTATTTATTAGAACTTTTTTTTATTATTTTTATTAAATCTATGCTTTTATTTCTTTTATTTCTTTGGGATTCGAACCTGCGTCCTTAGCATTGCAATCCGCCAACACTCCCACTCAGCTACGGTATTGAAATTTAAAAAGTATATAAAATAGAAAATATAAATTTGGTATGATGGCGATTTGCAATGCTAAGGACTCCGAAAATAGTTAACTTAACTTCCAACAGAATTTTGTAAAAACTTTTTACGGAGTTCATTATCAAAATTAATAAAAAAACAAAAAATAATTACGGTAATATATTATTGTAACTCCGAAAGTAGTTAACTTCTAACATAATTTGAAGAAAACTTTGTACGGAGTTCAATATCGAAATTTCAGCTTTACTTAAAAAATAAAACTCCGAAAACATTCTCTATTTCAAAAAAAGGAAATTATACTCCTGGAACTTCGAAAATAGTGCAATAGTTAAATTAAACTTCTGAGCAAAGTTTCAAAAGTTTAACTTCATCGAAATGTTATTCAGTTGCTCTAAAAAAGGAGTTATATATTCTAAACTCTATCCTTCGGAGTTCCAGCGCGTTGGACTTTTCTAAGAGTGTATATATAAATATAACTCAAATAGTTCCATGATGATTTAAGCAAGATTAGCTATTTATGACATCATGAAAAAATAGTTTTTTACTTTTACTTTTTTGTTCTTATGATTATGCGAACTTCGACATAAAAATTTGATGAATTTTCTGAATTATTTTCAGAGATGGTATTCAGCATTTCCTTCAAATTGGATGACATTGAGAGTTAAATACTTTTTTATAACTGAAACTTTTTATAACTGAAACTTTTTAAAATTTGTAAACGCCGAAAATAAGTATTTTGATAAATCGTTTTTGGATAATAAAAGTTTCAATAAAAAAAATTCCAAAAGTCCCAAGAATCCTATGAATTTAAAATTTTCTATTCTACCAAAATTTATTTACTTTTCCAAATCAATAATTTCATATTAAATAAATGTTTGTACTTAAAATAAAGCAAAACCTATTTTATAACAAAAATGAATTTATTTTGAATAAAAATATATTTTGTTCAAAGAAAATTATTTTAAAAAGAAATTAAGTTATTCTTTTCATTTATACATATTCAAATAAAAAAATTAAAAAAAAAAACATAATAATGAAAATTTTTCACGAAAAAAGTATGTTAGGAAAAACGAAAAAGTTTTTCATTCAGAAACTTTTGTTAATTTTTGTACTACAAAATAAAGACAATAATTATCTTATAGAATGAAATAATAATGATAAGAGCTAAAATATTTTTTATTATATATTTTTATACAAAAAAAAAAATAATAATAATAATGAAAAAATAAAAGAAATAATTTTCTTTAAGTCAAATAAAAATTTTTTTATGTCTTTTGCATAATTTTTCATAATATAAAAAAAATTAAAAAAAAAATTTTTTTTTTTGTTAGAAATATAATAAAATATATTTTAAAAAATTAAATTATTTTCTCTAAGAAATATTTAATTGACTCTTCTATTCACGTAATAAAATTTAAAAATTATCCTAAATTGAAAACCAACCAATTAAATAGAATTAAATAATTTATTTATTTATATAAATAAATTTTAAAATGATATTATATTCAGTTTTTTTTTCGACTCTTTATAATTTTTGAACTTAAAGAACAATATTCTTTTCACATAATGTATTGAAAGGTGGTTTTAATTATGCTTCTCTATCCAAAAAATTTTATAATCCCGAAACATCGAACGCTATACAATGTTTTAAATCTTATAACAAACATGTATAATGTATCTATTTCATTTCGGGATTTAGAATAGGGTTAATTTTTACCAAAACTCACTTTATAATTCAATTTACGATTCTGATTCTTTCTAGGCTATATTATATAGATAATCATGTATAGTGTAATGTAACAATTTAAAAGAAATAAATATTCATTATTGTAATCCAAAAAAAAAATAATAATAAAAAATAATAATAATTTCCATTGCCCAATTCCAAATTATAAGGAGCTTATTAAAGTGATTAAAACACAAAATATTATGTAACCATTAGCTATATACATACATTAAAAAAATTATCGTAACAACAGAATTTTTAATTTTAATGTAAATTTTTAAAACGATAGAAAATTTAAAAATAAGTATACCAAGTTGTATAGTTGAATAAATAGACAATGTAAATTTATCAACGATAATTTTCCGTAAAGTGGTGGCATTTTTATTTCACTTTCAATACATGCAATAATAACAGCAACTTTTCAAAATTATATTAAGCATCGTAAAATGAAGATAAAAATGATCACATACTATATGAATACTTAATTTGCACAAAAAATTAGATTTGATTTAAACTGGTGTTAAAAAGTTTCTTCAAGTATGTTATGGCAATACCTTGATACAATACTGAACTTAAAATTTTATCAAGTTCGAGTTCGAGTCAGTTTTCTCAAATGTGTTTACACACATTCGATGGAAGTGGAAAAACTTTTGCTACAATAAAAATTATTATATATGCCGAAGATGAGATTTTTCAATTAAGTTTAAAATTATTTAATATTATTTTTTAGTAAACATTTTAAAGAATAAAAGTGAATTTGGGACCGAGACGGATTATCACATCTATACAATTGTAAAAATTTTTAATCTTCATGTAATCTACAAATGTAATTACAATGCATTTAATTAATGTCACTAATCAGCAATTTACGTGTTCGCATGGACTTAATGTAAATTAAAATGAAATACCATTTTCTACATGCTTTTTTATATATGTTCAAACATATATGTTTACTTATACATAATATAACAAGGACATTGAAATTATGAAAGGATATAAAAGTAAAATGTTATTAAATAGATTTTAATAACCTTTTAAATCCACAAGTAGGTATTTTAATGTTTAGCGATTTTACCTTTTATTATTACTTTAATGTTTTTAATATATTAAGGATATCATTATACGGTTTGTCTGCAAAGCGTATAAACAAATGTATAAACAAAGCGTTTTATTTTTAACTTATGCGCTGTGGTCATTCATTATTATAACTTTGAAAAAAAATATAAAAATAGGTACTAAGTACTTATGGCAAGTACACATATACATAAATAAAATTAACAGACTGATGATTACGATGTCCTTTTGCGTTATAATTTTTAACCAAAAAATAATTAGTCTGCTTTGATATGTCTTAATTTGAATGATAAATGTTTTAAATGTTTTTTAATTAAAATTCCATTAGATGGGTTGGAGTAAAATTCGCAATTAAAAATGAGAATATTCGTAGATATGTGCAACCAGTAAAAGGAAAACTGACATTTCCTATAGAAAAGGAATTAATATAATGTTTCTAAAAAAAGTTTCGGAAAACTTAATCTCAATAACTTTCAAAAAAATTTTATATTTATAACTATAAAAGCATATATATGTATATAAATATATCTTAAGAAAAGTGTTAAATGGTAAACAGCAAGGATTTAATAACTATAACAACATTTCTTTAAATTTTAATAGAAATAATTTAAATTTCGATCTGTTTAAAATTTAATATTTTTATTTTAAATTTTAAAAAATCCTTTTTGTCATTTTGGTTTCTAAAAGATTTACAATTTACATATTACGACAGGTCACTACATTATTTTATTTTATAAATAAACGACAAACGTAAAATCCCAGAATGAAAAATAAGAAGTATTAGATATGTGTTATTGTTACATATAAGATTTTTCTTTACATTCACATAAAAATGTTTCTCACATAGAAGGGTTATGAAAAAAAAATAAGAAAACCCCGAAACAAAGCTTTAAATCAACAATAACTTTGTTTCTATACAAAAAATATTGTTACTCATATGAAAAGAAAATATTTTAACTTAAAAGATTTATATAGATACAATGTATTTATACACACTGCATAGGTATATAGTATATTTTCAAGAATATTTTTAAAGTTTTTTATAATATGACACAATCGGTACGGAGAGCTCTTAAATGTGAATTAAATGTATCATATATCCCAAAATGATCATAAAATGTGTGACCAAAAGCACAACTTACTTTTTTATTCCCAGGCATGACTAATATATTATGAATCATAGATATATTACTATGTTGGAATAATAAATGGATATATCTAACTTAATATATGTCTACTTGTACCTATTGTACATAAATATATAAATAAATAAATAATGATATACATATTATAAATTTTTTTTTTGTATAGTAACCAACTATTTATTAATGTAGGTATAAAAGTATTTCAAGAGGCTAAAAATGTCATGACGATTCTTTTAATATCTTTTTTTGATTTCTAACTTTAAGCAGATATAACAAGGAAAAGGATCTATGTATGTATACGCAATCTAGATAAGAATACATTTTTGTTATGCATAATATGATTAAATTTAACATTTTTTTTTTTTCAACAAAGCAATATATTTTATTTATAATTTAGTTAAAGCATAGATTAAGAATACAGAAAGATTCGAAGCTTCATACAACATTTTTTCAGTCTTTTTTGGTATTTTTTTGTGAATGTGTTAGTAAAACTAAATAAAATTCTTTTCATATTTGATAATTATCACGTATTTTATTTTGTTTTACTAACACATTCACAAGAAAATACCAAAAATAATGTCGTATGAAGCTTCCCATTTTTCTGTATTCTTAATCTATGGTTAAAGTAAATAAAGAAAGCTCTATTTGTTATTTTTTAATTATTAGCACTGACTTCTCTATATAAAAGACGAAACATCAAATTTGTCTATGTATTAAGGTCGAATAAGCTTTTCATACAAAAATCAAATTTTTGTATGAAAAATTTATGTTTATTCTAAAAATCTTTTTTTTTTTTATAAGAAAAAGAAGTACTTTCAATTTGACATGTAAGTATAAATTAATATTAATAATTTTTCTAATTTTTCAATAAAAATATTACGGAATATGCTAAAAATTCGTAATATTTTTGGCAATACAAAAGAACAGTGTTTAAAACCCATTTGATAGGGGGGACCATTGTTCAAATTTTTTTTTTTTACAATGACGGCAAAAAAAAAGATTGAATGAAAAAAAAAATTAAGAAGAGATTCATTCTAATTCAGAACATTACAAACAAAACCCCCTGTGGAAATTAATGCTCGGTATAATAATAAGTCTTTCTATTTTTATTTTTTATTTTTATTGTTTTAGCTATTTTTCTTTTTTTAATATATTTCTGATATTAGTTAAGATATTAGTTAAGTTAGTAATAATTTTGATTAATTTGTGAATTTGAATAAATATTTTATTTTCATTGTTTATATGTTGTTTTATTCATAATTACTTATTTTGCAGGCTTTTAACTTTTTTATTATTATTTTGATACTTAGGTATGTCGAACTTTCACTATCGAGATAACAAAGCCGCCAATCTTCGCTGATGCTTTAAGAAATTAGTTTACCTTCGTACATTTTCAAAAATATTTAGATTCAAATATTTAAAAATATTTATATTCTTCATATTATAAAATTTCTAATTATTTAAATTTTTTTTTTAATGTAATAAGTTTTTTTCCTACAGTGTATATTTATTTATTTTTGTCGAACCATTTGACAGATAAAAATTTCTATGTGTAGTCTTTATATAGAGAAGTCAGTGTTATTAGATTTGTGAGTTAAACATATAATGTCATCATTGTAAAATTAAAAAAAAAAATTAATAAAAAAAATTAAATATTTAAAGCTCAATTAACTAAGTTTTAGATATATATGTCTATTAAAAATTTTATTTTATATACCAACAAGGAGGGGGATGGAAATAAGGCCGCGACGTTTTTTTGTTGCGGTCTTATTTCATTTTGAAAAATGAAATAAGGCCGCGAAGATTTTTTCGCGGCCTTATTTCGTTTTTCAAAATGAAATAAGGCCGCGAAAAAATCGTCGCGGTCTTATTTCATTTTGAAAAATGAAATAAGACCGCAACAAATTCCTCGCGGCCTTATTTCGTTTTGAAAAATGAAATAAGGCCGCGACAAAAAAAAACAATTATTCGGAGGGCTAATTTCATTTTTATAAACGAAATAAGGCCGCGTAATCTTGTGAGGTGAGCACACAGGGCAGGGGGCAGCAGGGCGGCGGGCGGGCGGTTGGTCAGTGGGATTTACAGCGCTAGCCGCAAATCCCACTGACCAACCGCCCGCCCGCCGCCCTGCTGCCCCCTGCCCTGTGTGCTCACCTCACAAGATTACGCGGCCTTATTTCGTTTTTCAAAATGAAATAAGGCCGCGAAAAAATCCTCGCGGCCTTATTTCATTTTTCAAAATGAAATTAGCCCTCCGATTAATTTTTTTTTTTGTCGCGGTCTTATTTCATTTTTCAAAACGAAATAAGGCCGCGAGGAATTTTATGCGGTCTTATTTCATTTTTCAAAATGAAATAAGACCGCGAGGATTTTTTCGCGGCCTTATTTCATTTTTCAAAATGAAATAAGACCGCAACAAAAAACCTATCGCGGCCTTATTTCCCGCGGCCTTATTTCACTGCGCCCAACAAGGAATTTAGTTTAGAACTGCTAAAAAGAATACTATTTATTTACCTATGATATGATAAAATAAAAGAAAATAAATAAATAAAATAAAAATCTAAATTTTTTAATTTATATAATGCAGTATTTAAGTCTAGAATACTAAACAGATTTTAAATACAACTTCGACCAAAAATGTTCAAGGCAGGCACAAGATTAGATATTAGACACTGAGCAGAAAGGTTTAGTTAGTTTAAAAGAAAAATGACTTTGAAACAAGAAAATTTAATTGAAATATACTTCATGATTTATCATCATATTGAAATGATTTGTTCGCAAATTAACATAAAACTGTATAACAAATATTATTAAAACAACAATTTTCACCTAAATTTATTGTCATTTATATATTCTTGTATAGCATTTCAGCATTTATCAGTCCTAAATCATCATTGCTTTTAACTATTTTATTATAAAGCAAAAAAAAAAAAAAAGGAATCCATTAACTGACCATCTTTCAATCATTTCTAATCATTCATAATGTGCAACATTATTACCTTTCATTCAATTTTTGTGTTCTTTAATTTTGTTTTTTTTGTTTATTTTTAAATGCATAAACATTTTGAGTATATCTAGCCTGGAAAATAAATTTAGAGAAGGCAATATTTCACAAAAAATTCATTAAAAAAAAAAAAACCCTGAAAGATGTCAAAGAAGATACATCAATCAGAGAAAAATGTTTTAATGTTTTAAATTAAAGAAGAATTAATCTTTTCTATAGAAAATAATTACTGATATTTGGTATTTCTAATTCATTACCATTTATTGACTTGTAAATATTTTACAAAACAAATAGAATGAACAAAAATAATTTTAGAATATCTATTGAATGAAGGTTTTGTGCAGAGTATTTTAAACAGTATTTTTAGTTTTGAACTAAAAAGCTAAAAATGACATTGTTGGAAACTTTAAAATAATGTTCCAAAACAATTTTAGCACTCTTTTAACATATTTCTGAACTCTGTGTAACAATTTTAACATTTCTAATTTAATTTACATCAATTTAAATTTTAATTATACGATATTTTAAAAATGTTTAAATTTAAAATTATTTTTCTATTGTAATATAAAATAGTTAAAATGTATAAAATTTACCAATGGAAGTATGTAATATGGTTTTTCTTCAATTATTCATTACATATTCTATTGTCTTTTATATAGCAATATAACAAAAAAAATTCCTATGTAATAAATAAATATTTTTATTTTTGTTATTGGTTTTCGCCAAAATATTTTATTACAAAAGAAAAAAAAAATTGTTTTTTCTTTACGATAAACCAGACTAATAAACTAATTTTCTTTTAAAAATCACAAAACATATAAAAAGAAAACCATATGTGCCCTTAAATACACAATTTTCCATGTGTGAAGAAAATTTCAACAAAAAAATAAAATGTTTTTTTTCTTTTCTTTTCTAAAAAGGAAAATAAAAGTTATTATTATTATTATTATTTTTATGTAAGAAAGAAAGAAAAAAAAAAATACTTTTTTACATATTCATAATCTCTGAATGGCACAAAGAAATAAAACTTTTTAAAATAAAATAAAAATAGATTTTATTTTTATTTTTTTTACTCTTTTTTTTTTTCTGCCGCTGTTGTGCTGCTGGTGATTTTATTAGTTCAATTGATTCAAGGAAAATTTCTTTGAAGTTGAGAACATTTTAGAAATAAAAAGTTATTATTGTCCCATCAATAAATAACCTTTTTTTTTTTTTTTTTTTGTAACAGACATAAAAATATAAAAATTGAACAAAATATCCCTTTTTATTTTCTAGGTTTTCGGGGGAAAATACAAAAAAAAATATATTTTTTTATTGCCATTCCTTTTTTTTTTTTATTGGAAATTGATTTTCAAAGATTTTCTTTCGATTTTTATTGCAAATGAAATGTGGTGACAATAATAAAAAAATAAATAAATGGAAAATCCTAGCATGTATTTTTTTTTTTTTTTTTCACAAAATTGAAAACTGTTCATATTATTGGTAAATGAAAAAGAAAGGAAAATTATTGAATGAAAAATAAAAAAAAAAAAAAATTAATTTGAATATTGTAAGAAAAATTTTTTTTAAATGAATTTCCTGTTTTGTTTTTTGTCTTTTAACTTTGGTTCTGTGGTAAACTCAAGTTAAAAGAGGAACAAAAAAAAAAGAAAAATTTGAATTGTTGGTTTTGTTTTGTTTTTTTTTTTTGTATGTACTTAGTTAAAAGGGATATAACACAAAGATTAATAATTGTGGAAAATGTCAATAAATCTACAAAGATTAAATCAATGGAATGTTTTGTTTTCTTGTTTTGGTTTTCTTTAAAAATGTTATGTCATTGAAAAATTTTCACATAGATGTCGTTATAAGTTCATTTTTATTTCAGTTTTAATTTTTTGGCATAGACTTGTTATAAAGATGTTTTAATTAAAAATTTTAAGACTAGTGGGTTTTTCTTAGATTCCAAAATAAAATTTACTTATGTGCATATAAAAATTTAAGTTGATATTTACCGAACAGAAATTTCATAATTAGCCAAAACTGTATCAGAACTTTTTCCCACCATCAATATTTCACTGGTGCATCAAAGTATCTAGGTACATTGTTATTTATTTGAAAAGAAAATTTATAGTTTGTATCCTAAATTTGTCATGTAGGTATATCTTCAACAAACAAAAAGTAAAATGAACTGGAACAGAAAACAGGATAGGACAAAGTTATAATTAATGTAATATTATTATATTATTTTACCTATTTATTTCTTTTCATAATTTCCTTTTAATGTGTGCTGCATGTTATTTAAATTATTGGTATTACCCACAGGTATTTCTAATTATCAAATTAAATGCTTTTCAAGAATAAGTATATAATTTTTCCGTGTGCAGTAATAATGTTATTTCATAGTATTAATATGGAATGGAAAAGTTTTTGTAATGGTGTTTCAAGAAACAGTGAAAAATAAATTATAAATTTTCCACACTAAGAAATACAATTTCTATAAAATATATATTCAATAATATTATTAACTTGCTCTTTAATAAATTTATGACTTGTTCAAAAAACATCTCAATAAATATTATTATCGTTTGAAATAAAAATTTCTACTATTCAACTGTTGTTATTGTAGAAATAAAATTTTTAATTTTTTTTAAAGCACTTAAGTCAGCCATACTCAACATTTTTCTTCATGCGAGCCACTTACACATATTTTCCAAATTGAACGGGCCGTAACATTATACTGATATGACGAAAAAAATCTTCGTAGGTAGAAATCCGTTTGATCAAAGATAAAGGCGCATACCACTTGATAAATCAATCAATATTTTCTTAAACTGAAATAGAATATAATGAATAGTCAAAACTATTAGAACATTTATAAAAAAATTATCATTATTTGTGCGCTCTTTGCAATAATGCGCCCCAGGCAGGAACTGTGTTCGCCTAGCTTTCGTATCGGGGCTGGACGTACAGGCACATTTTTTTTTTTTTGTGTACATATAAAAGAGGCAAATTTTCGTGTCGTTTTTCTTATTGGTTTTTTTAACGAAGATTTTGTACGTGTAACCATAAAGGAAGTATAAACAGAGGAATTAGTCCCATACAAAAAATGCTAATAAAAAAAGTGAAACAAAAAATCCATATCACAACCCCATGAACTTTTTTTTTTGTGTTTTTTAGACTTCCACTCTCACAAAAGCTTTTAAAACTTTAAAAATTGTATAGAACTGTTGTTATTTTTGAAGTTTTAAGAGCATTTGTGAGAGTGGAATTCTCAAAAAATACAAAAAAAAAAGCTCATGAGGTTGTAATATGGATTTTTTGTCACACTATTTTTATTAGCATTTTTTGTATGGGACTTTCCTCTATTTATACTTCCTTTATGGTGTAACTCATCTTCTGGTACTTGAAACAAAATTATTCTATTTTTTTATTTATTCTCCTTGTTATTCTATGCCTAAATTCAATAAATATTTCTTAAAAAATTCTAAATAAATGTGCTAATTTATTTTGTATCAGATTTCGTTAATTAAAATACTTTGAAACCAATATTGTCTTTAAATAGCATAGTTCATGAAATTAAATACACCTTATAAAATTTTGTATCACATACAAAGAAAACGTGGAAAATATTTTGCTATTGTTATAAATTTAAATTTCATCTAACAATCCTGAATGCTGAATCTACATACAACAATTATTCGAAAGAACTTCAGGAACATTGATGAAATTGCATTTTAAAACGAAACTTAATTGGTAGTACGAATTTTCAGATTTATGTCTAGTCTAAAATATTTTATATTTATCAAAGGAAAATTAATTTAAAATATTTTTCTTTTGAAAAAGTAAATATGAATAAATAAAAATTTTGAAATAGAGTTTCATATTTTGCAATTCTAATTTTTCTAGATGAAAAAAAAAAAATAAAAAACTACAAAGTAATATATTTTATTCAATAAATTGCATTTTAGAAATTGATAGGCACATTCTATTTGGGGCACAGTAGGAAATTTTATGATATTTATTATTGCACAGACATTATGTATTTCGTGTACTTAGTACCTATGCAAAAGTTTTCCAGCTGCTATGAAAAACTAATCAAAATATAAAATTGAATTCTGATTTCTTTTCTGATTATTGAAACCCCAGGTGAAAACAAGAAAAATATATTAAATAAAAAGTTATAAAATTTTTGAGATTTTAGATCACATAGGGTGATTATAAATGAATGTTAGTCTCTTATACTTAAATTCAATAATATAATATTTCGAATGGAGGGAAAACATTTTATAAAATTCTTGAACAGATCTTGAACATTACATATATTTTTTCTCTATTTGAAAAGTTGTAAATTAAAAAAAAAAAACTCATTTTCAGAAATATAATAAAGAGAATAATAAATATTGAATTTTATAGGAAACTCATTTCAATATTTCAATCATATTTCAATAAATGAATGGATTTGAAGGTTTCCTTTATACTTCAGCTTTTTCAGACTTTTACACTTAAAGGCAACGAAAATTTGTATAGATTGCATTTTAAAGAAAAATTTTTAATTGAGGAAATAATACAAATTTGAACTGAGTTCCTTAATTTTTTTTTTTTTAATTAAAATTTTTAAAATATAGGAGTTGTTATCGAAAGAAGGTACTAAAAATTAGTCAACAATAAATTCGAACAAAATATTCTATGTTATAAGCAAGTGTTAGATAGAATGCCTTGTTTCGAAACTGTTAGTACATACGCTCAAAACTTTATAAAATTCTATAAATTTAATTGATCGAAAAATATTTCTGTAGGATATTAAAAAAAAAAAAATCATAAGTTTAAGCTTTTTTTTTTTTAATATCACACAGGACATTAATCTGCATTCTTAGAAAATCGCATTGAAACAAAAATCAATATTTTGGTCGTTAAATTTAATGGATTATATTACATTACATTATTTATTAAATGATGTATTGATATTATTGAAACATTTGTTACACTCAGTTTATAAGCAGGCACATTATTTTTTTTATTTATTTTTCACTATAATATAATTGAAATTGTATGCAATATAAAGATTTTATATTTAAGTCCGACAAACGTTATACAATTGATTAAGATTAAATATACTATAAACAAAGTTATTTTCATACAATATTGAGCATTCTTAATCAACGGTTGTACTTAATACACTAGCCAAATGTTGAAGAAGTGAAATTTTTGGTTTGGTTTGTCGAACACTATACACAAAATTGATGCTCTGCTATTATTATCTGTTTTAGCAATAAAAAGTATTTTTAATTCTTCTTTTAATGACATAAACCATAACATCTTGTCTAAGTTTCTTCTCAGTACATATCTTGTGTTTTTGAAGTTTGAAGTTGTTTGATTTTTTTTTCTTTCGTGGTTTTACTTCCGCTTATTCCGTCAAAAACTAATAACAAAGAAATACAAAATAAAACATTATAGTTTTGTCAAAATTTATTCGATTTTTTTCTAAGCCTAAATAAACTTTTTCAAAAAAGACTGCTGCTCACAATGATCAATGCTAAAACATTTTGGTATTATTATGTGCCAAATTTTGAAATGATCAAAATTTTCGTTGAAACCTTTAAAAAATTTAAATAAATAAAAATTCATAACTATCTTTTTTTTTTCAAAAAGAAAGCCTTTTTTTTTAATTTTATTTGACTTTTTTTTTTTAAATCTGAACAAATTTGTTAATAAAATTAATTGATTGTTCAGAAATTTTTTTTATGTTTGTTTTTAAAAAACAATCATAATTTATCTTTTTGTTTTTTTTTTATTTTTCATTTTTTTTTCTTCAATTAAATTTGTTATTTTTATCTATTTATTTTTATAAATGAATTTTTTTTTTTTTTTTTTATTTTTAATATAATTTTGTATTTTTAACTTCGAATAAAACTAGAATAACAAAAAAAATTATATTTTATTTTTTTTTTTTTAATATTTTAAAAATATTTTAAATAAACATCACTGTTAAATGGTCCTTTTAAAAAATCATCAGTTTTTTTTTTTATTTTATTTTAATTTAATATTTCTTTTTTAATATTTAATAAATATTTTTCATTCTCTGATAATTAATAATTTTTTATCTAATTTAATTAAAAATTAATTTTTTATTTTTTTTTTGTTTTATTTTATCTATTGAAGTAAATAACAAGTTTATCTTTTTCATTATTTGTTTTAAATATATTTTATGTATAATATACATATAATTTACAATAAATCATAATTTAATAATAATTTTTCTTTTTTAAGTAATATGTGTGTAGGTAATTTCTCATTATTATATTAATTTATAGACTAGAATTATTCGGTAGGGTAAGGGGTTTTTTTTATATAATTTTTTTTTCTGTTTTATGTGATAAATAATTTCGATATTTTTTAATTAATATTTTTTAAAATAATTTTAGCGCTTAAATTTGTGGTTTTTGTTAAGTTTAATTTGAAACTATGCTGTGAAGTAATTGAAAAAAAAAAATAAAAATAATTAAAGTGTTAAAAAGAAAGCTGTGAAAACTAAATAAGATTTTTTAAGAATTTTAATTTTTCTAAAGTTAAAAATATTTGTGAGAATCATTTTATTTCTAATTTAAGTAAAATTTTTTTTTTTTTATTTAACATTATTTAAAAATATTTAATACTTCTATTTGAAATTCAAATGCCTCCTCTTTATCGCTTCTGTTTTTCATTTTCGACCTACATGAAACAATAATAACGACAATTTTTTTTTATTTAAAATCTGTCTTTGTAAAAGTAAAATAAGCAACTGTGAAAAAAATCTACCGTGATTTAAAGTTTCAAATATGGAATGAAGATGAAGAAATAAGAAACTAAGACAAAAATTAAATAATATTTTTAATTTTCCTGTGATTAATTTTCAAAAGTCCTAGAGGTTATTGGACCAATGTTTTTACATCAAAATTCTTTAAAAAAAAAACCACAATCTACGGATACAATCAATATAATTTTTTTGGAATTTGTTGCTAAAACTGTGGTTAAATTTTATTTTATTTTTTTCAGAAAGGTTAAACAAATGTTCAATAGTTTACTACACGGTAAAAAAAATTGGGCGTTTTTTACTCTTTTTTCTACACCGAAAAAAGTGTAAACTCGTTTTACACATTTTTGTGTTGTTTTTAATTTATAATTATAACTTTTTTTTCTTTTTTTAGTAATTAATAATTTTCACTTAGATTAAAAATTATTTTACGAAAATAAGGGAAATAATTACAACATTATTAATATATTTTACTAATTTTTTTATCTAATTTAAAACTGAAAAAGCGTAAAACACATTTCACACATTTCATTTTCCTGTTCTAATCTATTTTTGGTAACTCTTAATAAATAATTGCACAATTTTGTACAAATTGAAGTAATAATTAACAACTATATTGTCAAATGTGCATTTTTTTCGTTTGCTTTTTACACTATTTTAAATTAACTTTAATTTTCAAAATTTTTCAAAATTCCCACGTACCCGCCGGCTACACCTTAAATAGTAAAAAAGACCTTTTTTTTTACCGTGTAATGAACATTAAAATTAAGATTTCAAAATTTCACTATATAGGTATATTTTAATTCTATAAAAAAATAATTTTAACTTTAAGTTTTTTGGAAGGTTCGATCTGCAGAACATTTTAAATATTTATTAATTTAACAATTCTAGTTCTGAGTTAACGAATATTTTTGTAAAACAAATCTTTTTTCAAAGACAATTTAAGAGTTCTATTCCCATGGTCTTTCTGAATCAAAGAAATAATTTCAAAATTGTGTTTTCCAAGAATTAACTTTTTTTGTCCCTGTACTAACAATCAAAAATACTTTATAATATATATACATGAAATATTCAATCAAAAATATTGAAAAATTGAAGAAATTTAAACATAACCTTCACATAATATAATAGTTCTAGATTAATTATAGTTATAACAAAAATTTAACATTATAATAAAATTTATAATATTTTAATAAATAATCTAAGTAAATAATGTAAAAGTTTCATCTTAAGTATATTATATTCTGCTTAATTATAACATGGTACATTTTTTCCCTATATTCTTTCTACGTACTTGAAAAATTGTTTTTTTAATTTAAAATTAAAAATTTCTTCAAGATTATTTTTATTTTTTCTAAAATATGTTGAAAGCCTTGAAGCACTCTAAACTTTATGATTTTATTTTCTTGTTATTATAAATGTATACACGCACATAGAAAACTTTTTGCATATAGATAATGAAGTTTTAGTAAAATAGTTTTAGAATATAATGTCTTTAGTGTCACTTATCATAACACCTACTTCATAATGCAAAGACAAAAACAAAAAAAAAAAAGAAGAAAACAACATTAAAAAATTTTTCAACTTTTGTTGCATAATTAGTGCAAGTGAATTTATAATTTTTCGGTATAAAATAATAGTGATATAGTGATTGCATTAAGTTTTACAAAAAATTCTATTTAAAATACACATAATAATATATTTGCATAATGAACATTATAAAAATGTACACATTTACATAATATGTACATGTACAAATATAAATATAATGAATAATATGACGATTTTATGTTTGAGAACATAAATTACTGTCTTACTATGTGTGTGAATAAATATTGTTTTACACTTTAAATTTTTTCACAATTATTTAAAAGAAAAAATAACCTGTTTAAAACTTCAATGTAAAAATTTTGTAGGTTCATTATACATTCGAAAATTTAGTATAAATTTGAGATATTTCTTATTTAAATAACAATAATCAATATTTGGATTTAATTAACATTTTTATTAACAAGAAATCAAAATACAGTAATTCGAAGTTTTATAATAATATTTTAATATTTTTTTTGCACATGATGCAATACATCTTATGTTTTTAAGTATTAATTTTTCAGGTAAGTTTTCTGATAATATACTCTTTTTTTTTATTGGGTGGAAAAAACTGAAAATCATTTTTCCTTGAAACAATTTTCACAATCAATTAATTCTTTTAAAACAATTCCAATAAAATAATCTATACATTACATACATAATATTATGTATTTACAGATTTCATTTAATCTTTATTACGAAAGATAAATAAAAATAATGAGAAATCGAAAAAAAAAAATAATAATAATATTTTATACAGATTAGAGGTTTATTTCAGCTGAATAGTTTTCAGAATTTTTGTACAAAATTTTTCTCAAATTAGCTTCTAGATTAGGTATCCTTGACATTTTACATTAATTTCTGGATAAAAAATACCCAAAGTTCCTAGAGTAGGTATATATTTATATTTTTTTTTTTATGAGAACTTTACATTTTTAAATAAAACAATAACAAAGTATGAACTTCTTACTAGTATGAAAGAAAATTTCTTATTCTATTATAATTACATTATTACATAGAATGTAAGATCAAATGTACAGAAGACTTTACTTAGCTGCTTTGGAAGTTCTTCAACTTGTGTTTTTTGTATAAATGAAAATTGATTAAAACACTGAAAATTCAACCTTGAACAGTACAGTTAGTGCAGGTTTTTTTTATATATAAATGTATGTATATTTTATTATAATTATGCATCTTTACATAAATATACCATGTTAAAATTTTAATTAAATACATTATTAAAATTTGTAAAATAAATTGAATTGGTTTCTTTTAACAGATTTAACATGATAAATCACTGGGGAAAATTTTTGAATAAATTCAAACCAAAAATTTTTTTTCTTTATTTAATGTGTGCGCATTTTTTTTGTTTATTTAATTGAGCATAGTGCTTTATTACCTTTTAATATTTATTTTTGTTTGGATTAATATTAATTTTTTAATTTTATTTTTTTTTTTTATATTTTTAAGCTACATTTTCGGTTCATAATAAATATTGCTTTAATTTTAAATGAAATGAAATATAATATTTTTATCAAAATGTAAAATCAAAATTTTGTTTTTTTTTTATTTTTATTATTATTACAGGGTGTTTAATTTATTCGCGAATAATATTTATTATTATATAAAATTACATCCTATCTACAGAAACAATTCTATCAACAAGTAGCAATATATAAAAACATAATTGAAAATTTGCAAAAAAAAAATTACTAACAAGCTCTAATAAATTTGAAAATTAAAAATGAATAGATACAATTTTACAATACATACTTATATAATTTATCGTATTATTAATTATTTTTATGTTTGCCCCATTTCAGAAGTATAATTAACAATTATTTTAATACATTCAATTATCATTCACAAGCAAAACATTTATTTTCATTAATAATTAGATTTAATATCAATTTAAATCTAATTTATATTAATTTAATATTTTTGTAAAACTAATTTAATTTGGCGCAAAATTTTCTCTGGATAACATGATTTTGTACTTTCAAAATAATTTCAATAATTTATCTGGAAAATGAACTGCAAAATTTTAGTATAAATGAAAATAATTTTACAAACTATATTCAATTACCGAAAAATACGAATTTGTTTTTTTTTTTTTGGATTCTATGTTCAGAACATACATAATGCACACAATAAATTTTCCTTTCCACATAATGAAAAAATAATAATTAACTCTGAAAATATTTTCCTAGACATTAAACTATAAAAAATAAAGCATATATACCTAATATTAATTACATAATGTAAATTTTTCTTTCCTTTTCCATTATAAATTCAAATACATAAATATAAAACACCCTGTATTAATTTATTTTAATTACATTTTATATGTTTAAATAAACATTATTACAATTTTAAAATGAAATTAATTTTCATAAAAACAAAAAAAAAATTTCTGCATATGAATATCAAAAGTTTGCCATTATTTTTGGGGGGAATATATTATAAAAACTGTACTATATATGAATAAAATCATATATGTGTATTATACATATATATGAAAATTTATGCATTATGTCATAAATCATTTGCTTTTATTAGAGTGTTTGTTTTTTTCTTTCTGCTTTAGAACATAAGCTGATGGCTGATGGGATACTTGAAATGAAGATGCAATATTTTATCTGATTATATTGAAGTAATAAAAAGTACCATTCGTCGATATTTTTTATACTTTATAAGTAATTGTGCATATGCAGAAACAATTTCTAAAGTATGTATTTAAATAAACTAAAATATACGTTGAAGGAAACTTTAACAAGTTTTTTTTTTTGATAAATTTAAAATTTCTTTTTGATTGAACTTATATATACGGTGTAGCCATAAATAATTTTTATTAGGAGAATTGACATAAAGCTGAAAGTTATTTTATTTTCTTTCTTAATGCATTTTCACAATATTCCCTCGTGTTATTCCAAATTTCTGAATTCAACGTATAATATAGGACAATAGTTATATAATTTTAAAATCTATGTATATAATTAAGAAAAAGTTGAATGTTTAGTTAAATTTCAAAACTGATATAAAATTTAATTTTAAGAATTTAAAGGATTTAAAAATTTAAGAATTCAAGGAATATAAAAATGTTGGTTCAAATTTAAATTTTTAAATCATTGCCAAGTTGCTAATCGTAGATATGTCAAAAATACAACAAAGTTAAGCTCAATATCTAATCAAGTTTTATCCTTTCTTCATTAATTTTCAGTGACAACCATTAGCTTAAGTTCTTTTTGATATTTAACAATTATTATTATTATTTTTCTGGGTTTTTTTTTTATTATTATTTTGCAACAAATATACATATTATATTGTTCAAAGTAAATAATAATAATCATAATTTCATTCATAATAATAATACCTATTAAATTTGTATTTTATATTTTTTTTTTTTTGTATTTATTTTTGCTTTTCATAATATAATATTTTTGTACATATGTATTATAAAACCCACACTTTATAAATGCGCTCTTTTATAATATAATATTAATTTTAATTTAAATAATAATTTAAATATATCGCTGTTTATTATTATTTTCTTTAATTTAAATATACAAATATTTTTCATCAATTTCTACAAAACATATTATATTTTATTATTCAAATTCAAATATATTTTATTTTTGTTAATTCAGGAAAAAAAAAACATGAACAAAATCAATATTTAAAAAAAAAATAATAATAATAATAAAAATCATATATGTATAAAATAAATGAAAATTCTTTGAAAATTGCCCAAAAAAAATCGTTGAAACATTAAGAAAAAATTGACTTGATATTTCAATTTCAATTACAATTATTTAGAAAATCAATATCTAAAAGTATTTATATGTATATATTAATATATATATATATATAGATGAATAGGTATAAATGATTGAAAGGGAAAAAAAAAGTGTAAAAAAAAACACGTGAAGATTATAATACTTTTTAAGTTTCGCATGAAGAAATTTATTTTTGCGCCCTAAAAGCAATTTTCTCACTCTATCAATAACATTCAGACACAATAATAATGGTGAAAACAGAAGAATATCATTGATGCTTTATGTATTTTTACAAATCGAAAATATTATTTTAAAAATATAATATTTTTTATTTATTACCCCACTTTTATTAGTTAAAATCAATCTCGTAAAATTATTATTTTCTATACCAAATTATTAGAATGAAAATGTCTTCAATGTTAGCATCAAGAAATTTTAATATTTGTAAGAAATAAGAAACAACAATTTGTTCATTTCGGATTTTCAGTAATTTAATAGCTTCATAAAGCTACCCATCTACAATTCTGTATTAAGTATATGCATTTTTTTTTAAAGCATGACAAGCATTGGAAAATGTTGAAGTTATTTTTTTAAATTCTCAAATTAAATTTTGAGTACGTTTATAAGTAGAACTTTAAAACTATAAAACTATCTTGTTGAAAGAGAAATATTAAAATTGCACTGAAGCTGAAAATGCATTTTTTAGTCTTTCAAATGGAACCGTAGAAAGTAAAAGCTATTAAAAATCCTGAAAATAAAAATTGTATGTACGTATTTACTTTTATTTTTGTGTGTTTAAAAATAAATTACTTTCTTTTAGGGAATTTAAAATTGAAATTTTGCTTTTTGTAGGATTAGAGTGTGGTTTTTACTTGAAATTAAACAGAATTTAAATTACTTTTTAAATGTACAAATAAAATTTTTGGCTTTACAATTATCATAGAATTTTCATATTGCTAATATATTTAAATGCGATACATATACATATTTATATATTTATAATTATGTAAAATATATTATATTTATAATACTTAATAACTATTGTATGTATATAAATGTAATTATATAAATAATTTTGATGTTATTATATAGTAAATTTTATAATTCCGGATATCTACAATATGAATGTGATTCAATTAAATCGTGTTGTATCCAATTTTCTTGTAATGGTAAACGATTCCTTAATGTTTCTACTTCACGTAATATTCTAACAATATTTCCGCCAACTAATTTTTTAATAGCTGCATTGCCCCATACACGATCACGTGCCAATTCAGCTAACAAATATGTGTATGATTTTGGTGCACCACTTAAACCAATATGATCGACACCAGCTATTTTCCTAACATAATTAATAGTATAAATGGCTTCTCGTAATGTTAATTGACGTTCACCGCATTTTTCCAAATTTAACATAATTACACCACCATTATCAGGTAATAGGCTGCAAAGAAAAACATTTAAAAAAAATAAATAGAAAAATTAATGATAATATTAATTCAAAAATACACGAAAATAAAAATTTCGAATAAACATAGTACATTTCCATTATTTGGTTTCTGTTTTTTTTAACAGATTATAGTTTTCTATGTACTATGTGGAAATGCATTTTGTGGCAATGAGCGTCTCAGTTCGATTCCCGGTCTATTCAAAATCCTATATTTAGGGGTTTTAAATAATTTTTTTTTGTATAAAGGTTTATTCCTTGATCTAATTCTAAAATTCTAGTTCGATATCCTATAGACAAAATTGGTATTCGAATAAGTGTAATTTGTGAAATATGAATACCAATTTTCTTCTAATCTTTTTCCCAGTATTTTTCAATTACAGATATATTTGTCAAAACTATTGCATATTATATGTAAATGTATTTAACAAATTTTGATTTTTTATCTTGCATAATTTATTATTAGATTTCAATCGAAAATTGTTCATAAAATTGATATTCTTTTGTCCTTTCGAACATTATTCGTTCATTGTTACTGACATTTGTTAGAAAACAAAAACAAAAAACAAAAACAGAAAAAAATTACTAATTATAAACAAATAACATTTCAAATTCCTTTTTACTTTTTATTTAGTTTTTAGTTTTTATTTTATTTTTTAGATACTTATAAACATATGTTTTTGATATAACATCAAAAAAGATATCTGTAGAAACTTTTGTTTTGGGTCAAATTTATAAATTTTTTTTTCTGGGTTTTGTACATATTTTATTATATGAAAATAATAATTATTTTGTATTTTTATAAACAAAATATCACCTTTTTGAAATTATATC
Source organism: Hybos culiciformis (assembly GCA_964007475.1). Lineage (NCBI taxonomy): Eukaryota > Metazoa > Arthropoda > Insecta > Diptera > Hybotidae > Hybos > Hybos culiciformis. The sequence goes on along the minus strand of OZ023273.1, from coordinate 31,260,439 downwards.
TTTTCTTTCTTAATTTATTTTCTGCTGCAGGTCATTCAAAATAAACTTTGGTTTTATTAAAATTATGTTTTTTTTTTTTATTATTATTTGCTGTATCTTTGGACACCATTAAATAAAATGAAAAAAACAAAGAAGAAATTAAGTAAATAAAAAATGTATAGAAAAAAAATCTCTTTTTCTGTTCATGTCATTTTCGTAAATTTCAATTAAATTCAAAGAAAAATTTCATTAAAATTGTGCACATACAATTAAAATAGTTAGGGCCCACCAGTCACCGTCTCTTTGTACAAGACTAGTTTTCATGATTTTTGTATGAAAAATAATGCTTAATCTTCAAAATAAGCAGATTAAGTTTTATTTTTGAAAAAAGGGTAGGTATATTAAAATTAAAATCTTCCAATTCTTGTATCTTTTTTTTTTTTTTTTTGTACATAAGTAAATGAAAATTATGAAATATTAATAAAAAGAAAAAAAATAATAATAATTTAAAACTGATTTCCTTTTTTTTTTTTTTCATTTTTTAATGACCGCATAAATTTTTAATACAACACCATAAAGTATATTTTTATTAGAGTACGTGCAATATTTACAACATAATACATATACTAGATATACTAAAACTTTAATAATGGTTATGTTTTTAGTTTTTAATTGCTTTTTTAATATTAAACTTTCAAACTATATATACATATAGATATATTATGTATACTCTTAACTTATTATATTTTCTAAAAGTAAAAAGTTAAATAATAAAATAAAAAAAAAAGAACAACATTTTTCTGTTTTATTATTTCAAAGTAGTTATCTGAACCCTAACACTCTTATTATGCTATGCAATAAAAAATGTTATTGTGTTCTAATCAAGAGAGCTGTTAAAAAAAAGTTGGTTTTTTTTTTTAATTTACTTCTTTTTTTCTTTTTTTTTAATAATAATATTTTACAATGTATGAAAACAATATCTATTAGATTATTACAACATTTAACCCGGATTGACCTAATTTTATGAGGAGTATTCGTATATAACTTCAATCCCCTAACTAATTCATATTCATTAAACATTTTTTTAATTTTTTGTTGCTTTTTCAAATTATGAATGAAATAATTTGTAAACTTAGTTTTTAATTTCAAAATTTTATTTTGTCTTTAAATTGCCTGCGATTGCATGAAAATTGGCCTGAAAGATAAACATTAAAACAACCAACTATATAAAATATGTGACAAAAAAAAAAGAAGAAGTTAAATACAAATTTTTTTCCAAGATTTTCATTTTTGAGTACCTACACATTTTTCCTTTCATTTTGTTTTCACAAGGGAAGTATTCTATACATGAATGGGAAGAAAAAAAAAAAACAGAATGTAAATTAAATAAAATATAAATTATTCAAAAATTATAATGGGAACAAGGTAGGAAAATGTTTGTGCGAAAAACCACAGAGGGTTTATAAGAAACCAACAGATTATTATTATTTTTTTTATTTATTTTCTTTTTTTTTTTTTTTGGTTTTTTATCAAAAACTTATTAATTATTATAATTTTCTCTTTTAGTCTCCCGGTTTTTCCCTGTGCCTTTTTTTTTTTTTGCCATACACTCGTATCTTACTTAAATATTTTAATTCTCATTAAGTTTAGGTAAAGCAATAAATTGATAAAAAAAAATTTCATTAAGATTATGTAAATTAATATTTACAAAAATGATATTGATTGAATTTTCTTTATTTTAGGTATATAATACATATATAGCTAATTTTTGGAATATTAAGTGGAAGAAAAAGGAAACTTTTTTTTTTTTTTTTGTAATGGAAAAGTGGAAAATAAAAAGAGTAAACAATATAAATTATAATGAAGCCTAAGCATAAAAAAAAATAAAATAAAATAAAAATGACAGAAACAATCTTTAATCAAGCAAATTATTTATTTTATCGTTAAATATCAAAAATTCTTGTATACATGAATAATGTAATGTAATAAAAAGAAAACTCTAGAATTACAAGTTGTTGTAAATTTAATGAAATTTTTAATTTTCATAAACGAAGAATACAGAATTAAATTTAATTTGCTTTTATTAGAATTTCTAGTTAAAGTTAAAGTTTTTGTTTTTTCAATGTTTTCGTTATGTATATAGTTAATTAACAACATTATATTTTGATAATTTTAGAAAGTTTAATTTAAAAAAAAAAAGCTTCAAAGAAAACACTTCATATTTAAGTCAACATTATATTTTCCGTACAAATAATGATAAAAAATATACATGGAAACATAGAAACATAGAAAAAATTCTTTTTTTTCGTATCTAGTCGTTTAGGGCCGCTCAATCAAAACTAATGGCAAGATATACCTACAATAACGACATTATAGAATTTTTATTGCATTTCTAAGGTAAACATTTAGTTTTAAAAAAAAATGCAAATGAAAAACTCTATGGTCTGCGTGTAAATATAAATTTACCCTAGAAAAATGTTGGCGCGAAAATGTATTAATATGTGTACATAAGTAAGCTTGAATAAAAAACACGAGAGCTTTATATTTCATTCACTTCTTTTATTTTTAACATAATATATTTCATTCAATCATTCTCACATTATGATGTAAGTCTTTATGATAATATCTTGTAAAAAAAAATAAAAATTCACTATAGTAGATAGTGTAACACATTTTAATCTTGATTTTATAAATTTTAGTCACGTATTTCAAAGCTTTTGTTTAGCCTGATATAGTAAATTATATTTTTTTTTTTCATCTCATTGTCTTTCAATCTATGTTAGTTATGCTTGAGCTTATTATTTGGACAAAAAAAAAAAAGAAGAAGAAGAATTTTCTAAATAACAAAATTTGGGAAATCTTGAAACTTTTTTTAACTGCTCAATTATTTTCATTTTAGGATTAATAGAACATTATCAATTTATTTTATTCATAGTATAATTATGTTCTAGTTTTTTTTTTTTTTTGCCTCAAATTGACTGAATAACAAAATTCTTTCTTTTTTTTTCAAAATGAATTGGATAGAGAACGATGACATAAAAAACAAAAAAAAAAAAAATTAAAACAAAATTTAAAGGACAACAATTAATTAAATTCTTAATGCTTCTCAGAATAATATCGAGATTTGTTATAAATTTCTCATTTAAAAAATTTTTTTTTTTTATTTATATTTTTACAAAGGGACCCCAGAATTAAATTGAAGATAGATTAAGAAAGTGTCGACAGACTGATTACCCAATAATTCAAGTGGACTTTTTCTTATTTTTGTGATTTTTTTTTTATGTTTTGCTTAATTTAGGATAAAAGGCAATTTATTTTGGAATGTAAAAACAAAAAAAATTATAATAAAAAGAAGAAAATTGAATAAAAAAAAAGAAAATAAAAAGGGAATATTATTAATGTTTGGCTATGTTATTGTTACCACTGATGTTGTTTTTTTTTTTTTTTTCTTTTTCGGCTGAATAAATTTTTTATATAATTTTGTTATTATTATAATTTTTTTTTTTTTTTTTCGTTGTAAAAAGGGACAAAAATTACATTAAAATTAAATTTTAAATAGGAAACAGGACATAAAACAATTAAATATTAAATATGTATACAAATGTATAAAAAGTTTGTATGAAAAAAAAATTATAAAATATAAATGTTGTTAGTTTTCTCATATTTTTTATTTTTGTTTTTATATTAATTTTTTTTTGGCTTTTTTTAACTTGTGATTGAAAAAATATTGTTATACATGTATAAATAGTCTGAAACTGGGTCAGCATTCGATTAATTTTATAATAAATTACAATACTTTATTAAATAGATTCCAAATGATAACAAAAATATGCCAATGATATTTTACTGCCAATCGAAATTTTTTTTTCTTTTTTATAATTTTCTCATTATAAGAGTCCTCTTAATACAATTTTGTTATCTACGAATAAGAAAATTTTTGAAAGTTAAAACTTGAGAAAAAAAAAATAATTTCCGTAAAGTCTACATTGAAAAAAAAAATTGTCAAAAATCGTCTCGTCCAGTAAGCAATGCATTGGACTGCAACGCATTTTTCTAAAGTCATATAAAGTTGTCGCAATAAATGAACAATAGTATATAAAAAAGAAGAAAATTTCATTAAATAAAATTATGAAAATTTGTTACTGCTATTATCCTTTTAATTTTTTGCAAAATCCAATATAACATTAATTAACTATTTCACTTGAAATAGCAAAGCTGAAAACCCATAGTAAAGCAACAATCATGATGTTTAACAAACTCACTGTTAAATCCTTGTTTACATTTATTTTTTTCTTGTTAAAATATATTCTTCGGTAGGTAATTTATTTTTGCTCTCAATGATAAAGTTGAAAAGGGTCAGTGATAATTTTGTTTTTTTTTTTTTGGTTTTTTTTTTTGTATATTATAATATACGTATGTTTGTTGCGGTCATTTTAGTGTAAAATTCTTTGATACGTCATTGAGATAAATTGCGGAAAAATAAGCAACCAAACATTATTAAATAAATAAAAACAAAAGGTGATCCTTTTTTTTATGCTATTATATAAAAGAAATTAATTTTAATTGGCTTCTCTTTTTAACCTAACTCTTTAATTAAAAAAAAAAAAAAAACAAATAATTTAATTTGATAGAAAATTTAAAATTTATGAACAAAAATGTTATACACTATATTCATAAGATTTTATTCAAAGACCATATAATAACTATATATTGTTAAAGATTCTATGTGTAAGATAAATGTAAACAAAGAGAACATTCTATAGAGGTCGCATTTAGGAAAATCCAAGAACAATAGACAATTTAATGAGATTTATATTCCTAATATTATTATTAACTTAAGATTATTTTAATTTTAATTATTAATTTTTGAAATTTTATATTAGAAGAAAAGAGTTTTATTTATATATGAAGGAAAATTCGTATATAAAACATAACATAACATTTTGAAATCAATATTTCGTTACGAATAATATTGATATGGTATCTAGACTGCTCGGAATGTTTAAAGAACACAATATCATATTTTTTTTGCAGAAAAATATCGTTAATTTTGTGCCTAGAAGCCATTAACAATATTGTACAATTTAAAGCTTTGAATTTAGAAGTAATAAAATAAGTTCTATGTACTATCAATTCGCATGGATTTCAAATTTATTACTATAAATTATATATAACCCCTTTAAGCTAAAATAAAAAAAAATAACATTAATACTAGGGACATTAGTTATTGGTTTCTTTTTTTTTTTTATTTACCATAAAACCGATTTTGTTTTATTACATTCCAAAAATTAATAATTTTCGATAAAGTTTTTAAAAGCAATAATAAATAAAATTAAAAAAAAAATAGAACTTTTAAGCTTCTTCTACAACGAAAATAAAACAAAACAAAAGTATTATGGTTAGCTAATAAAATAGAATATAAAAAAAAAATCAAAAGAAGAAAACTTATTTTCTTTTTAAATTCGTAATTTTTAATGAGTGTAGAACAATTGTTAACTGAAGAAGTTTCAATAATTTTATTGTTTTCATTGTCAGTCTGCTTGTCCGTCTTTCCGTCCTTGAGTACATTCATATGCAGTCTGTCCCATACTATAATGCCAATTTCGATTATTCTAAAGCTAAAGGATGATATTCTACGGTTCAAGAACTATAGAAGCTGGCGAAGGTTCAGAACTATTTTGTGGAAAACAATTTAAAAGTTTTTTTTTTAAAGTTAAGATCTCAATTGAAGAAACGTAAAGAAATATTTACCTCCCGATTGCGGCTAAGGATTCGAACTGGCTGAGAAATCGAAATGTGTAAAACGGGCGGCTCCGGCGAGGTGTTGAAAAAAAAGTGGTTCTCAAACATGTGTAAATACTTTGAATCGAATAGAAAAGATTTTAGCAATTTTTTTTTAAGAATATTATTTCTCTAGAATGAAAAGAAAATTGATTTTCATTAAATTCTAACCTTATATGTCTTTTATCATTCTCAATCAAAATTGAAACAACATTTTGTGTTCATATTTTTTTTCGATCCTTGAAATAGATCGTTTCCTTCTTCTTTGTAAAACTGTAATTTATATATGAATAATTCGCAAATTAAAAACATACTAGAGCAGCGTTTCTCAACCTTTTTGCTATAGCGACCTATAAAATATGAGTACAAAATAACGCGACCCTCAATATGAAAATGGTATGCATTGACAAGTAGAAGAAATGAAAGACAACTTTAAAATGTTTTATTTATTTTTATTTTAATGGCTTATTTGTTGTTGACAATTATTTGATAATTTATTAGGTCTGGCTCAAAGGATTTACTCAATTATCAATGTTAAAACAGCAATCTTTTGAAAAATAAGGTATAGGTTAATTCTTCTTACGTAATCAAAATATTTTATTATTTTTGAAAAAATATATGTAGCATTTGTATTAGAAATTTTCCATTAAAACGACCCATTGAAAATCTTTCGCGACCCAAATTCGGGTCGCGACCCTAAGGTTGAGAAACGCTGTACTAGAGTATAATATTTCAATTGACAAAAAAAATTATATATTAAATTCAAATATACATAAGTAATAAGAATCTGTTCTGTTTGATCTTTTAAAAGTATATCGCAAAAAAAAAAAATTCATTTCATAATATCTCCCCATTTTTTTGTTTTGTGAATTTATTTATTTTTTTAAGGTCTTTATTGAAATATCAAGTATCTATCTTATTAAAAATTAAATTTTTTTATTTTTATTTTGATTTTTATTTAACTGAAGTACTATTATACTAGGTACTTATTTTTGTTATTTAAAGAAAAAACATTAAATAAAAAAAATTAAAATAATATTATTATTCCTAAGAGTTATATTTATTTCACGAACCAAATTTATAGCATAAAAAATAACAACACAAGAACAAAATAAATATAAATACAAACATATGTCGATAGATTTATAATTTATATATTTGAAATATAAAAAAAAAAATAAAAATAAAAAATAAAAAACATAAAACAAAACACTTAAAAAATATTTGCTTAACACTATTATCCATTTATATATATTATTTTTCTTTATAAATATTCTTGTATCGCCAAAGGATCTCCGAAAAAAAATAAAAAAAACTTTCTCAAGGGACTTAAATAGGGACAGATTGCTTCTCAAATGGATAATATTAAAAATCAACATTATAAAATTATACCATAAGGTAAAAAAAAAATAAAAATTACGTGAATAATATTTTTTTCACTCTCAAAAAATGGAAAAAAAACATTTATTTTTTTTTTTTCGTATTTTTTCAATCGTAAATTCAATTTTATTAAAATAGAATTATAATCCAAAAAAAAAAAACCAATATATACATATATATATAGATTTTTCCGTCTCTCTAATATAGTCTTTTTATATTCAAATCAGATTTATTTCATGCTTTAATGCTCAAATCGATTAAAAATTAAATCCCAGTAACGATTTAATTGGTAAATACTGTTGCGAATTTGAAATGAAATAAAAATAAAATTTTCTATTATTGCTTTTATCTTGAAATATAAAAAAAATATATATATAATAATCAATATATTGGCCCTGGTCCTTTAAAAAAAATCAGAATAATATGGACTAAAAATCATAAAATAAACATGATTTTATTAGTCATTCGAAAAAGAAAAACTTTTATTTATTTATTCATTTTTTTTTTAAACATTTGTTTTTTTCTTTTGTTTTTACAGAAATAGGAGTAAATATTATAAACAGAATAACTTAACAAAGATACAATTTGGGTGGGTCTTTGATCAAAGAAGATATTTACAATTTACAGAAATAAATTGAAAACAAGATTAAAAAAAGCAATTTTTTTATTTTCTTCTCAGTTAATATTGTTGGGGCTGTCATTGTGGTAAATTGGGAGTTTTATTATCAGAGGTCACAGTTTAGTATTTAGGGGATTCAATTTTCGGACTATATATTTTGTTTTTTTTTTTGTTTTTAACCATGAATCAAAGTATACAATGTTTATTAGTAAATCTTCTTTAATAAAATTCATGTAAAATTTTAAAGGACGATTAATGGAAAAAAATTTATAAATATATATAGAATGGCATTTCGAAAAACTAAAATCTTAATTGCTCTTTCAAATCTTTGAAACATTTTTTTTTTCTTTACATTTTTCTTTCTTAATTATACTTAATTCACTATCTCATAATTACTATATCTATATCTATATAAAGTTAAATTAACAATTAAAGTTAAAGCATAAAATTATAAGATAGAATTTATATTCTTGGCCAAAAATAAAATAAAATGCAAAAAGACATTGTAATTTATGTGTTTTCCAAATTCTTGTTACAATTTTGTTTTTAAATAATTTTCGTATTTATAACTCAAAATTTTCTACTTTATTTGCTATATAATCATCACCCTTGGATAGAAAAAATTTCAATTCAAAATTTTATTCTGTGTACAATGTGAAGAAATTACTTGAAAGCTTTTAACAAAATTATTTTAAGTTACAGTTATGAATATACGCCTCTATATGTTTACTTCAATTATTTTCATTCTCTTGTTATTGTTTGTTACACTATACACATACTATTCCAAAAGCTACATAAGTTAAGATTATATATTTAGGACTTTATAATTTATATTTTTTGGCAAATATTTAATAGTGAAAAATTATATAAAATAAATTCAAACAATTGTTGAATATGTAATGGAATATATTTATTTATTTTATTTTAACGTTACGAAAAAATATATTTCTTTTGCTTTCAATGTATTTAACAGCACGTTAAACATAGGTTGTAAAAAAATAAAAAAGAAAATTAAATAAATAAAGAAGGAAAATTCTATATTTAAAGATGAATTAAAAAAAATAAAGAAAAAAAAAGAAAATTTCAAATGAGAAACTTCTTGTTTTAATCTTCAAAAGAAAATTTCTTTTTAAAATAATGTTTTCATTGTTAACCCATTTGTGCCATATGTTTTACATTAGTTGTGAAAATATAAAAATGTCGTATTAAAAAAAAAACAATAAATGAATCGATAAATAAAATTAGATATTATAGTTTCTATTATTAACCCATTATTGGCATAATATCATGCTTTAAAATGTTTTCAATCATATACTGTAGGAATTTTCTTAAATGTATAATTTAAAGCTCATTTCTTATAATTTGTCACCATTAGAAAAGAAATTAATTATTATAACTGGTCGACATATGTCACAAAATTCTAGCTCTCTTCTCACAAGATAATAAATCGGTGCGTTCAATAATAATTTTTAAGTTCTATCATAATAGTGAGTATTAGTTTTGTAATTTGTTTTTGTTTTTTTATCTTTTCTAAGAAATATTCATCAATATTTTTATTGGGTAACAAATTTTCTAAAAACAATATACCTACAACCAATATCACCAAAAAAGTTAATAGGTAGCTAAAGTGTTAAAAAATATTGTACAATATTATGTTGTATATATTTATTTATTCCTTTTTATTATTTTATTAAGAATAAAAAATTAACTTTATCTTTATTAGATTTAAGAGATTATAATTTTATGAATTAATTTATCAAGAAAAATAAAATTTAATATTTAATTTTTTTTTTTAATATTCTTTCCCCTTTTAATGTGAAAAAAGAGAAATTACATGGATTTTCGTCATTTTTAAATTTATTACTAATTTATTTAGGATATTTTTTTCCTTATTCGAAAAAAAAAAATATTTATCCACTAGTCAAAACGAGAATTGGATTTAAAATTGAATGTCATAAAATATTTATCTCAATACGTATATATTTTTTTATATATTTTGAAAAATTCAGGAAAAGCTTAACAGATTTGTCACTTAAGGATGTCTGTTGAAAAATTTTAAGGACTTGTCGTTTTAGATAAATTATATCAAAAAAAAAAAATGTTGACATGAAAAAAATGTATATATTGTCTGGCGCCTTGACAAAACAGTTTGATTTTCTATTTAAAGTACAAAAATTTAATTTATATTTATAGCCAAATTATATTTATTTATTTTTTTTAGTGTAGGCAAAAAAAAAAATAAAAAAAACTATTTTGAAATAAATTCAATTATTGCAGCATACGCAGATTAGATTTAATTAAACTGTCTTCTGTTCAATGTCAATCACAAATCAATTTCAAAAGTTTACTGCAAAATAATAACGCTGAAGAACTTTCTTGATTTTTAAAAGGTTTACTGGAAGTTTTATTCAATTAATATTTCTTTTTTAATTAAACAACATAAAATAATACCTACTTCTTAAAACATTATATCTAGAAACAAAATCTTAAATCATAATTAAATTCAATTCGAATTAATTTTCGTTTTTGTCAGGATTAATGTCATTTCGAACTTTCAAAAAATATCCGCTATAAATATTTTTTTGACATTTTAATTTAAAGGATACATTACTTTCATATTGTAAAATTACTTAAGAATGTTAATTTTCATATTATTATTCAAAAAAGAAATTAACGTAATTATTATTTCCGCAGTTTCATTAAAAAAAAAATTATTATTTTATTTTTCTTCAAATAATTATTTCCTTTTTCTTAAAGTTTCATTTTGGTTTTTCTTTTTATATAATATTATTTCAATTATTGTATATTCAACCCAGGATTGAAATTTTTTTCTTTTTTTCAGATTAATTTAATAATACTTAAAATATATGTAAAACATTATACAATAATTCTCTTCCACCACACTTAACTTTGAAATAAATAAAATCAGATCAGACAATAATATGTTTATGTATATATGCTTTAAAAATTACATAAATGTGTAGTTTACTGTGACAACCGTGCACTTAATTATGTTAACATCAAATCAGACATATAATTTGCTTGGGAAATCACTTTTGAAATAAAACATTGTATATAAAGGTTTCTTCTGTTACATGTTTATTGTATACTACACTGATACACAAATTTTTTTTTTTTTTTTTGAAATTTAATGCTTTAAAAATTATAGAATTTTATTTGAAAAAATAATAATAATAATAATAATAAGTTTAAAAGTGATATAATATAAGATTATTACCACAAAATAACTATAATGTATATATAAAATGTATTCATTAGTAGATCTTTTCCTAAGCATAAAATTCCATATTATATTAATTTTTTGTTTATTTCATAAATAACTTATGTTATTCAAAAAGATAGAGTATAGTATATATTCCCTATGTCACGTTCCCAAATTAGCTATTCAAGAATTGAAAATTATTTAATTTTCTACTTCATAGGATTAAAATATTAAATTTTCTTAATTCCATAGTGAATAGATATAATCAAATATAATTAATAATTTAATATATTGTGAACTTGAGATAACTTATATTATGTACATATATAGATTTTATATTCAAAATAAATATATAGATTTTATATTCAAATAATTATTTTATGTATTTTAAGTATACCTTTAAGCTAAATTCTATTCAATAATTAAGATATGTAAGCATAATAAATCAATTGTTAAGTACACATAAATAATATAATTAAATATAAGAATATATGTATATACATAAAATTATGGAGATAATTAAATATAGTTAGGAATCGCGTAAAAAAAAATAAAATCAAGATGAAAAAAAAAAAATGAAACACAATTAATAAATTGAAAAGTCAATATTGATTGAGATTTAATGAACTCAAAACTTTATTCAATTCAATTAATTTGTAAAAATAAAATTAATTTATAACAAAATAAATAAAAAAAATAAATTTCTAAGTTTACTAAAAACTTTTCAACTATATTCAATTTTATATGAATAATGAAAATGTCTCTTCATACTTTTAAACTTACAATCCCACAGATATAGTTTCAAGATCAATTAATTCGAACAAAAAGCTCTTGATTTTTTGAATAAAAAAGTTTAATCTTATGTCACATTAATGTCACATTCATTAAAAAAAAATTAATAATAAAAAGTTTTTTAAACTTATTATAAATGTTTTTTTAAAAATAAATAAATTTTCCCGTGTATCTACAAAAAAATAACACTACAATTTATTTTATAAGTAAAATTCACATTTGAATTGACTTTAAAAACCAAACAAATCTGAATCGATTTGTTATATATAGAGAAAAATAAAACTATAACAGAAAATATTTTCCCAATGGAAATTTTATGTAAATATGTGTATATTTTATAGAAATTCTTTAGACTTTTCGTTATAGAATTTTCAAACTATTTTATAAATTTTATAAAAAATTTAAAATCATAATTCAAAGTAAAAAAAAAAAAACTAAAAAAATTGAATAAATAAATGTAGCATCATTATAATAAAATAATCTCTTGGTTTTTTCATAAAGAAAGTATGAAATTTAGCTCTCATGCAGGAAGATAAAAAATATACTTCCCATGCCAACAAAAAACGGAAAATTTAAAAAAAAATTTATTTGTGCAAAAAAAAAAAAACAACAAATTCAAATTCATTCAGAAGTAGATATACCTTGTGAACAATAATAAGTTAATTTAGTTAAATTTTATGATGCATTTAGGGTTCAGAAATTTATTATCGTAATTTGAAAAAAGTTATGGAAAAAAAAAATATATTATATACATTTAAATATTTTTTTTCTGTGGGATAATAATTTTGAATTTGCATAGAAATAAATTTCTGTTATTTTGTTTTTTTTTTTTTTTTAATACTGATTATTAAAAATACTTAGGTGAAAATATAGAATTAACATTTTGTGGTATCTGGTTCTCAATGATAATAGAATCAGTATATATAGCTATTAACACTTTTACTTTTTTTTCTATTCATAATGGTTTTTACTTTCCTATATATAAAAAATATAGAACAGTTTATATATGTACTTCATAAATGAAATATAGACCTCGTTTAGCCAATATTAATCGAAATCCGTTTTCAGCATCCAGATCATGTTTTCGGTCACAAACATTTTTTTAGGTTTCTCCAATCTACTCATCTCATATATTCTAATTTTTATAGAAATCTAGTTTCAGCTCCCAGTCCGATTCCTTGGACATTCTCATAAGTAAAACTTTTTTTTAGAGATTCTTATAATCGACAACTAATTTTCAATAGAATCCATTAGAATTAAAAAAAATAAATATTTGAAATTTTATATGAAAATAATTTGGACTCTTGTCAGTTGGTTCGAGAGTGAATGGACAGAGAGTTGAAAATCTCACTTTTGGGTTTGGATGAAATCGAATGAAATATGTCATATTTTTGCATTGATACGATTAAGTTCGACCACGTAGTTTAATAGTTAGATTCATTTTAGTGAATGACAGACAAAAAGTGTTACCCTTAAACCTATTCTTAAAATTTTCCAAAGTTCATATTTTTTTCCCATACCTCTATACGAATTCAATTCCTAAAAAGTTGGTATGAATTATACGATTTCGTAAAAATAAACAAAAAAAAAAATAATAATACAACTTTCTGTTCTAGAAAATATTCCCAATTAAATTTTTTTAATTTATTGGAACAAAGTTTTTATCTTATATACATTGATCTTTTTCGTTGCAAACCACAGAAATATATGCTATATCTATAATTCTTTTTTCTTCTTTTTTTTTTTTTTTTTTTCAAACAAGATACATTTTTATATATTATTTTCTCTATAGAATAAAATTCACCACACTCTCATACAATCTTTTTTCAAGTAGGTACTTTTCTTATTGTTACTGAGAAAAATAAATAAAAAATTTTTGAGAAAATCCTTTTGTTATTTTTATTTTATTTTTTTTTTTTATTTTGTTAATTACTAAGTTTATATTGGAAATGAAAATCAATTAATTGTGAAAACAATACAAAAATTCTGGAAACGCTTAACATAATATATAATAATAAGAATAATAATATATATGTTTTTAATTCAGGAAAAGGACAGTTTGCAAGATTTATTATAAGTTTTTCGAATTTTTTGTAATAAAAAAAAATACAAAAAAAAAACAATTTTGGCACGAAAACAATTATTAAATAAAATATGACCACATATTATATACAATGAGCTTAATTATGTTTTAATGCTTGGTTTGGACAAATAAGTGTAATAATATTACATGTTGAAAAGACTTGAACAAGTTAATTGTTATGTTTATAAGTAATCCGTTCGAAATTGAATTAAAGATTTATAAAACATATAATATTTGATAAATAAAGTAAAATAATAGCTTGAATTAAATATTTAACTAAAACATTAAAAAAAAAAGGATCAAAATGTCAAATAAAGCTGTTAAAAAGTTTAATTATATATAACTTTAACATAAAATTATATAATTTGTGACATATAATGACAATGAGATACATGAACAAAACATAACACAGAAAAATATCAAAAAATCTTTTGCCTGGATTTTCTCATCCGAAAATATAATGTCCTTTAAGCAAGCATAAAAAAAAAGATTATTATATTTTTTTTTTGAGTAAAAATGAAACTCAATTAGTACGGATTTTGAATTTCTTTATGAGAATTAAAAATCAAATTGAATGAAACAATTTCATGAACTTTTTGTTACGAAAAAAATTTTATATTAAATCCTAACTAACCACAATTTAACTTTCCTTAACATTGGTCATAAATTTTGCTAGGATTTTAATTATAAAATGTTTATAATTAAACCATAAATAAGTTAAACACCCCTCTTTAATACAATCTGTTTAATGAAATCTTCTCAGCTGACAAACAGGATATTAAGAGAATGTATTAATTGTCATTTATTTTTATATATATTATATATCATTTTATTTTATTTCCTTTAAAATGATATAAAACAAACTCTGTGAGAATTATTATATAGGAATATAGATGTAGCATGTTTTACACATACATATATAAAATAAGTCCAAAAAAAAATTATAAATATATAATGTATTTCTACTTTTAAAAAAAATATTTATTTTATCTGTGGCAAATTTTGACATTTTTATTTCATTTAAAAAGTGCCCAAAGGTTATATCAGATTTAATACAAAATAATGATATTTGCTTTATTTAATAAGACTTAAAGTGTATAATTTTTTTTTAAAATAAAAATCAAATAAAAATTCTTAGAAATCTCTGACATTTAATATTATAGTCCTTATAAGTTCCTTATTGAAGAAAAAAATAAATTTTTTTTATTCTCCTTTAAGAATTTTATTGATTTGAAAAATTTAGAATAAAAACATACATTATGGTTTAATAATATTATTTACTTAATAAATTAATTAAATTTATTTGAAATTCCTGTTCAATGTCAATATCATTTGTTTTCTTTCACATAACAATAAATATCTATGTTTATTATATATGACAGTAAACTGAAATTTATCTAATAATAACTCCCATTTATGTCGTTTAATCACAGGATGTTTTTTTTTATATAGTTTCTTTATATAGAAAATTTTTATAATAAAAATCTTAATGGAGATTTTTGAGGAAAATGAAATAGATATTATTAGGAATTAAGACAATAGAATGAAAATTCATATAGATAAAAATTAAGAAAGTAGTAGAATTGAGAATTTCAGCTTCTGTACATTTTGACAAAATTAATTGCTGAAACTTATTTAAGAATTTATAAAAATGAATAATGAATCAAATTTTTATATGAAACACACAGAATATGCATTTTGTTTTTTTCTTTTGTATATTATAATATCTATTTATTTTTTTTAATTGAACATTATGTTGAGAAATTTTGTTTTTTATGTTTTTTCTAGGATAAACATAATAATAAACATAATAAATTCAATCCAACATACTGTTATTTTATATTGAAACAAGCAAACTTATGCAAGATTTCTAAGAAGAAAATTTTATTAATAATGCATAAAATGTGCATCATATTTTCAGAATTAATTAGATGATAAAATATTAATTTCATTTTTTTTTTTTTGTAAATTTATTTTTTTTATTTTGAACATTTTAAATATTTTTAAGATTTTTTTTATTCTTTCTTATTTTAATATTTTATTAATATTCAATTCAGTTTTTAGGAAATAACATTCAAATAATCTTAAAAAAAAAAAAAAAAATAATCTTTAAAAAAGAAATTGAAAATAAAATAAGACGTGAGGAATATCCTTATTTTAACTTATGTACAGATAAATATTTAAAAAAAAAAAATGGAGTACGTATTTTGGAACAGGAAATAAGAATATATAATGAAATAAGAAGTAATAATTTCTACAAGTATTGAGTTGTGCTTGTTAAACTTTTAAGGTTGTTATAATAAAAAAACAAAAGAGCTGTCATGGGACACCAGTTTGGAACGTAGTTCCTTAGCGTACATATAAGTAATTTTCATTTTTTATCAATTTAAAATTTTATTAATTTAAAAAGAAATTTTTTTCTACTTTTCCCAGTTTTCTCTAATTTTGCATTTTTTTCATTTAAAGAAACCTTTTTTAAGGAGCAATTTTAGACTGTTTTTTCGAATTTCGAAGATCTTTTTTGACATCGAAAATTCAAAAAGCTAAAACTAAGAGTCTGTTCACTTATTAGTGATTATTGAAAAAATTGAAATCGGATTTAATATTCCAGATTTTTTAATTTGTAAACGACACGATTTTACTGCTGTTATTTAAAAAAAAATAAATAATTTTGTCCTAAAGCCGTTCACAAATTCAATTTTACTTCTTTAAATTCTGCAAAGGGAAATTTTAAATTTCCCATAACAAACTAAATTTGTAGGTGAATTCAAAAACTAAAATTGTATAGAAAAGAAAAAAGCGGCAAAAATGGGTAAGAAAATTGGGTCGGTCACGTATTATTATAAGTTTTTGATTTCAGTCAGCCAAATATTATTTTATAAGTAGTTGATTTTAGCAGATTATACAGAATGCAGAAAATTACGTCCTCATTTTAGAAATTGTGACATTTGTTGTACAGAAAATGGAGATTTCTTTTTTTTCAATCGTTTAATAAGTGAACAGACTCTAACTACTCCCAGATGCCCTTCAAATGACATCTTTTGAAAAATTCTGCGATGCCTAAAAAAAAATTTGTAAAAGTAAGTAGACTTTTGGAAAATAATTTTTTTCACAAACATTTACCTTAAAAAAAACATACACAATTTTTATTTACATTGAAATTAGTACGAAAAAATGAATTTTATTTGAACTATAAAATATTAATTAGTTAATAATAAAAAATTAATATTTTCGAAATATTTTATTGATATTTTATAAAATCAAATAAAATTTAAGTTTATCAATTTTCATACAACGTTCAATAAAAAACTATTACTATTTGCCGCGAGAGGGACTGTTTATTTGCTGCGAAAGGGACTGTTAACATTTTATCAAATCATATAAAATGCGACGGCGTCGACTCATTATTTAAACTTTAAAAAAATTAACAGGTATCGTTAATATTGACTGTTTTGACAACCCATTTATTTAAATTTTTTTCACCCATAAGTATGTGCTATTTTTCGCCATTGGGGCACTATTTGAATATTTAACTAAGTATGACTCTTTTGTTTACAGTTGTTTTCACCCATAAGTATGTGCCTTTTTTCGCCATAGGAGTCGCTATTTGGAGATTTAAACAAGTGAATACTTATAAATTTAAATTTTTTGTTTTTGTTGTTTTTGCAACACAAAAAAAAAGAAATATCATAAGCCAAAATGGCAAAGTATCGAAATATTTAACGCCGGCAGACGACTTGACTTGCCTTGGTACCGAATAGCGCCTTTATATTGGCAAAATAATACTGACAAAATTATACAAGATTTTTATTAACATTGAAATTAGTATGAAAATCTACATTTTATTTGAACTATAAAATATTAATTAGTTAATAATAAAAAATTAATATTTACTAAATATTTAATTTTATAAATATTTTATAAATTGAAATAAAATTTAAGTTTATCAATTTTCATACAAAGTTCAATAAAAAATACAAGAGCCGGCGGGACGTTTGATAGATGTGAAACATCGGAATTATTTTGTACAGAAAAGAAAACTTTAAAAAAATTAACAGGTATCGTTAATATACTTATAAATTTTAATTTTTTGTTTTTGTTGTTTTTGCAACACAAAAGAAAACAATTGTCAGCCGTGGCAAAGTATCGAAATATCTAACGCCGGCAGACGACTTGACTTGACTTGACTTGACTTGGTACCGAATAGCGCCTTTATATTGACAAAATTATACAAAATTTAAATTTATTTAGATTGAAATTAGTATGAAAATCTAAATTTTATTTGAAATATAAAATATTAATTAGTTAATAATAAAAAAATAATATTTTCTAAGTATTTTATTAATATTTTATAAAATCAAATAAAATTTAAGTTTTCATCAAATCATATAAAATGCGACGGCGTCGACTCATTATTTAAACTTTAAAAAAATTAACAGGTATCGTTAATTTACTTATAAATTTTAATTTTTTGTTTCTGTTGTTTACAACACAAAAAAAACAAATATCATAGCCAAAATGGCAAAGTATCGAAATATCTAACGCCGGCAGATGACTTGACTTGCCTTGGTACTGAATAGCGCCTTTATATTGGCAAAATAATACTGACAAAATTATACAAGATTTTTATTAACATTGAAATTAGTATGAAAATCTAAATTTTATTTGAACTATAAAATATTAATTAGTTAATAATAAATTACTAAATATTTTATTTTATAAATATTTTATAAATTGAAATAAAATTTAAGTTTATCAATTTTCATACAAAGTTCAATAAAAATACAAGAGCTGGCGGGACGTTTGATAGATGTGAAACATCGGAATTATTTTGTACAGATAATATTGATAGATAACTTTGATAGAATTTTGGATTTTAATTTTATAAATTTCATTGGATGTTTACTATTCTTTTTGTTTTATTTCTATTAATTATTAATGCAAACCAAAGAACACAATATTTATTAAAATACCTAAAAAAATATAATAAAAATATAATAATTTTTTTTAACTTTTTTTTTTGTTTATCATGTACCGACAGACGCCGACGCGATCATATTTTTGGTCGCTGCGGCTTAGCAGCGATATTTTTAAAATTTTTTGGAACTGCTGCTAAAAAAAAAATCATTGCTCGCTCAAAATCTATGATCGCGTCGGCGTGTGTACCGACACTTTGTACTGACACTAAAGTGTTCAAATTTTTAATAAATTTTTCCATAAGAGCGTAGAATAAGGAACTACGTTCCAAAAATAAATAAAAATTTAGTTATAGAATACGCAGTAAGAACTAAAAAATTGAAAAGAATTTAAATTCTTTTAATATACCAACTTTTCAATTTTCTAGACATTATATACTTAGAGATAGGATATTACTATGAGACTATGTTCAATAATTTATAGTTTTGAAAAAAAAATTCTTCAACAATATTTATTATTTTTCATCAGAATAATTAATTTTAATATAATTTATAATACAGTTGATGTATATTATATAAACTATGGTTTTCATTAAAAAAAAAAGAAGAAAAAACATTTTATACATTTGTAAAGATACAAACATTTTCTTAGGCTGATAAAAATATAATGTTAAATTATTGTAATCCATAATTTCTTTTATTAAAATTTTACAAGTGGCAGACAGTTATGAAAGTGTTTAATTAATTATATTTTTTTCTCTGACATTTACTCATAAATCACCCAGCAGTCATCAAGGCATTCATTTCTCTAACAAACATCCTTTCATTTTCTAAAATTAAATTGTATCGCAAATTTTGAATACAATTAAAAAAAAAGAAATTATAACTTTAAGACAAAAAATAAAACAAATAAATCATAACAAAAATATTAGAAATAAAAAACAAACTTGTTGAGCTTTTTCAACTTTTTGAAATATATGTGTTAAAAAAGTTACAACTTATAAGTTTACAACCAATCAAAATCTTTAATAAACATACTATTAATGAAAACGCATTAAAAAAAAATAAATTACAACAGTTTTTCTTCCAAATTTTTCATTTACACTAATTTGTTTACAATTTTTCACATAAAACCAGGAAATTGAATCTTCGTTGTGACAAAAAAAATTTCCTCTCTCATTGCCAATTAATCATTTTCGAAGTAGAAATATAATAATAATAATAATAACAACAGGATATCCGTTTATGTGTAATACACAATAATTGTGCAAATGGTAAAAACCACAGCATAATAACTAACTATTTTGTACATAACACTATATATTTTATTTTCCCGCCCTCTGTAATAATTTCCCGTTTGTATACAAATACCATTATTATTTTCTTTAAAATAGTTTCAATTTCAAATTTTTTTTTATGCTAATAATAATAATAATAATAGTAACAAAAATAATAATTATAATAGTATAGTAAAGTGCTTAGGTTATGGTAAAATAATTTTGGTTATTAAAAAATTTATAAATAATGATCGTGCTAAATTTTCAACTAGTAATTTCTATTTTATTTTTGTACATAACTATATTATTATCATACTGAAATAATTTGTAATGGTAGAGAAAAATATAAAATAGAAAATAGAAATCTCATATAGAAAACATATAATATGTTTCTATAGTTATCCGAAAGCACTATAGAGATACTAAATTCATAACCGTCGCTATGTAGATTTCGATTCCAATGAAATAATTTTCTTTAAGTCATTTTAAAAAGATATACAAAATATGAAAGTTTTTTTTTTTAGCGAACTTATAACAAAGAAACTAATTTCATATATAGAAAAATATCCTTAATAACAAGGTTTCAATAATCAAATACTTTAGTTGATTTTTGCTTCTATAATATAAAATTCTATATCATAAAAGTATTATGTCCACTTTATATTTACACTTTCATCCCCTAATCAAGCATAAAAAAAATATATATATATAAATTTATATATAATTATTTATTTATGTACATAAATATTTGCTACCAATGCGAAAAATAAAAGTTTTTATAAAGTTAAGAAAGAATATAAATAATAAATAATTAAACAGCCAAAACTTGAATAGTAAATAAATTCAAATGAATTTATTTGAAAGTCATTAAAAGTTTATTGAAAACTGTTCTCATATTTATTTATTTGTATATTATATAACATAGTAGTTAAAGAAGAATTCCATGGGCGGTTATTAACAACGTTTATCAACTTATGGATATTCATTCAATATATATAAAGATAGAAAAGAAAAATTCTATATATATATATTTTTTTTATATAATTTTACCATGTTATTTATAAATGTCGTAAAAATAGATTTTTAATTTTAGTCGTAACAGAAATTAATATAATAGAGAAAAGGGAAAAATATTAAGAAAGTTTGTACATATGTACTTATTATACTTATTAGGAAAAATATATTGGGAAAAAAGAAGGAAATCAATTTCTTCAAGGCGTAACTATTAAATTAGATACTAAAAATTTGTTTTTCTTTCATTTGTTTTATTTTCAAATTCTTGTCAATATTCACATTTGGAATGTAGTAAAATGTTCATTATTGTGAAGAATTTATGGAAATTTTTTTTATTCAATAATATAAAAGCAAAGAAAGAAGGGCGACAACTACATTGTGTTTTAAACTCATGAATGACTGAGTATATTTATAATTGGAAAATAAATTAAATATTTTAATGTTGTAATAATCAAATCATATGTTTCCATTTTAAAATTTCCAAAAGGTTTGTTATAACCAAAATTTGTTTAAAATGCAGAATTTTGAAATATTTTCTGTTTTCTATGTTTGCAGTTTTTTTTTGTTTTGTTTTACATAAAATAAACGTCCGCGAAAAATGCAACGTAGATTGTATTGGAAAATCGTCTAGTGTGCAGAAACTGCAATTTATCAGAAAAATTAACATATTTTTTAATTAAATGCAATTAATTTAAAATTGTTTAGAAAATTAAAGAAATTCAAATTTCCACCAAAACACCAAAAGAACCAAAAGACTCAAAATTGAAAGATCTGGTTCACTCACCCTAGAGCCAGGTCTATAATCTCTAACATCAAAAAATCACTCCAGTCGAGAATGTATTAAGCGTAAGTCTACAATCAAAGTAATACCAAGACCAATATTTCGCAGTGAGGGCTCTTAACTTTCCATCAATTAGTTGGACCCTTTATTATGAAAAATTAAAAAAATATATACTTCTTAATTTCAATAAATACGTAAATAATTTTCTCGTAGTTCCTTTTTTTCAATCTAGCTTTAAATACTATCTTTATACAAAATAAGAAAAAAAAACAAATTCAATTTAAATGACAGATTAGTACAATTATAACAAAACTAAAATAAGTTCAAATAGATTCTCTTAAATTCGTTAGCTAAGGGATCGTATAATTTTATAATTTATGTTTTTGGTAAATTTTTTTTTTAGTGAATCCTTGTTAAATAATAATTTATTTTATTTTACAATAGTCTATTGGGAATTCACCATTAAATTCAGTCTAATTTAGATATAAAAAAAAAAATCGCTTTATTTTATATTTTGAATAAATTTATTATTCTTGTTGTACAATATTTTACGCTTTTTCAAAATAAAGTCAAATTTTTTTTTGTTCAGCAATAATGGGTTACTGAGAAGAGCTTTAACAAATTATTATTTTTTTCTTATATAAGTATATAATATAGAAATATTTTTATCATGAAAGTGAATGTAAAAAGGACGAAAAAAATTAATGTTTTGCAAAATAAGAATATAAAATTACATAATCATCATAGTACATTCTTCCATAGACTAAATAAAATATACATATTATTTAAAAATAAATACATATATGTATGTACTATAAATATTTTTTAGCATTATAATAAAATAAATTTAAACCAACAAAAAAAAAATATCACAAAAAATTAAAATTAAAATACATAAGTGAGATGTAATTTGAAATTAATGAATTAATTACTATAGTAAAAATTTATGCAGCTCATAAATTTAATTTCCTGTACAAAATTTATATAAATAAGCAGCATTAAAAAAAAATTTTAAGTTTCTTTCAATTCAATCATAAAATATGCATAAAGTAAATATCTGTGCATACAATTAGTTCAAAGTTTTATCATCTTTCAACTAGAAAATAACTTAAGTTATTACAACACACGAATTTCGTAATCAAGAATTAATAAAAAAAAAATTATATGTGAGCGCCGAGCGGTAGTTTGTGCAAAAACAAAATACTTCAAGTTATAGCCCCTGAAATTTAACATAAATATTTTATACATTTTTCTTGCAAACATTTTTTAACCAAAAGTTGACAACTCTGACCAGTTCAACGCAATTTTTAAAATATCTACATTAAATAATAATAATTTTCGAACCATAATGAATAAACAATTTTTTTTTTCTTATTTTTTTATCCTTTGCACAATTAAATATTTAAGTTCGAAAAAAGCTTATCCCAAGTAAAATTATTGCAATCTTAAATAACCTTGTGTATATACCACAAAAAAAATTATAAAATAAAATAAAATAACCTTAAAAACATTTCTTCTAAAGAAAAAATTATAAATATAAAAAAAAAAAAAACGAAAAAACTAAATGAAAATAATTATAAATAAACAATTTTGAAATTACTGCAGTATTTTTAAGTTTTATTCTTTAATAAGAAGTAAATAAATTTAAAATTTTCTAGTTTTTTTTTTTTTTTAGCCACAATCCAAAAGGATTCCCATACAATATAAACAGAATTATTATTCATATAACAAGAAAACCTTAAAAATTATCAGGAAGAATTTTCTTTTTCTTTTTTTTTTTCTCAAAAACTTTTCTCTAATTAATTTTTATTTATTCAATCCAACACTGTATATTTTGTTAAATATTTAATTTTTATTTTTAACAGGATTGAACACCTTTAAGACATGGATTTAAATAAAGAAACTTTATTTATTTTTATTTTTTTAATTTATCAAACTTAAACTTCATCAAAAATTTTCTCTTCACAAAATTAAAAGGTATGTTTTGTTATCTGTTATGTGCCGATAAAAGGATAAAGGTGTTGTTGCAGCTCTGCGGCAAAATATTTTTTGTAACAACAAATTCATTTCATGCAAAACTCAAATCATAGTCAAATCAAAGATTAGAGCAAAAGACATACTGTAGCACAAATTCAAAAATTACAAATTAAATAAACGTGATATTTAAAATCATTGGACCAAATTTTTTCATTCTACTGTAATAGCATTTTACCGTGGTTTTTTGAAAAAAAAAAAAAAATAATACAAAAGTAAATTGCTTGTGGTTGCTATTAGCGAAATTTAATTGTTATAAACTAATTAACAGAATTTAATGTTATTATTTTATTTTTACAAAAGTAAAGGTCGTATTTATGACATATATAACTTATGAAAATGTTTCTGCAACATTTACACATTATATTTAATTACTCTATGCCATATTTTGTCATTTTACTATTACATTTCCTTTATTTATAAGAGCCCTTATTAAAAAAAAAAAAAATGAAAAATTGTTTCATTACAATTTTCATTACAATTTTTCATAAATTGTTTCATTACAATTTTTCAACAAACATAGTTTTCTGTTTTCACAGTTCTATCTAGCTAAATATATGTATATTTCCTTTCCGAAAAATTGATGTACTTTACACTTGTTCTACCATAACTTAACTTTTGATTTTTTTTTTCTTAACCGTTCACAAAATGTGCACCAAAAGTGCTATGCACACTTTTTTGAGTGCTCTTTCGATTCATAATTACAATATATTTTTACATACCTATATTATATGATACCACCTTTTTAAATATACATTATATGTTATTATTTTATATTTAAAAAATATTTTTTTACATTTTCAATTAGGGAAAATTGTTTATGGTTGACAAAAAAAAATTATCCAAACACGATATATGCACATTATACGTATGTAATAAAGTAAATATTTGTAAAAATGGGTAGAAAAATAAACTAAATAAACATAAAAGTATAAAATTGTATATTTAAAAATAAAATATTCCTATTAATATATATTTGTTATATGTTATATGATACCAATTATGTACATAAAATTTTCTCTTTAAAATTTTAATTTCATTATTGCTTTCTATTTATTTTTTATTTTATTTTATTTTATTTTATTTTTTTTTTTTCAATTTTTACACTTTCTAATAATTTTTAGCCAAATGTTGATAGAAATACACAAACTGCATGTGTAAAATTTTCTATTCCATATAAAAAAAATTTATTTAAAAGAAAAACATAAAATTTTATAAACATATGCATAGCAAAATGTTTAAAATATGTATACATTTATATAAAATATAATATTAGAGATATCATAATTACGATAGAAGTTATATGTATATATAAATATATATATAACTTTATCACA
Organism: Hybos culiciformis; assembly: GCA_964007475.1. Classification (NCBI taxonomy): domain Eukaryota; kingdom Metazoa; phylum Arthropoda; class Insecta; order Diptera; family Hybotidae; genus Hybos; species Hybos culiciformis. The sequence goes on along the minus strand of OZ023273.1, from coordinate 31,235,223 downwards.
TAAAAAGATATTTATTTATATTCCATATAAACATATATAAATGTAATATACAAAAAAAAAACAATAAAATTAAAGTTAAACTATTTTATTCAGAAAATATATAGTTTTTCTTTTTTTTAACAAAAGAAGAATTGTTTAGAGAATTTTCCTATTTTTCCTCTTAATAATTTTGTTTGTTTGAATTTGGTATAAATTTAAAACCTCTGGAATATAAAATGTTATGTCTAGAATATCAAAAAAAATGTTGTTATCCATATATGATAAAATTAATTCCCAATTCAGATAAAAATACATGTTGTTGTTATAATATAAAATTTGATATGAATTTTCTTTTAATAAAAAAAAAAAATAAAGTCTTGTGGTAAATCACGCAAATTTTGAAAATACACGTACATATAATATTCGCAGTACATATTTTTTTTAATTATTTCCATACTTTCCTTATACATATGAATACCTTTAAAATTCCAATTATAAAATGAGATTTACTGTAATTTAATTATTGGCACTAACTAGATATTACCCTTCCTCGATCCACAGACTAACAAGTTCCTGTAAATGTTAAAGCTCTGAATGAAACAATATCTTCTATTTATGTAAAACAGAATATTCGTTTGTGTGTAACTTATAGACTCCGAAACTGTTAAAGCTATTGCACAAAAACTTATTGGTTTATATTTTACATATTACTGAGAAGAGTTAAAAAGTACTTTGAACAATATTCAATAGGAGGAGTGAAACTGTGTCCTAATATTATGCGAAAAAAGGTCTAATTTTTATATATTTTTACTTAAAACTCAAGAACAACTCGAGCAATCGACACCATTTTTTAGATCATATCTGCAGGAAGTTTTCTATTTGTACCCAGTAGGTGGTACAGTGGGATTTTGGATAGTAGATGCTGTTGAAATTTGAATATTTGAATGTACACTTTTATATAGCCTGTCCAGAATTCTAATACTGTATGTGCAAAGATGAAAAAAATTTGAATAATTTATTAGAAGACATTTTTTGGAAGACATTTTATTCTGACAATAAAAACGAAAACGGCTCAACGACATCAGTAGATATAATAGTTTTTATGTTTTCTAATAAATTATTAAAATTTTCTTTAATTCTAAGCATGTTCATTCATACAACGCTGTAGGATAAAAAAATATATATAAGATAAAAAATAAATATTTTTTTATTAGTTAAGATGGTTAACCGAGTAAATTGTTTCTCCTTAGCATTGGGTTTCTAATGTTATTTTATTTATAAACTGTTTGACCAAACTTCAATTTGTTTTATAAAAATAATATAGTTTTCTATTTTTTTTAAAAATAGACTATCGCGCGCTGCTTATATTATAATAGTTTTGCAATTACGAACAAAGTTAAGAGTAATAATGAAAAAAATTTAAATCAAAATTGATAGAAATACCCAAAATAAAACAATATTTGAAGTATGTTTATAAAAAGAATAGTCAATTTCAAATAATTCAGAATTAAAATATTTATAGCTATAGAATACGGAAAATATCTTATTAAAAGAAAATTACCACAAAAAAATCCAACCAGGAACTTAAACTTGATAATAATATGTTCTAATTGAAGACTCTTTTTTTTAAAGTATACTAAGACTTAGTAAAAAAAAATTACGTGTGCAGAATTTTTTTTTATGTATTGATTGTTCAACATCATCCTGTATATATAAAAAATACATATATTACAAACAATATAATTTAATAATGCAGTTACACTGTAACTTAATAATGTTTTAGTTGACTTTTTGCAAAATTAAATTTAGGAACCATAAAGGATTTAAACTTTGTACATGAAAATAAAAGTTGAACATCGTATATTGTTACAGGACCTTGAATAAAAAGAACGAAATTTGAAAAAATTGTGTTAAAAAATAAATCCTTATTTACGCGTCTATTTAGCGAATTATCAGTCTTATATTTACTCGTCTATTTGGCAGTTTATCAGCCAACCTTTTAAGAACTCTATGTATCACTAACGATAAATACTAAAAAAATTAAATTATTTACCGTCAAATTAATGTAATTGAATTCATTAGTAAATAATTATTTTAAATATAAATTTCTGTAGGTAGGTAATTAGAATTCATTAAAATTTTATTTTCACATTATAGGCGCATAAATTGAAATTATATGTTTATTACATTTTCCAACCTGTGTTGTTCATAGTACTATGTGTGTATTTGTATTGAATAATAATCTTTCAAAAACATAATAATCTTTCATGAGCAGCACGAAAATTTGTGAACAGACTTATTTATCACTGAGAACATTGGATCCGGAACTTGTCCCGTCTACCCTGAGTCTGATGTACCATATGTATTGAACTTAAATTTTTCACTTTTATTAAGGTTCATACAGCATTGAAATAGTTACGCATGAGATTTGCTGACGGTATTAAAAATATCAATCATAAAAATATCAATCATAAAAGATGATCCCTAATATAGACCTTCGCAAACACAAAGCATGTTTTTAATGACTTTATTGTAAGGAAGTTTTGTTATGTTAAAATTAATTCATATGCATAAAGATCTTATATAAATTAATTAAATTTTCATAATATTCTATATATAATTAAAAATCATCAGTCATATTGTATTATTTTACACTTGTTGCTTTTGATATCTACTTTCTATAAAATTTTCTGACCACGTATTATACAATATTAATATTATATTATATACTTATACAAAGAAAATCATATTAATTCATGTGTCCCGCTCATTCAAAAATGCACCGAAGCATAACATATACCTACTCTTGGCAAAATTTATTCATATTGTCTTAACTTCTATATTATTGTTATTATGGTTTGTAACCATAAACTTACTTTATTTACGAAACAAAATGTAATCAATAATCTTTTGGATCAATTTATTCAAAAATCAAGTGACCATGAAGATAGAAAGTTTTTCTATGTTTATTTTATTTGAATAATTTATCATTATTTTGAAATTTTATCTATCGGCGATACAGAAATAATATAAGTTAAAAAAAGAAAATAAATTCATTCTTTTTCAAGAATATAATATATAGGTATAGGTATTAATATATTTATTAAATTTCTTCACCTCATTCAAAATATTACAATATTAAAAATATCTAATTTCTGTCAGTCTGGCTTTCTCTGTGTTTGTTTGAAAGTTAACTATTAAATTATTTTCGTTCCAAAAAAAATTTCAGAGAAACGATCGATGTTTCCATGAAAGAAAATAGATAACGTGAAATTTAATTCATTATTATTACCTTCTTAATTAAATTCAATGAATTTACGGAAGATATTAATTTCATCTTAATTTCATCGTAAAGTAAAAAATTAAGATTAACATTTATGGCAAATTTCTTTTTCTGAATTAATATTGTTTAACTTTTTAATGGTACAATTTTCGGGAAGCGGCGCCTAGGAAAAAAAATTAATTAAATCCTAAGGCTATTATCGTAGAAATAAAAAACTTTAAAGTCTTAATATAAACCTTGATTGACATACATTTCTCTGTACCTTTTTTCATTAATTTTATTCTATATATTATTATAAAAATTTTTTAAGTCGTAATACGTTCATAAGATATTTCAATATATGCATTGTTTGTTCCATTTCGTTTTATTTCAATGTAGGTATAATTTATTCATCACTCCTTTATAGAGTTCTTATCTTCAATATTATAAGCCTTCAACATAATAATTAATTTATTTTTATTACATAAATATTTCAATAAGAAGAAACTAATACTAAATAAAAAAAAGTTTTCCTATCAAAGTAGTTAAAACATTCATTCGAAAACTATTTCCGGTTATTTTTACATTATTATTTTATATAAAGGAAATTTATTCAGAAAAAAAAAATGAATGGTAGCTGTTCGAACCATCAGTATTTTCCACCCCTATTATTATATATATAAATATAAATAAAATAATTCATTCAAACATTTTTCATGAATAATGAATTATGGTATAGCGGAGTTTTCTGGAAGGTACCTTCTAACGAAACGTAGAATAAATTTAAAATAAACGAGAATAAAAATTTATATATAAATAATTTTTCATTCAAAGATTGTAAAAATAATGTATATTTCTTAAGGCGTTCCTTTAAAAATATTCAAATAAAAAAAAATAAACCAATGCGAATATTTACTTTTCGTTATAAAGCATTTCCTTTAAACTTAGAATTAAATAGAAATATGAATGAATACACCAAGATAATTATTTTAACTTTGATATTTATATAAGAATAACATTGATGACAATATTGGCTTTTATAATATTTATATATTTAAAAGTCACGTAGTCTATTTTCAAAAGATTAAAATAGGGGGGCTCTAAATATTATTTTAATATTATAAATTAGGCCTCTAAGAATTTCATTACAAAATGCCTGATTCCTTGTCAGTTGACATTGATTACGTTTTTTTATAAAAAGTATTTTGTCACTTTTTTTAATCTTTTCTGATAACCTCGAGATCGAAAACATTGAAAAAAAATTAAATAAAATTAACATCTAAAAGTGATATTTTTTTTTAATTTATTCCTAAATGTTAGAATGTCCAAATACTTTTGTGAGCTACTACACTTGCCCAAATATGTACCGAGTACATAAAAATGTGTAATTTTCTAATTTAATGGTAAATATAATTAATTTTCTATTTGAATGGGTTTCGGTATTAAAAACGTTACTCGTCTAGCAGACACACCACAACAAGTAATTTTCAATAAAATGATTCTTAAGTTCTGAATTTGAAAAAAAAAAAAATTTTTTTAATTTTTGTTCACAAGAGTTTAAAAAATTTTAACAAATATAAATTCTTTATTTATAATTAATTTTTCAATAATTTAGATACTTAAAAATGAATCAATAGAATTCAAACAAACATTTAACTTTTTATATATAATTCGTAACTACGAAATTGAGCCGCCATCCCTCATTTACAAAATATATTTGAATTTGAAAATATAGTTCATTTTCATAATGCCTAGCAGATAAGTTATATTCCCGCACACATTTTACTTTCAATTATAATGTTTATTATAATTTTGCTCTAGAATTGTCTGTGATCCTGTGTGTAAATTATTCAAACTATTATTTTCATTCATAGTATGTATGCAGCTGTTTAGATATAAGTTTTTTTTCTTTGTATAAAGGCTAACGAAAGAGCATACCATTTCAACAACGATGACTACGTGAGTTAAAGAACTCTTTTCTTTGCCTCAAAAAAAAAAAACATTTTATTACTAAAAAAAAAAATCTTCCTCTCTTTATTCGGAACAAATAAATCTCTGTTCTGAAATTATCAAATTCGAAAAAAAAAAAAATTATAAAAGTGTAAAAATCGGTCCTTTTAAGTTTTATTTTATTTTTTTACTTTTTTTTATATTTTATTCCAAGAATTTTATTTTTTTTATTTAATCTCTTTTTTTTTTTAACTTTAAAAAGATGGTAATAAAGCAACAAGTCGGAAGAATATATATATATTATTTTCTTGAAGTTTATTCAGTTCATTTGATTGGAATAAAAGTGGAAAAATTTTCTTATAAGGCTTAACATTATTTTATTGAAGAGCTACATACATATATTTATGTATAGCTTTATAAATAGTTAGTTTGCAAACTGAACCAGGCAAAAAAAAAAAAAAAAACGAAAACAAACAAAATAAAAATAAATAAAAAAAAAAAAAAACAAAATGTAAATAGAAACTTTTATGTTCTTTCTGTTCTTTTTTTTTTTTTTTGATAAAATAAAAATAAAAAATGGTTAAAGTTTTATTTGGTAATTATGCATTGGATAAAAATTTATAAATATTTATTTTTTTTATTAAAAAAAATAAATAAAAAAAAAATAAATATAATAAATATTATTATGGGAAAGTAAAGAATTAAAAAAAAAAAAACAAAAAAAAAATTAAAGAAAACTAAAAACTCTGTCAAAAATTATTTCAATTCTTTAGTTTTTAATTCTACATATATATAACTATATAGGTATACAAAATACATAAAAAATATTTTTTTCCAAATATAGTTTTCTATGAGTAAATTAAGTGTTATTTCGTAAAAAACAAAAAAAAAGTTTTTCTTTAAAATATGCTTTGGCTAGGATTTCTCTCTTATTGTGTGTTGGACATTAGTAAAATAATTTTTTATTTCTTTTTTCATTCCAGAGTAATATTTATAAGTTTTCGTTTTGGTATTCTGAACATGATTTCTTATTGTTTAATGAAAACTTTCAGGTCAAAACTAAGAGTTTAACATTTTAACTTTATGTTTTTTTGTTTTTTTTTTTATTTTTTATTATTATTCTTTTTTTTTTTTGTTGACCTAATACTACATGGGTATTTATATAGTGGGGGCGAAATATGTACACTAATTTTATATACATATATGTACGTGTATATGTTATCCAAATGATTACTATTTAGTTTATTGTGTCATTTTATTTTCTGGTCAACATATGCGAAAAAGCATTAAAAGATTTTAGTTAGTTTTTTTTTTGTATTATTCTGAATCTAAAAATTGATTAATCATCCGTAGAAAAAAAAATACAATAGAAATATAAATCTTTAGTGAGCTTTAATATCACAGCTTCTTTCTATAATAGTGTAAAAAAAATTTTTAGCAGGGGATCTATTCTATAACTGCCATTTTAAAAATATTTTAACTAGGTGTTCTATTTTGAGTTACAGGTAAACAATTTTTGGATAACTCACTATCCAATAAAAAACAATTTATTTTACTTAAATTTATTTTACAGACAAAATCCTAGGGAATTATATGATCCAAAAATATAGTGTTTTATTATTGTTTTTTTAACATTGTTTATTAATATTTATTTGTACAAATGTTGATATATCTTTGTTATAGAAATATTGATGGAGAAAACACTTTTATTCAATTTTAATAAAAGTAAATAGCTAAAAATCTTAATTACATAGTTTAAAATATCTTTTTTTTCGGTCCAAATATATTAAAAAATTCACAAGAGCTTTAATAACAGTTTTGTAATAAGATCATAAAACTCTAGTAAAAAATTCTATAAATTTGTTCTCCAGGCTCTTTTATTCAAACTGTTTTCAACATAATGCTACCAAAGTAGATGTACGTTTTATTTGTCCAATAAAACTAATCATTTCAACAAAAAAAAAACCGAATCTCAAGAATCAATAAAAATTTATAATGCAAAATATATTAAACTAATAATAAATAAGTTTAATCAACTGATAGGGGCTATTAGTTGTTGAATTAAAAAATATCAATATTTGATAATTTTAGGTTAACATCCTAATTGTTTAACAACTTTTTTAAAAGTACATACAAATTTATTATCAAATGTTTTAAGAAACAATTCCCGCATTTCATACATATATTGATTTATTTAGTTTCTAGAACAAATTCAAATTTACTCGAATTCTTAACAATTAGAACAATAAATATAAAACAACTGCCTGTTCTACTAATTTTATCAAAGCCTAAGCTATATATTCACATTAAATATAATATTCTTGACTAACAAACTTATATTATGTCATAGATGATTATATTATTATATAGCAAATATTGTTTATTAAAAACTTAAATGTAAATAAAATTTATTTAATTCTTTTATTTATTTACATATAAGTAAAAAGGTTCTTTTGATATTAATTTAATTTTAGATAAAAAAAAAAAAATAAACAAAAAATTATTTTTATCCAAAGTTTATTTTATAATATTATTTTATTTTTGTTTTAAATTAATTATACTTAGAATTTAGAAAACGAAAATATTAATGAAATACCAAAGGAAATTCAAATGTTAGATTAAAAATCTAATTAAAAAAGTAAAGTTCTGAAATTTTATTTACCCATAAAATTAATGAAAAAAAAATAATAATAATAATAATCATTATTTCAGTAAATCTCGTTTATATTATATTTATATACGAGAGAGAGTATATAAATAAATAAAGTGAAAAATTTTTGTACCAAAAAAAAAACTCAATATATTTATAATTAAAATTAGTGGTTCGAATCGTTATTTAAACTTTTTCCATTGAAATTGAGAATTCTAATAAATGAATCCTATACACATAGAAAAACAAAAAAAAAAAAATTGTTCACAAAATCCCAAAATATTATAACGAAATTTAATTAATGATTATATACCGAAGAGATATTTTTCATATAAATTGAGCAGCAGTTTATTATCAAAATAAGAGATTTCTGAATAATTACAAACTTTATCCAATTATAAAGCAAATATAGTTTTTTGGTTACAATTACATAATTTTAGGATTGAAATGTTATTGTTGCATTCGCTAGAACGATTTTGAAAGCTTTAATAACTTGAGAAAACTTTTAGGACGTTACGTTTCCCAAGAACACATTTACTTTAAATTGGGTTATTAAAAAAATTGAAAAATAACATCAAAACAGAATAGTTAATCAAGTAATTTAACTTTTAGTTATTCCAAAGAAAATTGAAAAATTTATAAAAAGTTGATCGTTCGAATATTTCCTTATGATAATCATGAAAAACTGATTTACAAATAATTGACAGGTTACTTTTTTTCAGCGCTTTCTATTTTACAATAATTATATTCTTTAGAAAGAATTTTTTTTTTTTTTTTTGCTAAATGCTTTTCAAAAGTTTTCCAAAGCAAAAATCGATTTTACCAAAAAAAAAAAATTAAAAACAAAAAAAAAAACTCTTTAAAGTTGATGGAGTTATAATTCGAATTGAAAGTTTTTTAATTAGAAAAAGTTCACGAATAAAAATTTTATAAATTGAATTTTTAAATAACAAAATAGATAATATTTTGTCTTTTGTTTTTTACCCATATAATAACTATAAAGGACCACGTAAAAGAAAAACTTTTTTTTTGTTTTTTACAAATTTTACTACAACTTTGATGCTACACATTTTGCTATTTCTTCTTTTATTCAAAAAATAACAATAGGTAGAAAAATCAATTAAAATTTTCTTGTTTTTGAAAAATAATAATTATCTTATATCAGTAAAATTTGATATGGAAATTTAATATTTTATTCATAAACTTTCTGGATATTACAATGAACGAATAACTAAAATGTTTTATTTTTAACTTCATTTAAAAATATATGCATTACAATAAGAAGTTACCTTTCTTGCTTTTCATCTGTTGGTGAACTAATATCGTATAACAATTTTTGTTGATCTAATAACTAAATATTCTAAATCATGACATTTTGCATTAGGAATGCAAAACAAAATTAAAGCATGTTACAAATTTCAGAAAATAATACTATAATCATACTATAGCCATACCAATTAGAAGAACATAAATATATGAACATCACCTTCGAGTAGCGATAAATAGTTTTGAAACTTCAAGTTAACACTGATTGCCAATAAAAACAAATCAATATCCATAAAAACTCTTTATTATTTATAATAACTTCAAACTTAAAAAACAAACACTTTAATCTATAAAAGAGATTTAAATTAAAAATCAATGTTATAAACTTATTAACTGCTTTTTAGATAATATAAAAAAAATATATGCAATACCATAATATATTCCTAATGATCATTGATGAGCTTCAGGAAATTGAAACTTTTGAAAATTTTCAATATTATAGTTTATATATACATTTTCTATTTAATGTTTTTATTTATACAGCTCTAGAGTAGATTATTATTGATATTTGTATATTTTAAAAATAATAGGTATCCATTTATTTATGTTTTTTTTTTATAAATATTCTTTTCCAAAGAATATAAAATTGAAATATATTTTGATAAAGTTTTAATAGGCTTTTTCATATATTTTTCCATCTAATTTACTTTTCATTTTGGGGTATACTCTAAAATTACTCTGTTTGAAATTATTTCAAAACTATAAAAATTATATTATATATGTTATATTAAATGTCATCAAAATGTGGAATTTAAATGAAATTTTATTATTTTCAAGTTTTTCTAATTGTTAGCTGTTAGAAAAAAATAAAAAAAAATAAAATTATAATAACATCTATCTTCTGCACATTTATTTTAATACAAAATAAATTTAAAATATAAATATAATTTAAATTGTTATGAAAGCCTTTGGGCCGTTCAATCACTTTAATGTATGAATCGTGTTACTGAAAAACAGTCATGGTGCCCCAGTAATTACGCTAATCTGCATAACAATTACAATCGCATATAGTAAATATAAAATATATAATGTTTATTACAAATTCGAGCATTTTTATTCCAAATTAGAAATCATTACATAAATTATAAACTTTAATTTATGAAAATTAAATTCAAATTTATTATTGTTTCAGATATATTTTTGTATGTATTACAAAATAAACCGAAATTATCTTTTATTCATAAATTTTTATATTTTTTCAAAGCATACATAAACATTTTTCTTTTTCTATATACATAATTACGAATAAGTCGAATTGATTTTAGACTTTTAAAGAGAATCTAGTGAAAAAGAAGATTTATTAAAGATGACAGAATGAATATGAAATAGTACATAAATTTGAAGTATTAGCATTTAGAGATGTAACGAAAATGTATAATTTTTTGTTATTAATAATATGGTTTTATCTTTTATTGGTAGTTTGTCTTTTCTTTTATTTTTAATTCTCATTTATAAGCAAAATTATAAATCGTATAAGTATAGAAGCTTTAATTCTTCGAATAATTATAATGAAAATTTCTTAAATTCAAAGATAATGTACAAATTTTTTTAATAAAAAAAAACTTTCAACGATGAAACAAATATTAAATTTCTTACGACCACACACCATCCACTGAATTAAAATCTATAACAATTTATATTACTTAAACATATGTATATACATTCATTTTATGTCTAAACTTATTTATATCCATTATACTAAGTATTTTAAATTTCCATTAGTTTGAGAACATATTACATAAACTAGTGTAGATGTAAAATTTTTTTTTAAAACTTTTTTCTTTTCTTTATTAAGTTAGTTCAACATTTCCACTCTTAATGAGTATCCTTAACTAACTTTATATTATATAGTTTTGTACATATAAATTTATCTATGAAAGCAGCATAATATACGTGAAGAAACTGAAAAATTATTATCAAATATGTCTAAAGTCAGCACATTATTTTAATAAGCAATTTTTTACCATCAAAAGAGCTGAATCATTTTAAAGTTAATATAAATGAAAGATAAATGTTTTACCATGTATAGTAATAAATCAAGATACAATTGTGTAAGAGTAATATTTGATATAGTGAACAGATTTTAGAAGTAAAAAACTAACAAACATTTAGAACACACATTAGACATAGTCCAATTAAGTAAAAATTTTAATTAGAAAAATTAGTTTGTTTGAAAATTGGTACAATGAAAATTATATGTACTACATGAAAATATAATATTATTTAAAAAAAATTATTAAGGACTCCTGAATTCTAATTATTTATTGCGCCTGTTTAATGCACTACCTAAGGATCAACACTATTAATTTTTAATGTCTTTTGTAAGCGATAAATCATTTAACACAATTTAGTTTTAAACTATACCATTTGTAAGCAGGCTTATTAGTGAAAAAAAAAAAGAAATAAAATTTAAATAGTACCACCAAAATTAAGTAAGAAATTAAAGTAAAACCATAAAGCATTTTCATGGTTTTCTTCTGTTTTTTTATTATTGTAATTTCATAAACATGCACATTTTTATTCAATAATTATATCCTGAAGATAAGAAAAATTTCTTCCTGTTTTTTTTTTGCAAAAAAAAATAGTAAAATTTAATTTATAACTATTTTTTATTCTATGGTAATGGTAAAAAAAAAACTGTAATTACTTAAATGAGCTGTTAACAAACCACAACTACTTCCGTATTCTTTTGTATTTTTTTTTTCAATTTTTTTTAATTTCAAAAGTATTAAACTAAAGTAGTTTTCATTTCCCTTTTGAAACTCCTTATTTTCAACTTTTTAAATATAAAACATAATCAAAATAGAATTTTTGAATAGGTCAATTAGTTGCACTGCTAAATTATATATATATAATTTTGTTTATATATAATAATCTATTGTATTGGCCCTGTTTCGTAAAAAAAATAAAAAATAAAATAAAAAATACAATAATAAAAATGTTTTTATTTTTTTTGGACAACTATTTTTCGGAAAATCATTTAAAAGCCCAGAAGTAACAAATAAATAAAATTTTCAACTATATACATATATATATAATAGTAGGTACCTATGATGAGATATTTTAGAAAAACTATATGTCCTAATTTTGCGACAAGCATATTAAATTTTGTGGAAAAATAACAAAATATTATGTGAATATGTGTGTACCGAAAATTGTTGAAAAACTTTTCTTTTTTTTTTTTTCTTTTTTTTTTTTATTTAATTTTGTAAAGTATGATTTTTGGTTTGTATTTTATATTTCCAGAGGGAATTAAAATTATTGATTGAACACCTTTTTTCCAGTATCCAAACAGAATGTTAAATAAATCTATTTGCTTATAGTTATTTTATTTTATATTATTATTTATATATGGTTGTACAATGTTTATTTTGTGCTTGGTTACATAAATACTTAACACACATATACTCATATAAATGTATATCTTTAATTCATGTACACTATATAGTGTTAGAATGTACATATAAATAGAATAAAATATCACCCAAGTATTATTACTATTTACTTTAACAATATTTTCTTTTTATTTAAAAAAAAATAAATAAAAATTAAAATTTATTACAGGTGTATCTAATAAATGGACAAAAAGATAATTATTTTGAAAAAGATAATTTTAAAGAGTTGAGTATTTAATCTAATTGTCGTAGTTGTCGTTGTAGAAAATTAATAACATTTTTACCTGTCATTAATCTTATATTTTAATAACATCCTATTTATAGAAAATCGTTCTAAGAGAAAATGAAAAAAAAAAATTAATTTTTTTTTTGGTTTTATTTAAAAAAAAAAATTTTTTTTGGTTGGTATGTTTTATATTTTATTTTTTTTTTTCTAAGAATTTCTTTATAAATATTCTTTTAAAGGAAATAAATAGCTTATAGCACCCACACATTATTACAATTTTTCATATACACATTTTTATATACTTATTTTAAAATCATAATGTACACACATATTTGTATGCAAACACTTTTTATTTAATACGCAATGAATTATATTTTTTTAGCATGCATAATGTAAACATAAAAATTTAATACTACAAAAGTAGTTTTTGAAAATTAAAAAGCTAGTCGCTTTGCCGCTGGCGATAATTTATTTTTATATAAATTAAGACATTTTGAATTTAATTTTTAATTGATTTTGGGCATTCGCTTGACGAACAACTTAAATTGGTCTCGGTGATACTCAAATATCAATTTTAAAGTGAATGGACAAACTTTCGTTTTGGCCGCATTTTAAAATTTGTTTTTTTAAAGACAGAAAATTTGATTTTATAAAACTGAGAAAATTGTTAAAAATATTATTGAAAAAGGAATAAATAAAAAATTATAAAAGATAAAAACTGAAAATAATTTATTTACAACGAAATCCTACATTGGCACCCAACATTGTGGCACGAATTTTTTCTGCCTGAAAAACAGCAAGTCTCAACAATTAAAATTAATTATTTACAGTGGAGCTAAGAAGTGGTTTAGTTTCCATTAAAACAGAAAAACAACAAAAAATTAAAAGTAAAATGGCTCAATTTACTGATGATCAATTTAAGCAATTATTGGAAGCTTTAGGTAATCGACCAGCTATCGGATCTTTTGCAGGATGTACCGCTAGATTTAAAGGCGCTCGTGATCCAATTAAGCTTGAAGAATTTATTACAACAATAATTGTTTATAAAGATATCCAAAAAATTGAAGATGCTGATGCTGTAAAAGGTATCCCACTTTTACTTGAAGATTATGCAGCATCATAGTGGCAAGGTGTTAAGGCAGAAGCGAACACCTTCGATGAAGCCGTTAAATTATTTAGAGCAGCTTTTTCGCCAGCCAGGCCTCCATGGAGGGTTTATTTAGATATTTTTGAGAAAAAACAAAATCGAGATGAACCAACTGATAAATTTATATGTAAAAAACGGTCATTGTTCGCTGAACTTACCGATGATTTAACAGAGGCAATTCAAGTAAGCATGGTTTATGGTTTGATCAATTTACGAATTCGAGAAAGAATTAGCAAAGATAAAGTTACTACTTTCCAAGAATTGCTAACAGAAGCTAGAAATGTGGAATTACATCTCTTTGAAAGTGATCCATCTGCTAGAAAACAATCAGGAAACAATGACGCACCTAAAGAAGAGGTTAAAAAAAGATGTTCTTATTGCCGAAAATTTGGGCACATTGTTGAAAATTGTAACAAAAAAGCAAAACACGATAAAGAAAAATTGTCCGAAACAAAAGAAAATACTAGTAAAACTAATTCATCAAATTCTAGTACATCTAAAACAGAAACAGAAGGTAAATCTGTAGTAAATTGTTATGGTTGTGGTGCGCCTGGGTTCTACCGATCTAACTGTCCAACGTGCAACAACAAGCCAACAAGTTCTTCTACATTAGATTTCAACGCGATTTCTTCTTCAACAATTGGTAGAGATGTGCCTATGGTTGATATTCAAATTCTTGGTTTGAATGGTACAGCATATTTTGACACAGCTGCAAGAACAAGTGTTGCAAGCTCAAGCCTTTTTCACAGCTTAGTAAAACGCGGCTGCTTATTTAAAAAAGTTCAAGCAACCGTTACTCTTGCTGATGGTGTGTGCCAAAATAAAATGGTTAATACAATTGTTGTTGATGTCAAAATAGGTAATCGACTTAAGCCACTACGTTTAATTAATTTACCTGATGCAAAAGACAACAGAACTCTAATAGGAATTGATTTTCTTGAACAAGCGGGAATTGTAATGAATTTAGCACAACGCACATGGTATTTTATTGATTGTCCAAAAAAAATTTTTGAATTCAAAAAGCCACCACCAGTTATTGTTAATGCAACTAACGTTATTCAAATGTCAGAAGAAAACCATCAGTTAGATAATGATTTTGAAAACATTTCACCAACTACTGAATCGTTAAAAAGAATTTCATCTTTTATCCAATGGGCGGAAAAACGTTCTAATATAAGTCCACTACAACGAACCCCAGAAGAAAATTTAGATGATTGTAAAAGTGATTACTCACCACGTTCCATTCAAAACATTTTTCGAGATGCAGTACCAGCCGATATGATTACACCAGAACGGAAAATTCGTAAGCTGACGTCATCAGCCACCGAAGATAATTATTTTGATCTGTTTTCTGCCGAAATTTATATTAGGGAAGATGAAGGAAGTGAAATAAGTCAATCACAGAAAAATCAATTGAATTCTTTACTTTTAAATTACCAAGATATTTTTAGTAATATTTCACAGCCAACACCGTACGCAGTACATAAAATAAATACTCAATCTCATGAACCTATTGCTAGCACACCTTATCGTTTATCTCCGCTTAAAACGAGACAACTTAAAGACGAATTGGACAAAATGTTAGCACTTGATATAATTGAGGAATGTGAAAGTGCTTGGGCTGCTCCGGTTGTAATTGTTCCGAAGAAAGTGAAAGTGCTTGGGCTGCTCCGGTTGTAATTGTTCCGAAGAAAGATGGTGTAAGAGTGTGCATTGACTACAGAAAGTTAAACTCCATTACCATACCTGATAGGTATTCACTACCACGAATCGACGACTTATTACATACAGCTAAAAGTACGAAATTCATGTCAACCATTGATATGCAATCAGGCTACCATCAAATTGCCGTTGATAAAAATGACCAGGACAAAACTGCTTTCATCACTCCATTCGGCATGTATAGGTACAAAAGAATGCCATTTGGCCTACGAAATGCACCTGCAACATTTCAACGCCTGATTGACAGATTCAAAGCAACAATTCCTAATGATAAAAATGATCAAATACTAGGAATTCTAGCATATATTGATGATATAATTGTTTGTTCTAGAAGCTTCGAAGATCACTTAAAAGATTTAGAAAAAATATTTTTACAACTAAAAAAATTTTCCCTTAAAGCAAAAAGAGATAAATGCAGATTTTGTTGTGTAACGGTAAAATTTCTTGGTCATATTTTATGCGCTGATGGTATACAAGTGGATCCTGAGAAAACGGATGCCATAATAAACAGACCAGATCCAAAAACTCCAAAACAAGTATTGTCATTTCTTCAAACAGCATCTTGGTACAGACGTTTCATAGCTGATTATGCAAAAATTTCTAAACCATTGAGTAATCTACTAAAGAAAGATTCAATTTGGACATGGAATAAAGAACATTCTGATGCCTACAATAAATTAAAACAATTACTCACAACAAGTCCTGTGTTGCAACAAGCTAAAGATGATCAGCCATTTATTTTAAAAACCGACGCAAGCAGTTATGCTCTCGGCGCAGTTTTACTCCAGGGGGAGGGAACTGAAGAACATCCGATCGAATATGCCAGTAGACTTCTCAGTGCTGCAGAAAGAAACTACTCTACAACGGAACGAGAGGCACTTGCTATTGTGTGGGCAATAAATAAATTTAGAGGATACATTGAAGGCTCTGAAATTTACTTGTTAACAGATCACCAGCCATTAAAGTGGTTAATGTCGTTAAAATCGCCAACTGGTAGATTAGCCAGATGGGCTTTACAAATACAACCCTTTAACATTAAAATTGAATACATACAAGGAAAAACAAATTCGGTAGCAGATACCTTATCTAGGCCATCTTGTCCAGAAAAAATAGATAATCATGAAATCAATTGTGAAGTTTGTAATGTTCAAGTTGATTTTCCCAAAAAAGGTTCTGAAGAGGTACGTGAAAATCAATTGAAAGATCCAGAGTTGCAAAATATAATTGAATCTTTTGAAAATAATGATGAAAATGTACGTAGATGGACAACCAGGGGATATTTATTGAATGATGGTGTTTTGTATCGCTATTCGCCAGAAGCAGACTCAGAAGATGGACAACTTGTTATACCTAAAGACGAACGTGAAAGTATTCTTCAATTTTACCATGACAATCCAGTATCAGGTCACTATGGTATTGATCGTACCATCGCCAGAATAATAAATCGTTATTATTGGCCTGGTATGAGAAATGAAATTGCAAAATATTTTAAAAACTGTATTGAATGTCAACGGTACAAGTCAACAAATATGAAGCCAGCTGGTTTATTGCAAACAGTCGCTAGCAACCAACGATTTGAAATTGTTGCCATTGATTTATTTGGACCTCTTCCAATAACTAAAGAAGGGTATCAATGGATATTTATTGTTGAGGACATAGCCAGTCGATGGGTTGAAATATTTGCTTTAAAAGAGGCAACTGCCGAAAATTGTGCGTTAACATTACTACATGAAGTATTTCTACGATACGGCATTCCCAGACGTTTGATTAGCGATAATGGTACTCAATTCATTTCAGCCATTATGCAATGTTTGATATTTTGTTTAAATATTCAACCAAATTATACACCGAAGTACCACCCAGAAGCCAATCCAGTCGAGAGGAAAAATCGTGATCTCAAAACTCAGCTGTCAATTTTAGTTCAAAATGAACATTCAAAATGGGTAGATTTTCTTCCAGCCATCAGATTCGCTATGAATACCGCCAAATGTCAAAGCACCGGGTATTCTGCATCATACTTAACCTATGGTAGAGAACTTCGAACAATCGACGATATTCAACATGATCTGAAAAATATAGTACAATCAGAAAATTTTGTTCCTCAGATCACCCCACATTTAAAAAACTTGGTCAATATTATGGAAAATGTTAGAGAAACATCAGAACAATTGCAAGATAAAAATAAAAAATATGTCGACAAGGGTAGAAGACCTCAACCAGAATACGAAATTGGAAGTCAAGTTCTTGTTACAACACATATTTTAAGTCAAGCAGCAAAGGGGATTACATCTAAATTTGTGCCGAAAAGGGATGGGCCATATGTAATAACAAAGAAGAAAGGTTCATCAACTTATGAAATTGCCAATAAAGATGATTTAAACACACCACTTGGTTCATATCATTCAACAGCGTTAACACCATATGTAGGTTATACCAGTAATATACCAGATCCTGTTCAGCCAATTCGAAAAAGAGGCCGACCACCAAAGAAATAAAATGTAACAATGATTAGTCCTGTCGCATCGTCGGGTCGACAATAATGCGCCAGAGGGGGAGAATATAGCACCCACACATTATTACAATTTTTCATATACACATTTTTATATACTTATTTTAAAATCATAATGTACACACATATTTGTATGCAAACACTTTTTATTTAATACGCAATGAATTATATTTTTTTAGCATGCATAATGTAAACATAAAAATTTAATACTACAAAAGTAGTTTTTGAAAATTAAAAAGCTAGTCGCTTTGCCGCTGGCGATAATTTATTTTTATATAAATTAAGACATTTTGAATTTAATTTTTAATTGATTTTGGGCATTCGCTTGACGAACAACTTAAATTGGTCTCGGTGATACTCAAATATCAATTTTAAAGTGAATGGACAAACTTTCGTTTTGGCCGCATTTTAAAATTTGTTTTTTTAAAGACAGAAAATTTGATTTTATAAAACTGAGAAAATTGTTAAAAATATTATTGAAAAAGGAATAAATAAAAAATTATAAAAGATAAAAACTGAAAATAATTTATTTACAACGAAATCCTACAAGCTTTAATTCATGTAACCACGTTACAAAATTGTGTATATATAAGTACATTAAAAATAAGATAATATTATTTTTGTAGAATAGAAATAGGAAAAAAAAATATAAATGTGGAAAAAGGAAAAAAATAAAAATCTGTCATCATTTCATGTAACATCAAAGATATGTCAATCTTAAAACCTTAAAACGAAAGAAGTGAATAAAGAAAGAAATATTTGTTCCAGAAAATTTGTTAAATTTTTGTTTTTATTTATTTTTTTTTTGTTTTTTTTTTCCATCAGATTTTTAAAATTTATTCATGGAAAAAAATGTGATAAAATGGAAAATTTTGTAAATTTTTTTTTTTTATTTATTTTGGTGAAAATTTACAAACACAATATTCGCAAATTTTTTTTTTATTTCAACATATATTTTCCGTATAGTTTTTCCTAACTCATATTAATTTTTTTCATAATAAAATATAGACATTATAAAAATATATGAAATAAAAAATAAAAAATAAAACAAAATAAAATGTATAAAAAAATATTTAAATAAATATATATAAAAAACAATAAAACTTTTGGGTATATCTGGCACTTTTCTGCAAACTTTAATTAAATTTTTGGGCCAAAAAAAAACCCAATCAACTACAATATATATATAGGTATATGAAACAGCCAATTATATAGAAATTTTAGATTCGAGATCAAAATAAAATAAAATAAATTTTTTTTTTTTTTTTGAAAACTTAAAAATATAAATTTCGAATTTAGATAAAATTAAGAAAAAGTTTTGACAAGAATTCTCACTAGATAAGAAAATATTTAACAAAAAAAAAAAAATAATAAAACTTTTAAAACTCTTTATTCTTTTTAAATCTTATGGTAAATATATATTAATTTTCAATATTAAAAAAAAACAAATTAAATTTAAATTATCTTAATTCATTAAATCTACTTAATTTAAAAAAAAAATTATTGTATTAAAACACTAAAACTCCATTATAAAAAATTAAAATAAAAAGATATTTTACAAATACAAATTGCCTTATCCCTATAACAGAAAACTAAAAAGAATAAAAAAAGAAAACTTTTTTTTTTTTTATAATAAAATAATAAAAATCTTTTCTTTTTTTTTTTTTTTGAGATAAATCACTAAAAAAAACTAAAAATTCCCCCAAAGAACAATTTAAAATATTTTTTTGAATAAAAAAAAAAAAACAAAACTCTCCATATCAAAAGCCATTAAGAAGTAGAAACAAAAAAAAAAAATAAAACGTTATGGAATAAGAACAATTTTCCTTGTTTTTTTTTTTTTTTTTTTATTTTTCTCCCAAAAATAATAAATTTGTTCATCTTTGTCGATAAAAATGGAATTTTCATCTTTGTTTTTATAATAGATAATGGTTAAAACTAACCATTTTTCAATAAAAAATTTATACTGAAAACATTTAAATTTTCTTTTATTTATTTATTTTTTTTTTCTTTTTTTTTGGCTTTATTTTTCTTTAGTCATCAATTAAAATTAAACCATTATTATTTAAAATGAAAGAAACGAAACGAAAAAAAAAAAAAAAAATAACAAATTTAAATGAATTTATAACAATAATAAAATCTAAAAACTGTTGCCTTAAGTGCAGGAGTCTATAGCAGTATGTTTCATATAATTGATATAGTTTTTGGTATACAGTATAGTTATACCAAACCACCACTTTTAACATCATCGTTAGAAAAAGTAAAAATTTTATAATAAAAATCTATGTAGCATAAATCAAATCACAAAATATGGATAGTAGTTATATACATAATAATAGTTAGAAGAAAAATATAGAAAAAAAAATAAATTGTATTTTTGTTTTTTTTTTTTTTTTAATATTTTTCATTTTATTCACTTAATTTTAAAATAATAGAGAGACCACAAACAATAAAGTTAGTAAAAAATAAAAGAAAAATTAAAAATATTTGAAAATTTGGAACTGAAAATTTTAAAAATCAATATTTTAATTGGGTTTTTAGGGCTTTATGGTGTTGTGGTATTGTCGTTATATTACGAGGCACAATGTAGTACAGTATTCATTTCCTCCCAAAGAAGTTTCTGTAAATAGTAGTTGCATTAAGTTGAATTAAGTATTTAGGAATAATTTCCTCGATCAACAAAATTTCCGAAATAGAAAAAACAGTCCCTGAAATAGAGCTACCCAGGCTATAATTGTTAAATATGTAGATCAAAACAAAATAGTGGGTGACTTTAAATATATTGGCTATTTGTCATACTAAGAAAATATTGTTCGTACTCCTACTTTTTAATACATCTGCTCGTATGATTGTAGCAATATTAGCAATATTAGAATTTTACTAGAAGTTGCACATCTTTCTACTACTGAGATTTTTTTTCAGTGCAATAATAATATTTAAATTTTTTTTCCACCAGGTTTCAATGAAATGATATTCATGAAATTTTTATGACTTTTCTATAAATTAATAATATTTAAAGTAAGTGATTAATGATGAACTTATAAATACAGAATTTTATTGTTATCCATTATTAAATCCATATTATGCACACAGAATACTTTTTTCTGAATTAAAAGCAGAATTCATTGAAAAAAAAATATCACTGTAAGGAAAGCTAAATATAAATAAAAAAAAATTGAAAATGATTGGAATTATCACCCTACTAATACAATCAGAAAGTCATAAAAATTGATATTGTGCTATAAAAACTTTTCTAATTTTTTATTTTATTTTATTTTTTTTCAATTCCTCTAGGAATATCCTGTAGGAAAAACATTTTTTTTTCTAACAAAAGAGATAAATTAAAAATTCCATAACCATATTTTATCAAAATTTATCAAAGAACCTTGATAAGCCAGTCAAGTCAGTAGAAAAGTTTGAAGTAATTTTTTTTTATTTTTATTTTACATAATATCCAAAATATTAGAAAAAAATGTAAAGAACTATATCTGTATATAGAAGGATTCTCTCTATACAATACACATTTAATATAATTAATAATTTCATCCGAACAATTTATTTATTTATCTTTATTTTATTTTTTTGAACTACTTTTCCTCTATAAATCCAATTAAAATGAAAATACCTTTTTTTTTTTATTTGGGAAAAGAGGTTTTTTTTTTTAATGTTACTGGTCAGTGTACCTTTATACAAATTTGCATTATTATCATGAATAAATTTAATAAAATATAAAAATGTGTACACAATGTATGTATATTGTGTATACATTTATTTATTTATTTCTATACTTACTTACATACATTTATATTTATTGTATATTTGAGGGGTTGAAAAGAAAAATAGTTCAACTGGAAAATCGCAAAATAATAGAGAAAAATTAGAAAATTTGCATTAAGTGTTTACATAATGACACATAAAAATAAAATAGAATGATTATTATCAAAATTCTGAATATTGGACCCAACTAACAAAAAATAATTAAGCTAACATTTTAGATGTTGCTTCAATTCAACCCAAGTATATGGGGACTGTTTTTTCGCAAAATTATAATCTTAATAGATAAGTGAATTGATCTGAATAAAATTTCCACTTTTCTTTTCAACGCTTCATATTTATAACTATATATATACAATACATATTATATATAGATTCATGTACAAGTATATTGTACTTTTTATTTCATTTAAATTTTATTTAATATTTACCTTAATATATTATCAGGAACTGATGCTAAATTATTGCTACTATTGCATAATGACAATGGTACAGAATTCGTTAATAAAACTGGTGCTTTGGCTGTTTTTATAGCTATTTCCATAGCTTGTTGAGATAATTGTGATATTTCAACAAGCATTCCCAAACGATTCATTTCGAATACAACGGACTGTAAAAATTTATAAAAAAAATAATTTAATATAAATAAGTGAATAAAATTTTATAAATATTACCATTGCATGTATATGAATATAAGTTTGAAACAAAAAATAAAATATTAATTTAAATTTTTTGGAAATTGAATATGAAAAAAAAAACCCTTGTACAAATATTTTTCAAAATAAATATTTTAAAATAAATAAAACTAGAATAAACAAAATTGGGTGAATGAAATTTTGATTGATTGAAATTTTAAAGTTGAGAAAATATATTTTTTGTCAAATTTCTTCAATATAAGTTAACTTAATTGAAGTGTTTACTATATTTTAGATCCATCAACTTTAAACATATTCCAGTGGCTTTGATAACATAACACAAAAAAAAGATAATCAATCTTAATAAAAATATACGCCTTATGCCAATGTAAATGTCAAATTTATAATTCAAAAATTCTTAATAATTTAAAGTATCGTTTTTTTTTATTCTTTTTAAGCTTAATGTAAACTAAAGTTTCACTTGAAATGGCATAACACTTATATAAAATACATCGAATACCTAATAAAGTTATGAGTTCATTAATATACAAATTTTTATATTTTATTTTTCAAGTTATTACAAAATTTAATTTTATTCAAAGAAATTCCATAATATTAAAAAAATCATTTTTCAAGTAGAATAAAATTGGTTTATCTTGTTAAAGTTTATAATATGCCTATGTGAATTAAAGTAAATATATACAATATAAAGATAAATTTTATTTTATAATTTTCAAGTTATAAAAGCTTGCCGCAGGAAATAGCAAACCCAGAATATTTTACACTTTTGAATTTTATTAAAATTATGCTTAATATTAAAATATTTAATCTTTAAAGTATAATATTTTTATTTTGTTGAAACAACATTATATTTTAAATAAAAAAATATTTAATAGATTCCTTTGAAAAATGAATAAATTTTTAAAGAACAAAAAAAAAAAAAAAATTATGAACACATGTTAAGTTCATACTCTTTAAAGTATTAAGCTTTAAAATTATATATTGCTTGTTGATTTCAAGCAAATTAATCAATGAACTATCGAATATGGAATTAACAAAGATTCAAAAATTTTGTTTTTAGTAAAATGATAATCAAACAAGAATATGAAATCGGATTATATGAAAGCAAAAATATTTAAACTCGCTGTTGATATAAAAACAAGATTATATTTCAATTAGGTTTTAGCCATATTTGTCAATAACATATTTCGCATTTTCTAGACCGCAGTTTAACATAAAAGTTATATTAAGTCTTTAGCAAAACAATATAACAGCAATTTAGAATTGTATATATTATTCTCTTTAGATAAAATTTTGCTTTAATTATGGTTTATGGTTTTGTCGCAGAATTATTTCAAAATATATGAAATGCTGATGAACATAATTATTATAGTAACTCATATGCATACTCGAATGTTCATATTTTGCTCTAATTAATAAGATATGGTAATTTTTAGCGTTTTCATAATAAGCAAGAATTTTTAAAATTCATAAAATTTTAATACTTTCATAATAGAATCAGTTATTATTCAAATTTTTTAACTTGTTTAACGATAATTTAGTTGTTAAGTACTAGTGTTAAGTTTTGTTTTTTGTTTTTTAACTTATATTATAATTTATTAGCAGGTTGTTGATTTAAAATAACATGTGAAGCAGAGAAGCTGAAACAATCATGTTAAAAACGAAATATTTAATTTGAAATCATTTAATCTTAACCGAGTCGAAAATTAAAAACAAATTTCTTATTTCACACATCATCATAATAAAACGAATGCAACACGTTCTCTGGCATGAATTAGCTATAAATAAATCGAAAGCAACACGTACGTTTGGTAATAAGTTCAAAGGTTGATACTTATTCATGGTCTCAGATTCAAGATTTTAATTTAAAAATAGTTCTTTTAGTTTAATTTTCAGGAAAAATTAAACCTAGAACTATTGTAAAGAATGACATTTATTTCAATTTCACTCCAAAAATGCTCCCTCAATCGAAAAGAATTGAGCTGATTCTCATTTTTTCTTTTTAAATGGTACTTATGTATAAATGACTTATAAAATCTATTAAAAATAATAATATTTATTAATACTGAATAAAAAATTACTAATAAACTTATGTTAAGTGTCATCATTTATCAATTTTCATATTATTAATATTATTATTATTATTATTATTAAGGTCAATATTAATGAGATATTTTTCTGAAATCAGAAAAATGAAAGTAATATCGTGGAAAAAATGACTTTTACATTTATCATTTTTTACATGTAGGTATATATTACATATTAACAGGTGAAAATAAATGAGCCAATATTCTTGAATTCATTAAACAGGAAATTATATTTCACTTATATATAGGTAAAATGAAAAACTTTTATTTTGAGTATATGAATAGTTGGTACACTATATTTATATGAAAATATGACCTCCATACAAACTACATAAAACGGAAATGAAATAATGTTATTACAAAACATAAAATTTGTAAATCTGATTATTTAGTTAAATTGCCACAAACAAATATTTAATGTGTTTTTTTTTTCTAAACAATCTTAGGTATGTGTAAATATAAATTGGGTACTTGGTGCTAGAAGTTATTACTTTATATGTATAAATAAAAGTTAAAATTTCTCATTAATATTTTTCATTCTAATTTTAAAATTAATTATGGTATTTTACGTGTATAAATAAATGTTTATATACTTATGTTATATTTAATTTTATTTTACATATTAAATATATATTTTTTTTTCCTATTCGTTATTTTTAGATATATAATTTTCATTAATGAAGAACAACACTATAATTTTGTTTTTGTTTATATGATGATGACTTATATTTATTTTTTAATTGTAGATTTTATGAAAAATTTAAAATTTTAAAAAATAATTCAAATGAACATTCTGTATGAAATTATGTTTAAAAAAAAAGTAAAATGAATTAAAAAAATTGTTAAACAAAACTAATGCAATGAAAATAAAAATATTGTGAAAAAGTAAATGGAAACTGAATAAAAAAATAAAATAAAATTATATATAATATATTAAAAATCATCGTCCCTTTTATTTAACATTCTGACAATTAATTTGAAATTTTACAAAAATAAAAAATGGTTCAAATTGTTTCTGATATTATTACTCTACACATACAACATTATACATGCATATCTTTGATCTAATGAAAAATGTAAAACTTTCACGTAACAATTTTATTTTTTTACAATATGTTAATTTAATTCTAAATTTAAAAACTATTTTCCAACCAAATTCACTATATAATATATATTCTATAGACCAGAGGATACCAATCTTTTTTCGATTACATTATACGAATTATGAATATTCATGTGCATAAAATATATAGCAATTACAAGCAGTCAGAAAATAAAATTATTAAACATATGCAAAGGTTTAAATAACTATTTAACTTATCCGTATACCAAAACAAAAATCAAGTACACACAAATCTTATATGTTTAATTTAGATCACAGTCAATATTCTTCCGATCGCAGGTTTCACAGCCCTGGTATAAAGACATACATATGTAAGTTCATCTCTTTTAAATATAATAGAAACAAATTTATTGAATAATTGAAAATTGATTCCAAGAGAGATTTACAAACTGTAAACGTTGATGAAATAATTTTTATTTGTTTTTGTGATTGTGATGGCACAGCAAAATAAATAAAATTCATAATATCTTTATCTTTAATATCAATTTTTAAATATTAAGCTCCATTACTTATGTATATATAAAAAAAAATTTATTTGATATCATTTCATTTAAATTCAAAAATTTTGGAGTTACAATATTATAATATGTGTAAGTATGGCACGATTCCAAAAACGTTCGCAACTAACCAAAAATAATATTGACTAAAGGAAAAAAAAATAAATTTTTTTTCTTTTTTTACATTAAATTTTCAAATATTCTACACAACATATTTATGTTATATGCTTAAAAAATTTAAAGTACTTTTATTTAAATATATTTTAACAATTTTTCTCATTTTATATACATATATGTATATTTATTTTATATTTATGTATTTTTTTTTTATTCATTATTTTTCATTCCTTTTTGGCATAATATCTTGCGAAGAAAATTCATTGTGTGAAAAAAAAAAAAAAATTTCATACATATATATATATTTATTTATACACATTCCATTATTCGTCATCGTCATTCGCAAATAAAAAACTTTATTATTTAAAAGATTTTGTTAACATGCTTCAAAATTACTTTTCTTGTATTTGAATTATATATATTATATTTTTTATTTTTATTACAATTTCTTTTTTATTTCTGATCTGAATAAAAAGGAAAAAGAAGTACTTTATAATATAAATTAAACGCTTTTTTTTTATTATATTATTATTTTTTCACTCTTATTTCTTCGAATAATCGTGTGAATCGAATTCACTGAAGTGAAAAAGTTTAAACAGTTTTTTTTTTGGTTCAGAAACTACTCTTTCCGCTCATTCGATAATAGTTTTTTGTCAGTTTGTCATTGGAAATATAAGTATGTTTTCATTACTAAATGTTCGTCCGTCCGCTACAAGAATGCTTATAATTAATGAATTTCCAATTCAATTAAGATTCTTCAAATAAGTACAATCTCGACCACCATCACCTAAGCTAAAGAACGACATTCTACGATTCCGTAAGTTACAAGCTCTCAAGAATTTACTCAACAAATTTATAAATTTAAAATTTTTTTTATAAATATTAGTCAATTTTGATAAAAATGGAGGAAGGAGGCTGACAATGAATTTAGTTGAACCAGAGAAGTGTGTTACCATTAAAAAGTGTGTTACCATTAATGCGCTTTATTCATTGTGCATGGGCATATGTAAAAATTTCTAGGTACAGAGGCATTTTTTTCTAATTTTCTGATAACTATAATTACGTATCAAAAACTATGAATAATGAAAATAACTGCACTGAAGTTTAGTAAAGTTTTGAAGAATACAAAAACTTCATTTCTGTCATCAACTTTTTTATAGGTGATTATAAAATATGTCATTCTATTTTAATTAGTTCAAAAAACTTTAGTAGTTAGATTTTCAGACAAAATCTGTAAATAATTAAATACTCTTATATTCGCACTTTCTCTAAAACTTTTCCTTTATATAATTTTTTTCTTCTTTTGGAATTTTTTTCAATAAATAAAAGTAACTTAGATCTTCATGATATATTGAATAAAAAAAAAAATGTGATATCTACATTACAACATCATAACATAAAAAAAAATCCAAATAAGCGCTATAACAATAAAATACAAAATAGTTTTATATAATATTGAATTTATCTTTTTTTTTTCTTACACGAAGATTATACTCTATTTATCAATAATAAATAACTAAAATTTTGGAATGGAAAGCAATTTTCATCACAATGATACGTGAAACAATAATAATAAGAACGTCAATTGTATTAAATTATTTAGAAACTTATTTGCAATAAGAATACTAAAAAAAATAGAGACATATCAAATTTAATAGAAAAGTTAAAGCTTATGAAATAATTTAACACTAATCATATGAAATGAAAAGAGTTCTTTGAAAATTAAATATCTTATTAAAATAGTAAAAAATTTAAGTTTTAAAGCAAAGATAGTACTTTAAGATATGTATGTAAATAGTGCTGTCGACGATAGTCTAAACCTAAAGGTATTAATAAATAATCTTTAAAAATGAATACTATTTTAAAGAATTGACATCTCCCAAGCTTTTGAGAAAACAAAATGAAAAAACCGACTATTAGTTTTCATTAAATGTTAAACATTGTCTGTCCTTTCACTAAAATGCTTTTAACTAATCGTTCAAGATGAAATATTTCGGGTTTGGTTGGGAGTTAAAGGCTCTCAACCAACTACGGGCTTAAATAATTATCATATAAAATTTGTATATTTTATAATTTTTTGTAAATGGTTTCATTTTTGAGGACACAATTCTTATTAACTCGTATAGTAATTTGTCTGTATATTTCTTTACTATTTTCGACACTCTCGTAGACCCACTTTTCGTCATCACAGCGAGCTGAAATTTGGCACACATGTTCATGTCGCGTGACAATTGAAGCTATCAAAATTTGAAGCGGAAATTTCCATGGAAAACCCAGAAAATCGGGAAAAATCATTTGAAAATTTGGTACAAATTTGAGTAGTGATAAATCCGTTTTAGGAAAAATGCAAAGTTTTCTGATTTTTCCGAAAAAATTTTCCGGAATTTTCCGACTTTTTCGGAAAATTTTCTGGTAAAAAATGTTTCTAAATTATGTAGGATCAAATTCCCTATCAACTGGCATCATTACTTTTTCTCCGACAATGGTGAAAACTTGCAGAAAAAATCGAAGAAAATTCATGTAAAACGCTTTTCTGGAGTTTTTCCGACCAAGGAAGCGTTTGCGCGTTTTGCAACCTGAGACAAAGTTGTAGAGCGACAAGAGTTGCATAAAGTTGCCTTTGCAGAAAACTCCATGGAAAACCCGAAAAAACGGAGAAATCATCGGAAAAATTTTCATCGATATGATTAGTCATAAAATTGTTTTCAAACATCCATGCAGCACATAATAACAATTTAGTTAACGTGAAAAAGGCAGAAAATAAAAATAAGTTAAAAACGAGTTTTCCAAAAAACTGAGGCTAGGCCGCATGAAAAAGTAGAAAATAACTTTTTCTTCACACACAGAGGTGGAATCAGATTTTTTGATTGGGACATTTCTCTTGAATATTCTTTCTCTTCATGAATCAAATCACTTATGTCCCAATCAAAAAATCTGAGTCCACCTCTGTGTGTGAAGAAAAAGTTTTTTTCTACTTTTTCATGCGGCTTGGCCTCAGTTTTTTGGAAAACTCGTTTTTAACTTATTTTATCTGTTTGTTGGGTAGATAAAGTTCGTTAGAGGAACCTAAGAAAATGGTAACATATCGATTGTTTCCTAAGATTCGAACTATGTAGGGTCTTGGTTCGGATGAAAATTGTTATATTGCATAAAAAATCTAAAAAACATATTTAGCCCTTGGTAGTATTTCAAACAAAAAATGTTGGAAACTAGTCCCGTAGTTCATTTATTAGATACTGTTATATATATATTTTAATTGTATATGAAAATTTGTTCTATTTTAATCATCATTTTTATATATTTGGCCAAACCGATGATAACCGTCAAATAAAAGTAATTTTTATGCAATAAAATACCTCAAGTAATTGAAAAACTGAAACTTGAAAAAATAAACCACAAAAAAAATAATAATAAATCAAATTTTTTTATTGATATTTTTGATTTAAATTTTATATGAAATTTTATTTACATCAATTCATATAAAAGTCATTTAAAAAAAATATATATATTTAAATTTTTTTTAAACAAACAAAACGAAACTATAAAACAATTCAATTCACATAAAAATGAAAAAATCAGGAACATAATAATTTCGAAATTAAATAAAAAAAAAATTTTTTTTTTTTTTTATTAATTTAATCCAAAAATTGACTTTTACCTTGCTGTGTACATTAAAAAAGATTTTCATTGATTTTTATTTTTTTTTTTTTATGATTTTTCCTCATATAAAATATTTTAATGCGCATGTCTTCGGTAAGTTGTATTTACATTCGCAAATTTAGCTCGGTAAATGGTCCATTACATGCATCAATACACATGCAATTATAGAGCAATGTAAATTGTATTTACATTTCCCTGATATGTAAATTGTATTTACATTGCTCTATATTGTATTTACATTCTTCATTTTGAACTGCGTAATACTATAAACAAAAATAACATCACTCACACTCACAATATTTCAATACAGACAAATACCAAAAAAAAATAAAAATTGCAAATGTATACCTCTCACATGCATCATATCAATGTCAAACAAAGCTTAGTTTATAATGCTAAAATCTAAATTTTCCCTCTGAGTTAATCTATATTTTCCCTCTGAGCAAACAAAAAAAAAAAAAAAAAGAACCAATAAAAAAATACGCGGCTATTTTTTTTTTTCTAAAAAGCGGCCAGTCGATCAGTCGATGAATTTTCTTAACATGTGTTTCAATCTACTATTTTTAAAGGATCTTCGAACCTCTACTACTAAATTTTTAAACGAGTGTGGTTGGATTTTAGTACAAAAATTTAAACCACACTTCAAAAATTGCACTTATTTTTATTCAAAAAAACAAAATGAATAAAAATAGAACAATGGTAACCCTGAAAATATCTTTGTTGTCATTATAAAGTTTGCTGTGATTGTCAAATGTCAAGTAAGAATTTTTTTTTCTTTTATCAACAAACGAGGAAAATGGCAGCAACAAGGAGATTATTTATTTTAAATATAAATTATAATTATATAATTATTATTTGATTTTATTTTTAATTATAAAAAAAATAATTATAAAATTATTATTATTTTTTTTAATAATTAAAAATAAAATTTAAGAAGACCATTAGTTCCTAAAATAATAAAAAAAAAATTATAATTTTTCTAAAAAAAAATTATTCGATTTTTTTTTTTTGCAAAAAAGAAAATGAATAATTTTTTTTTGGAAAAATTACTAATTTTTTTTTTTAATATTTTAGGAATCTTCCGGTTTGAAATCATTTCGATAAATAAATAAACTTCTTTATTAAATTTTATTTCCTTGCTTCATTTTGAACTTTTTTGTTTATTTTTTTCATTATAAATGTATTGTTTTCAACTCCCTCTCACATGCACATTAAAGCAGTATACAATACATGTTAATCAAATTTGTTATACAGCTCGTTTTGTATACACACAAACATATAGACACTCGTCAATATTATATCACTCGACCTTCGGTCTCGTGATACAAACATGACTCGTGTCTATGTGTTTGTGTGTATACAAAACTCGCAAGAATAACAAATTTTCTTAACATGTATTGTAATCTACTATTTCACGTAAATCTCATAAATTTAAAAATTATGTAAAATGTTGGATATAATAAGAATCATAAAAATATAATTTACTTTATGTTTGACAATGAACTACAACAGGATTATGTATTGGAAAACATAAAAAAAAAAAATGTAACCATAAAGTGGGGTCGCATCTCTTAGGAGATTTTCGTATATTTTCCCCGCTTTGGATATTTACTACTTATATATGCAGATAGATAAAGGACAATATTAGAAATAAAAAA
Source organism: Hybos culiciformis (assembly GCA_964007475.1). Taxonomy (NCBI): domain Eukaryota; kingdom Metazoa; phylum Arthropoda; class Insecta; order Diptera; family Hybotidae; genus Hybos; species Hybos culiciformis. Next base: position 31,203,485 of record OZ023273.1, on the reverse strand, counting down.
ATAATGGTTTGTAAAATGGAGATGGAGAAAACATTTTTACTTAGATTTTTGTATTTTTTTTTTAACACACACGAAAACTAAAGATACCATGAAATTAAAAAAGGCAAAAAAAGAAATATAAATATTTTACTAAAAAGCTAACTTCTGAGAAAAAGAAAATAAGAAAAACTTGTTGAAATTAAAGAAAGATTGTTTTATGATTTAAATTTTTTTTCAAAAAGAAATATTAGTTTAGGTTAATTTATTTCTTTTTTAATACATTTTGATAAAGGTTTAAAATTGAAATATTATATAAAAATAAAAATGTTTTAAATTTAAAATTTAACTTTATCCAAAAAAAACTGTCATGGGTGCCTTTAAGTTGTATTAAAATATATGCATTAAAAAATAGATTCACAACTGTGTGACCTTTGAAGTAATTTCTTAGTCCAATTCATCAAGTCAGAGAAATTATTCAGTAATAAAGCATACGGAAATATAGTATTCATATTTCCGGAATAATATATAATTTAATTTTTGTTTGTAAAATATTTTCCAATTTCTGGGTCATCTATTATAAATTTTAAGTCATATAAATATAATGCTGCTTAAAAATGTTATCAACTTCTGTATAGTCGTAAACTTATACGCCACAGAGAATGGTGAATTTTTAACGAGTAAATAAGAAATATGTTTATTTTTTTAATTAAATAACTTTTATTTTTTTTTTTTTTTGCAATTTACTTAGAAGTACAATTTTTGAGCAAAAAAAAACTAGTTTTATATTTAATTTTTTTTATTTTTAGCTTTATTTTAAAGTGTCCTTTAAAAGTCCTTTATTTTTCTCTGGGAACTTTTAAAACCATATTAACAATTTTAAGATAATAAAAAAAAGCAAAAGAAAAAAAGAAGTTATTTATATCTAACTGTGGTAAAATTCTATGTTGCACAGCGAAACCAAATAGAAGAAAATATGTAAGAAATTTTGTTCAGGATTAATGTTTTTTTTTTGCCAACAAACTCATGGTTCAGTATCGAATAACCATTATACGTAATGAACAAATCTATCTAATATTCGTACATATACCGTATATATATATTTAGTGTTAAAAGTTGATATGTTGTCAAAATCGTTATAATAAGCTTAGGATGAAATTAAAGGAAAAATGTTTTCAAAATCAAAATCAATAAACATTAGTTTTTATTTTAAATTAGGTATAATGTTATTTAAATAAATTTTTCTTCCATTAGAAAAGTTTTTCAAATATTTTCATATAAAAATTTAATTTTATTATCTTCCTTTTTCTATATAAAACGAATTTTTAGATTTTTGATATTTCGGAAGGACTAATTCCAGTCTACGTAATATTGTAATATAATAATAATAATAATAATAATAATAATAATAATAATAATAATAATAATAATAATAATAGTAATAAAAATAATAATAAAAATAATAGTAGATTACAATACATGGTAAGAAAATTTGTTATTCTTGCGAGTTGTGTATACACACAAACACATAGACACGAGTCATATTTATATCACGAGACCGAAGGTCGAGTGATATAATATTGACGAGTGTCTATGTGTTTGTGTGTATACACAACGAGCTGTATAACAAATTTGATTACCATGTATTGTATACTGCTTTAATGTGCATGGGAGAAGGAGTTGAAAACAATACATTTACAATGAAAAAAATAAACAAAAAAGTTCAAAATGAAGCAAGGAAATAAAATTTAATTAATACGGAAGTAAATTTATTTCTCGAAATGATTTCAAACCGGATGATTTAAGATCAGCTAATTCCTAAAATATTAAAAAAAAATTAGTAATTTTTCCAAAAAAAATTATTCATTTTCTTTTTTGCAAAAAAAAAATCGAATAATTTTTTTTTAGAAAAATTACTAATTTTTTTTTTTTTATTTTAGGAACTAATGGTCTTCTTAAATTTTATTTAATTTTATTTTTAATTATTAAAAAAAATAATAATAATTTTATAATTATTTTTTTTTATAATTAAAAATAAAATCAAATAATAAATATATAGTTCAGAGGGCGAAGTCGTGTCGACTCGCATCGACTTAGTCGAGCTAGTCGGCACAATTTTCGAGTCGCCGCCGCTGGTTCCTTTTTATCGACTCAGGTCGACTAGCTGCTGCTGAACTTTTATTCGACTTAGTCGACTAAAATCCTTTTTTTTTGTTTTTTTTTTTTTTATTTTATTTTATTTATTTTTTTTTTTTATTTTTTTTTTTTTTTTATTTTATTTTTTTTTTTATTTATTTATTTTTTTTTTTTAATTTTTTTTTTTTTTTTTTAGAAAAAATGCGGATTTAGTCGACTAAGTCGATCAAGTCGAGCTGGTCGCTAAGACCGGAATTTATCGACTGAGTCGAGCCGCTGCTGGCTATTTTTACCGCAAGCCGCTGCTGACCAAAAATCAAACGACTTCGCCCTCTGATATAGTTATAATTTATATTTACAATAAATAATCTCCTTGTTGCTGCCATTTTCCTCGTTTGTTGATAAAAGAAAAAAAATTCTTACTTGACATTTGACAGCAAACTTTATAATGACAACAAAGATATTTTCAGGGTTACCATTGTTCTATTTTTATTCATTTTGTTTTTTTGAATAAAAATAAGTGCAATTTTTGAAGTGTGGTTTAAATTTTTGTACTAAAATCCAACCACACTCATTTAAAAATTTAGTAGTAGAGGTTCGAAGATCCTTTAAAAATAGTAGATTGAAACACATGTTAAGAAAATTCATCGACTGATCGACTGGCCGCTTTTTAGAAAAAAAAAAATAGCCGCGTATTTTTTTATTGTTTCTTTTTTTTTTTTTTTGTTTGCTCAGAGGGAAAATATAGATTAGCTGAGAGGGAAAATATAGATTTTTAGCATTATAAACTAAGCTTTGTTTGACATTGATATGATGCATGGGAGAGGTATACATTTGCAATGTTTTTTTTTTTTTTTGGTATTTGCTGTTTGAAATATTGTGAGTGTGAGTGATATTATTTTTGTTTATAGTATTACGCAGTTCAAAATGAAGAATGTAAATACAATATAGAGCAATGTAAATACAATTTACATCACAGGGAAATGTAAATACAATTTACATTCCTCTATAATTGCATGTGTATTGATGCATGTAATGGAGCATTTACCGAGCTAAATTTGCGAATGTAAATACAACTTACCGAAGCCATGCGCATTAAAATTATTTATATAATTTTTAATAACGACCTTTCATTATTATTAAGAATTTCAATGTAATCAAATTGTCGAAATTAATTATAATATCAAAAAAAAAAATAAAAAATCAAATTTTATTTATTTTTTTTTTCATTTGGAAAAGAAAGCAATCTAATTAAATTGAATTATATAATTGAATTATTATTGAATTAACAATTAAAAATTATAAAAATAAATGAAATTTTTATTTAAATTTTCAAAGAAATGTAATTAATTTGAATTCTTAAAGAGTCGATGGTGTATTTATTATTAAACCAAAAATTAATTTGAAGGACAAAAACTTTGAAAATATTTGTATAATGTAAAATCTCAATAGAAGAAAATTTTTCGATTTGAAAACATATTTTTGTTCATTTTCTTATTCTAGTTAGTATTTGTATGTCTTCTTTTAGAGCTCATCAAGGCAGCCCTATTAATTTGAAAAACACTTGATTTTAAGGCCTGAACTCTAAAGTTCTGTAAATATTTACGCTTGAAAAGTCGTGTCAAAATGTTTTTATTTCACAATTTTAATGAATAGAAAACATGAAAACCAAAAGCAACCAAAATAGCTTCTACCAAAATTATGTATAGTTTTAATCCTCTTTACTCCAAAATCCACAATAACATAGTGTGCATTTATTAGAATAATAAAATATTTTCAAAAGGGTTAAATCTAACACAACGTCGTAATGACATTTTCATTAATATATCTACTCAAAACTATAGTAACCTCTTGTTGTATTCTGAAACTAAAAAATGTAACAATGTCAGTTAGATTTTTAAATTGAAATATGAATAGCATTTAATTTTGTTTTTTAAGTTAGAAAAAATTTCCTAAACTTAAATTTTATAACATTTGTTATAACTAATAAATTTTTATATTCGCTGTAATTTCGGATATTGGAATGGTGAATTTTTTTTTTAAGTTCTACAAAATCCATTGCGATCTCATTTTTACAGAAAAATAAAAATAAAATTATTTTTATCCCCAAATTTTTTTTTTTTCTTTATTTTTTCCTTGTAACAATTTATTTCTTTTTATTACGTTATTACCCAGAACAATGTTCACCGAATTTTTTATAATAAATTTTGCAAGAGAAAAAAAAAAGAAAATAACCAAAAATTAAATGTTATTTGGAACTTAACCGAAATAAAATTTAACTTGGCTGTTGTTGTTTTTTTTTTTTGTTCTCTCTTTTCAACGAAAATTATGAAATGTAGTCAATTAGAATATAAGTCGTAGGTTTTGGGTTTATATTTTCTTTTGGTTGAATTTTATTTTATAATGTAATGTGCTATTTAATATTCACAAAAGATTTCTTTCTTGAAAGACTGAAAATTAGAAAATTTGTTTTCAACATAACAACTAAATTTGAGGATTTTAAAGTGTAATTTCTTATTAGAAATCATTTATTATTTTATCCCTCTGTCGTCCTAAATACTTACATCTACAACATTCCAATCATTTTTTAATTATCTTAAGATCTGGAAAATTATATTTAATTTTTAATTATCGTTAAGGCCGTCAAATTTTTAATTCCCTCATGAATGGGATTAAACTTTAAGCGATTAAATTTTATGCAGTTAAATTTTTACTTTTCTTCTTCTTTAATAATATCTGCTTTTGGATAAACTCATATGATGAACTAGAGATTTTAGGAAATAAAAGAAATGCTAACGTCAATGGTATAGGTAAAATATGTTATTTTTCATGTTCTGAAACCAATTAAAAATTAAATATTATGTTCGTGAATAATAATATAAGATGTTTCAATACTAAGTTTGATCCATAGAATTAAAGTTATTGTGAATTCAGTCACAATTTAAGTAGTATCAAAATTATTAAAGAAATTGTCAAATATAATGAAATGAATAAATACATTTTTTTTTTTTAACTAATCACTAAACTATAATTTTCATTTTTACCATAATAAAATAATCAAAACAAAAAATTCTGAACATATTATTTCTTTTTATTATGAAGGACAAAAAAAAAGTTTTTCAATATAGAATTTTTATCAAGGACCTTAATTCATGATGATAGCATTTCACTGCATAACTGAAATTAATCTGCAGCAAAAGAGCATTCTTTAAACAAAGATAAAAAAAAAATTATATTAAAATATAACATAGTGAAACATTTTTTTAACTTTATGATGAAGATTTTGTCATGTGAGAAAACTTTTTTATTAGCTTTTATTATATTTTTCACTTTTTTATATATTTGTTTATTCAAACTTTATAATAAAATATTTATTTATGTGTATATTATATAATATGTGAATGCAAGAAAAAGAACATAAAATTTTCTTCACAAATAAGTTCAATTTTAAATCAAATTTAAAACAAATCAGAAATTATTAAATATCACTGTAGTATTCATGCAGAAAAATTTATATATAGTTTAGAAATAGTTTTGTTTTTTTCGAAAAAAGTTATTGTCTGTGCCGTCGAAAGGCCGTTACACCAAAGTTTTTGTATTGAATTTTCATTTTTAGCTTCAATCAATGTATTCATCAATAGCTGAATGATAGGTCTTAACTATCCATACAAAACTCTACAGGTGATGATAAGTCTATAAATTGGCACAAGGAAGATAAAACCAATTATTTTAATTTCGTGCTATTCAGCACCTTTTTAATACTTTTTACTGCTTACATATTAAATATACCTTCGAATTTCTGCTTCTACTTTTAAACATTTTTCCCGAAAATCATAAATCGATTATTACAATACTATAGCTATGTATGTTATTGCTCTTCTCAAACTTCTTTCAACTTGTGTTAATAATAATATATTTGATCCTGTAAGCAATTTATTTCACAGCTTCAATTTATTTTAAAATTTGTTTCATTCATTACTTCTATACTAAAGGAGAAATAAATGTATACTAAGTCCTTAAAGAATTAAATTTAATTGCAAAAAAGATTTTTAATAATTTTTTTCATCTTAATTCATAAATAATTCTTCTTTTGATTGCTCATTTTAAATTTTTTAATCTCATTTTTGAAGAATATAATGCTTGTACTTGTACATAATATAAAACTGATACTTCTTACAGAATTATTACTGAAGCTTAATTCTTTTTTTTTGTTACTCTAATTTGCTTTTGATAAGTACATAAAAATCTTAATTCTGATTGAGGTTATTTATATATACCGAAAGAAATTATCATTATTCCGTTTCTATAGAATCAGAATTTTTTTTTAACTCAATTTATGTCAAATTGATGCAATTTTTCTTAAACAAATGATGACATTAAAATTATTTTAATAACAAAAAAATTAATATTCTTCTGTACATTTCAACAAAAACTTAAATTTATGCAAATATCTATGCTGAAATTATGCTTAAATATTATGCTAAATTCTTATAAACTATATTAGAAAAAAAAGATGAAGAAAAATTTTAAAGAAAAAAACAAATTCAAGGGAATAAAATTTAAGGACTTCTGAAAAGATGCATAAAAACTTTCCAAAGTTAGATTTTTCGATATATAATGTATATGGATTAACTTTTTGCGAAAATATTCAATTGCATTTAAAAAAAACAGTTTTTCGCATACTCTCTTAAACAATAATGTCAAAAAACAAAATATACTATTATTTATTTAATCATTAATAGACAAATAATATAAACGAGATATATGAACTTGATAAAACTTGCAAGTCAAAATGTTTTTTTTTAAAGTTATTAAAAAAATAGAATATTATTTAAGTTTATGTGGTTCGAATAAAGTTTTATCAGAATATTATGAAACAATAAAATCTAGATATTAAAAACTTAAAAATACATATTTACGGGTAGTTTTTTTCATTTCGGTTTTATATTCTAGAGAAGAAAAATTATTTTAATGAACTGAATGCAAACCATGAAAATTCTGTATTATAAAATGAACTTAAGTGCTATATACAAATAAAGATATAAGTATCTTAAAGGTAAAGGTTTAAAATTTATATAATTTTTTTTTTTACTCAGGACCAAGTAGAATAAAAAGGATTTCTAGGAAACTACTCATAGCAACTGTGCACAAAATTACTTTAATAAGGATTATAACAAAAAAAAACAATGTTAAAAAAATTTTTAAATTTAATTCCAAACATAAAATACAAAAATTTTTAATTACATTTATTAATTCAAATGAATGCTAAGAAAAACATAATTACCAATTTTTAAGTAGATAATTTATATTTTTCTTATTTTAATATTCACAAAAAAAACAAAAAGAAGATTTTATAAAAGGCCAAAACAAAAAGAAAAATCATTAAAAATGAAAGTAATTAATATTCGATTTATCTTTATCATTCGAAATGCCTAAACTTATTTTCCATAATAATCGACATGATAAATTAATGTAAATTCTTAAATATACAATAAGCAAAAATAATTTTGCAAATATAAATAAATAGAAATCATATATTCTAATATGTCTTCATTATATGATAAACAAAGAGGCGAGACATATTTGATAGAAATTTTATAATTTTTGTTCCTAATTAGTTAGATTTCATATTCCTGGATAAAGAAAATTTTTATTGTGAGATAAATAAAAATACAACAACTTCTTTATCGGTTATTAATTTCGATACGCGATTTAATCTAAAACTTAAAAGTTTATTGTAAAAAACATTTCCATAGTATAATCAAAACTTTTAATTCTAAAGAAAATGCTTGAAGATTCTTAAATACAAATATTTTTGTTTGTCATAATTTTGCATCTATATAAGAAAATCATAAAAAGAAAAATCATCAACTTAATGAACAGATCCCCTTGAAGATTCGCTAAAAAAAATAAAAACGAGTTCCAAGTATATAAATAAAAATAATAATAAAATTGTTTTTTTTCTCTCAATCTCTTTTAACAAATGAATTCAATTTGCTATGATAGACAAATTAAAAATTGCATTCATTAAACCCTTGTTACTCCCCAAGGAGTTGAAAAACAATCGTAATAATATGTAGAGCAAAAAATAAAAAATTAAAAAAAAATATCAACTTTATTAATTTTTCCCAATATAAAGTTCAGAAGATGATGTAATTTGGGAACTTTTTTTTTTTTATACTCGTTATGTTTTTTTTTTGTCGTCTTTTCTATGACAAAATATAATTTATAAAAATTCTAATTTAAAATTCTATATGACAAGATTTTTCCATTTTTTTTTATTACAATTTTTTTCTTTTTTTTTTTTTTATAAAAAATTATTCATTATTTTAATAAGAAATATTATTAAAATAATAATAAATTCATAGAAAAAAAAAAATAATAATTTTTTTTTATTATTCCAAATGTTAAAAAAAAATTTTCCCATATAAATCAAAATCATTGTAAGCAGTTTATTTGATGAAGATATTTCTACTAAATAGCATTATTAATATTTAGCTTTCGAGAAAAAATATGATGAAGAGATATAAAGAAAAAGTCTTTTTTTCTACATAACTTTTATGTTACTATTATCATGCTTCTATTATCATTTCATGCTACTATTATCATTTCAATTTTAGCTTAATTATTGGTGCAATTTCCTCTTGACTGATGACTTAAAATTGCCGTATTATCGAATAAAAATTTACATAGGACAAGTCTACGGAATTGCCATTAAATATAAACAAATGTTAGCAAATAAAAAATCAAAATAGTAGAGAAAAAATATAAAACTGTACCTCATAAATGCCATTTTCAACATTTCGATTTTTTTTCAATATTTTTTCAATCGCTCTCAATTTTTTTTAACCCTTGACGTATTGATAGGTTCTAGTTCCAGAGTAAAAATCTAAATGATGAATGAGAAAGTGAACAATATAATAGTTAGTTCATATTAGTTCACCAAGTAGTTTCATAGTTATATAAGCATAATTATAAGCATTATACTGAACATAAGCGGACGGGCATACAAAAAGTGAAAATATATAATCCGTTTTTTATTTTCAATTTTTATATTTCTTTGGCAAGAATTCTTTTGGAAGGATAATTACTTTAAATATGAAAATAAAATTTATTGTTTTTAAGATACAGATATATTAATTTATATTTACATCCGTTTGTTAGAACTCTTTCACATAAGTTCATTACGTAAAAAGGATTGGAAAATTTAGTTATAAATTCTTTTAAGGATATTTCTTTTTATTTTTTTTATTTTTTTTTTTTTTAAATAATCCTTTTGGACATCATTTATTATTATCAACAACTATATTATTATCATCGCAACTATAAACTTTTTTAGATGAAAAACTTGTTATTTTCTTTTTCTTGTTTAAGAAAAGATACAAAAAAGTATTTGGATGTAAATTGCAGTGTTAATTTATGCAAATTTACTTTGAAAAATTCTTTTCATGTTTTTTTTCTCCAAAAAAAAAAAAGAAGTAAAAAAATATTTTCGAAAATTTAACAAAAAAAAAAATTGTTTTTTTTTTTTTTGAATTGAAATTTGCATAGAAATTACATTTTTACCATTATTGCTTAAAGTTATAGAATGGTTATAAAATATTATGGTATTCGAATATGTACATTATAACAAGTATACAAATACATACACATTATACAGAATTTTATTTCATACATATTTTAGGTACATTAAAAAAAAATAAAAAAAATAAAAAATTTCTTTTTCGGCAAAATTATATTGGAATTTGAATAACATTCTCATTTTTAACGTTTTTAAAATGATGAGAGTTTTAGTCTCTGCCAGCGGTATTGTGTTATATAACTTAAATTTTTCATTTTTTAATATAATTAAGTTACAACATCTATTCTTAATTTAAATTAAATTTTTTCAAAAAAAAAAAAAATTTAAGTTAACAATATATTTATAAACTAACAAGACTGATAATGTTCGCATCCTCGGTCGTCATGGTGTAGTGGTATTGTCATTATCCTACAGTGTGTTCGGTCGTAGGTTAGATTCCCACCTCGGGCTGGAATTTTTGTGAATTTTTTAATTGTCCACTTGATCTAAGTGTTTGTGTTGTTTTTTTTAAAACAAATTTCGAAAAATTCCTTTAAATGATTGAACATATTGTTATTAATCAACATGAAATCCCAAGGAAAATTCAAAGGAAATAGTTCTTGAAATACTATATTATTTAAAAAAAAAAGTCTCTTCAAATTTTGTGACAATTAAATATGTGCTAAAAAAAAATTTTTTTTTTATGTATTAAGCAATAAAGAAATCCCCTCTGCTTTATTGAGCTGTTAGAAATCCAAATTTTCTTATCTTTAATTTATAATGCGTATAAAAATGAAACGTCAAATTTTTTTTATTTTTTTTTTTTTGTTGCAAAATGAATAATAAAACCTTTCCTTGTCGCATAATTAATTTTTTGGTAGTGAAAAAATAAATCACGATTATTTTTTTAAACACGCATATTTATATTTTTCATATATACCAAATTTTAATCAATTTTTAAGTGTACACAAAACATTACACAACAAAAATAAAAATATTATCACGATTAATGTTATATTTAATGGCTGATACTTTGTTAAAAAAAAATTTTGACATTTCATATCATTAATTTTTTTTCCTTTTTTTTTATACATACATATGTTACATACAAATTATTTTTATATTATTTAGTGTAAGTAAGTAAACATTTTAATTAAAATTAAAGATTTTTCCATATTTTATTCTTATCAAATTAAAATTCTTATTAATATGGCATTTGAAGTAAAATTATATTGAAAAATTTAAATGACTTTATAAAATATCAAAAATCAGCCCAAGAATTTCTCTTGTTTTTTTTTTTTTTTTTTTTTTTTTTCGATATAGGGAGCAGAATAATGTTTAATAACAAAAAATGTAATAATAGTAAATAACATCTTGTTTTTTTTTTTTTTTTTATTATTAAATTGCTAAAATACAGGATGTTCTGTTGTCTGAAAATAATACAAAGATATTAACAAACAAAAAATAATAATATGAATGGATATATTTTCGAAATGTTTTGCTTGTTAAATGTGTATATCTACATTCAACATACTGTATATACAAATTTATACAGACGGTATACAATCTTTAGCCATAACTATATAATATGATTCATTTATATTTATTTCAAAACATTACACACGAGTAATTGCTGATACCACCTAAATACATAAGCGAACAAAACAATATTTTTAAGATAGGAATCGCTAATTAAGAAATTCTATTTTTTTTTTTTCTAACAAATTTTCTATACTTCCTCCTGTCGTTTTAAATTTTTATTTTAGGTAAAAATATTATTCAAAATTCAGGACATATAATTGTTTGGAAATTTTTAACACTAGAAAACCGAAACGTATAAGCATTGTTAATATAAATTAGCAAAATGTGATATTTTTACATCCAAAACACTGGCTTTGTACTAAAACTGCAACTTTTATTTTTTTCCATTAGTATAATATTCATCTCAGTGCTTGGGGGTGTACAATTTCAGAAGGTATATAAAACGCTGGCTTTGTACTAAAAATGGAACTTTTATTTTTTGCCATTATTATAATATTCATCTCAGTGCTTGGGGGTACACTTTCAGAAGGTATATATATCTAATAAAAATTATATTATTGTATTTTCAAAACATGTATATTTTTGCAATATTTTATTCTTCCTAAATTTTTATTTTTAAGATGTTGGCTACTGATTTTGTGACATGATTAATTTAGTATTTCAATTTATTTTTTTAAATATTAATGTTATATGATCTTGTATTTTTCGTTAAGGTATTTAAGTAAACAAGTAAAGTTATCTTATATATTCTACATAAGTACAAAAATACACATATTTTTTTAACTGATGTAGTTCATCAGCAACAAATCGTTTTTGCAGTTATTAAGCAATTTTCTTTTGATATATCTAAATCTAAAATATATATTTATTTGCTTTTGATTTCACCGGATGAACAATTTCTTTGAAGTCGGCAACATATTTTGAATTGATTATTCCAGGCATATAAAATCAAATAAATAGTTCAAATATTTTAAACTATACACAAATATATTACATATTTATATTACATAAATACATAATACATAAATACCTAATGTATATATACAAAATGAATATAATAAAATTGTTAAATTTTATACTCCTACATTCCGTATATAACCAATTTAAAATAGTTTTCTTCGAAAATAATATTGTTGCAAAAGTAAAATCACTAACTTTTTCTTTGCATCAGCAATGATATTATAAATGTCAATAATATACATAGAGTTCTTATCAAAATGCTAATCACAAATAGTTAAAAAAAAAATTTCACATGTCGAAAAATTTTACAAAAGTTTAGTGATAAAATTTATTGACAAGACATGATTGAGAAATTTTTTTTTCAATAGTTGTAGTAGTTACAGTTATATAGAAAACCAATAGCAATTTATTTTTATACGCGAAAAATATTTTTAATTTACACTTATATACAGATAAATTCAACTAAAATTGATTTATTTCTCATCCAAAATATAGTGTCAATTTTATAAAAATATTTGAAAAAAAAACGTTTATAATTTAATTTTTTTTTTTTTTTGGAAATTGATTGAAAATTTAGAAAAGAATTAATAGTAATTCTAAAGCTTTATTGAAAATTGAAAACATACTATAGTCAGTCAAACTTCATTATTTTCTAATAACATCAATTTCATTTTAAAAATGTCTACACCAATTCTCAAGAACTGAATATTGATCAACAAACAACGTATATGTATTTATCTATATATTAGAATATAAAATAATTGAAAAAATATCTATAAGATATAATTTGATATGAATACAAAAAGTATAATGCAATTTTAGAATAAATTTATGAGCATATTTTAATGTTCTAATCAAAAAGTGTATTGTAATATATTTACACATAAATTACATGTATATATATATTGATAAATTTCTGTAGTTTTGTTCAAAGGATATAAAATATATACATATATAAATATATTTGTATTATGTATAAACAAAACAAGATTTATTTAATACTTTAATCAATTTTATATATTCTAGTCTCTTATCTACATTATGTTTTCATCGTTTCTTCACTCTTTAGAATGATTTAAATAATTTTTTTGCTTTTGTTTAGGCATACTCAATTTCAAGTTCTATATAAATTATAAAAGTAAAATATAAATATCATTTTTAAAAATAATGATAAAATAAAAATTTATATTACAGAATTGTAGGCAAAAACATCTCAGTTTGGAAACTACAAAATTTGTATAGTGTGTATAATTAAATTCCTGTTAATACTTTCTCTTTGAAAACGAATAATATATTTAAGCGTTAAACTATGCACATTTGAATTATATATAACCTTGAATTATGAAAATTTATATTTACTAAAATGTGTACTTCCTATCATTTTTCTTCATATAATTAAATGCTAACTTTAGGCAGGTATTGAAAATGATATAAAATATTAAAGTATTTTTTTTTTATTATTATTATTATTATTATTATTATTATTATATTTTTAATTTATTATAAATTATAATATTTCAGTGTCAAGCGAAAAAAAAAACTTTGCATTATTGCGAGAGGAAAAAATATCAAAAAAAATAAAATAAAGAGGCATCAAAGGATAAAAAAAAGATTATTATTCAGTGTATAATTTTATAATCGTTAAAAAGCCTCACAGGAAATAAAATTTAATTTACAAAAAAAAAAGCGAAAAAAATGAAAGCAGTTTTTCAAAATTAATGATGATTCCTTTATTCTACACCTCTCTATATATACATATATCTAAACGATTTTTTTTATGTACAATGTACATGTCATGTGTTGTGTATAAATAAATCTGGGGTAAAAAAAAAAAGTTAAAAAATAAAAAATAAAACTTTATAAACATAAACCTAATGTAGATATAGCTGTATACACATATATTATAGGCATTTGGGTATATAAATATTTTATGTTATGCATTATATATCTATGTTGTACATATATATAAAAAATAACTTTGATAAATTTTTCTATAAATAATAGCTCGAACATATAAAATCAAAAATTTATTAGAAAATTGTTCTAATGTCTCTCATCCTTTCCTATCATCATCATTGAAATTTAAATGAAATTTGAAACTTTTGACATATAAAATTTTATACTTTGTCAGTTTTCTAATATTTCAATAATGAAAAGTATAAGAAGAAGAAAAAAAAAATATTATTCGAATCAAATTACCATATTTTATTTTCTTAAAAAAAAAAAAAAAATTGCTTGAGAAAATTTTATTTTTTTTTTTATATCCTTCTGCGGAAATAAAATTGAGAAACCGAAAATTCCTTTTCATATTTTTTTTTATTTTATTTTAAGTTTTCCTTTTACGCATACAAGCAAAAACAACAAAAAAAAATTATGATTGGGATAAATATTTTTGGTATTTGTAAAAAATCTACGGTTGTCTTCTTTGTAATCTAAGAATTTTTGCTTTGAAAGTTTTATGAGTTTTATATTCATATTTTATTTTTGATAAAAAAAAAAATTAGGACTGTTTATAGAAAATGAAGCAATTATGCATAAATAAGCACTATCATAGGTACGATGTCGTATGCGAATTTAACCCAAATATAATTTTAGAACAATTTCGTTAGTTTTATATAAAGTACATTAAAATTATTTCATCAATTTGTCGGACTGTTTAAAATAAAGCATAATTATACATTTTTCATATTTAATTCATGAAAATTCAAACTTTTATAAATTTCATTGAACTTAATTTTTAAATTAAATACTGTCTCGCATTATATAGTCAACCTTATTTTTTATATAGATGTAATTTTGTGAAATGATAATTTATATGGTACAAACTCCTGCACTGCGTTTGTTTTAAATATTTCAAATTCTACAAGATGTCAGAAAAAATTCTTTGCATCATTAGAATAATTTTATTTAACACTTTCCAACAGCAAAAAAAAATCATTCTAACAATCCGCAATAATTTAAAAAAAAAAAAAATTATTTTTGAAAACTTAAAAAACTTTTTTGAAATACATATTTTCTCGTATATTTAACAAACCTTCCACAATTTTCATATCAAACAACTACTACTGTATACTTCCTTGCAGCATCAAAAACTTTACAAGAAAAAAAAATGAAAAACTTTTCAAAAACAGATATAATGTTAATGAATAAAATGCCTCAGTTTATGCTAAAAGATGTCATATTTATCTTTTTTATTGTACCGTACATATAGCATACAAATATATATTATGTTTATGTAGATACATTTTCATTTATTTTGTGTTTTGCGCTTTGATAAATTTTAGTTCCATACGCATCCATATTCTTATTTAGCTTATTTTTGAAATATTTATGATTTATAATTGTCTGAAACATTTAAAAGCAATTACTGGGATCATGTATGGATGCATAATCCAATTACATTTTCCTTTAAAAAAAAAAAGGACTTTAATATGTTTTCATCAAATGGTCGTCATTCCTCCATTAAAACGTTTCTAACTAATGAATTGCTTAATTAATTTAAATTTTCTGAATGCGCCTGTTACTTCAAATATGAAGTTGTTCTTTAATGAATGTAATGAATATAAATTTAAAAGATAATTGGAAAAATGTAAGATATAAAAAAATTTTGAGCTGATGAAATAAGATACATCAGTTGATAAATTGGTAACATTTCTCAACGATAGGCTTCAATCTAATTACTCTATTATTTACGATTCAAGAATCTTTTTAATTTTAAAAATTTTCATCTTCAAACACATAATAAAAAATAAACAGAATTTAATGTAAAATTTGTCACAGAGGTAAAACCAATATTTAAAAAAATGTGTATAGAAAAATTTATTATATATATAATAATCAGAAATCCCGAATTCAATAAGATGCTATTTAAGTATTACAAATAAAATTTTCCAAAAAAAAAAATCTCTTTTACATTAACCTTCCTTCATAGCTTTAATAAAAAATTTTATGAAAATGCAAAGGCAATCATAGTTCAAATTAAAACTCCAAATTGCCATTTACAAAAAAATATCTAATTGGTTTCTTTTCCAAACAAATTAACATCAAAGTTTTGGAGAGAAAATATAAAAATTTAAATAAATAAATTCAGATTATGGTATTATATAAAATCAATCATTTTATTTGAAATTCTTGAAAAAAAAAAAAATTTTTCAGTAATGAAAAAATAAAATAAATTATCTATTCAGATTTACGAATGTACGACAAAATAATTCTGACAAAATGTAGATATAGCTAAAAAAAAAAAACTACAAATATGAAGCCAATTTAGCTTAAAATTTTCCTTAAGTCCTTTTAAATTATGTATAAGTACATTGTATACATATAATCGTTACAACAAGATAGTAATACGAAAAAAAAAACCAAGAAAAAATTATGTAGATAATAATCAGTCCCTAGTTTTTTCTACAATAACAAATGATGTCCAACAGTCATATTATTATTATTATGAAGGTTTTTTCTTCCAGTAGTCCAAAGAATTACACAAAAAAAAAGAATGAAAAGGGAATACAATTATTATCTCACACTTTTATTAATATAACTTGGCTATTTACAATCCAGAGGCGAATCCATTGAGAAAAAAATATTGCTATCATTAAAAAAAGTTAAAAAGTCATTATTGAGTTAAAGTTTGACAAGAAAAAATTGTTAAAAATTATCTTTATTATTCAAATGTTCATCTTGAAGAAATCTGCTGCATTTAATATTAACAAAATTTATTCGAATCTTGACAATAATGTGAATAATTATATTAAGTTTTAAGACAAGAATTTTCTTCACATCTACCACTGAATTGTATTTTCTACTTGAAATATTAACATAGTACATACATATATATTTTTAAAACATTATGATATAAAATAGGCACATTAAAAAAAATACGGAAAATATACAATTTAAAAAACTTAAACACTAGAAGCATTAATTTTATATTTCATAGATATGATTTTTTTTTTATAGATTTTTTATAGATAATGAAAAAAGATATTCAATATTTTATTAACTTAGAAAATAATATTTGGACCGGAAAAACACCCGCACCGGAAAATGCAATAAAACAGTTATTTTCACGAATCAATATTTTATATGTATGAAAGTTTAACGAAACATAGAAATTATTTAAATTTTTTTTTTTTCCAATATACAAACAATAGTTATGTTAGTTTTACTTATATTTATACTTATGTTGTAGCACAGTACGTACAGTGTACTTACCACCAGTATACGTATACCAAAATAAAAAAAAATATGCTTCACATAACGATAATCCTTGATAGATACACTTCTGATTTTAATGTTGGTCAGTCATAAACATAAGGATGGATGGTGTATAATTTGTAAAATACATAAAATTTAAAATGTATATAAATAAAAATGTGTGTAGAGTCACAGTATATACACGTTTTAGAAACATGTGCTTATCCTTGCCTGACTACTCACTATACGTAAAGATTCAAACATGATTAGAGAAAATATTAGTATAAATCAAATAAAGATATAGAGATAAATGGAAGCAATGATTTGTAAAATGAAAATATTTATATTATACGGATAAATGGGATGTATCAAAAAAAATAATAAATAAAATAAAATAAATTAAATATTATTTCCATTTATTATATTCCACTCATACATTTTATTAGGTTTTGCACACATTTTTGAACAAAAATCTGATAAGAATTTTTTGGTCTATTTTCTTTTTTTACATTTATACATTTATACTCAAACTAAAATGTATCTTTCGGATAGTTAAAGCGATTTAGAGAATAAATAATGTAACTAGGAATTGGAAACTAAAATTACCCAAAATATTATAGGTTTTGAAATTCGAAGCAATTTCCTATGATTTCCTATGATAATATTTAACAAGTTTCATTTAGTGAATTGGGATAAATCGAAGTTAAGTCATTCTTATTCGCATAATCAGCCAAACAATATACTTATTTCGTTCACACTTTGAGTTGTCTTCTTAATAGACTCGAGCCCTCCTGATATTTCAAAGTAGAAGCGAATATATTGGGTTATAGTTTAAATGAGAACCAATTAGTGACTTTTCTAAATCCAAGCTTAATAAAAGAAAAAGGGTAAAAGATAAATGTGGTTGAATCGATTGTATTAAAATTTGTAGGAAGATCTATCTATCTAAACTTCAGAATATGTACTAGAATTGCATTTCAATTCAAGTACCTATACAACATTAACAAATCTAGAAAATTAATAAAAATTTAGATATCGTCATAAAAACTTATTTCTTAACAACTGAAAACAGAATTAACATTATTTCAATTAGAAGGTAATATGAATTTTACGTTTAACAAAAAGAAACAAAAAGAAAAAAGATTTTTATGCAACACACTTTTATATATTTACATTATAATAATGTTCAATCCTTATTTCCTTTTATAAGTACATCATATAAAGATGCAAGAACAACTATTAAAATTAAATATTCAATTTAAAAACATTATTTTATTCTATTCGCCCTAATGCAAAATGACATAGTAACCTAGTAATGGAAATGAAATAATTTACATTTATGCATGCGAATTAATTTTTAGCTTATAGAAGAAAGAAAAAGATTAATTAAGATAGTTTTATACGATATGCATTCTAATTAAGTATACATATATAATATTTTCTATTGCTTTTAAATGCACTCACTTATAGTATATAGCTAGACTATATAGTGAACGTTTTCATTTTTATATTATTGTGTATTTGTGCATAGGTATCATATTTTTTTTAAACCTGAAGTAGACAGGAACTAAGCATAAATATCATAAAATATGTACAATGCAAACAAAAATGCGTTATGTGCAGATCCAAACAAAAAATCATTATTTCCCGTAAATCATTATTTTGATAAGAGAATAATTTGAATCTTATTAAAATAAAATGTGGCAAAAACTCACTACAGCAGTGGTTCAAATAAAAATTTTCACTTTCTTAAAGTGTTAAAAATAATTTGTTTTGTAACTTTCCAAATATACATCATTCAGATCCTGTATGTGTATATTCCAGATAAATTAGTTAAATTTAAATGTTGAATTCGATTCTTGTCTGGGTGGTGTGTCACTGAGAAAGAATGAACATATATATTTAAAAATAATTATAACATTTGATGACTCAAAACGTTGTATGCTCTTTATTTTGTGAGTAAGAATGAGTAAGTTAGTACTCAAGAGATGAATTAGTCAATGAAATACTTGCGCTCCACGTTTTTAGTCATCAAATGTAATAATTATGTTTAAATAAACATGTTCATTCTTTATCTATGACGCGGTGAATATGGTAATCTCCCACTTCTATACCACTCAGACAAGAATCGAATTCAACATGCCCATAGTACCAAAAGAAAAATAATTTTTATCTTTTTAGTCTATAATGAAAAACGTGATTTTGAACTATTATAATATGGACTGATTTAAAAATTAATTTTATAATATTGATCTTTAGACCAAATTCACAATATTAATCATATAGAATACGGTCAAAATTACCTTATATGGATTCAGACACTGTTGAAGTAATGCTGCGAAATAGGTATAAAATAAATAGACATATTTTAACAGATATTTATATGCTTGATGTATGCATTTAACGCGCGCTAATTGTCTTATAACCAGCACACATTGTAATTGAAAATAGGATGCGCTTTTATTTTTATTTAACAAAAAATAAAATAAAATTTCTATAAAAACCATGATACTGTTCACTTGTGCTTTAAATAATTATTAGATAATTGAATTTATTTTATTCAATGAATATGAATTTTGAAAGCAAACAATAAATACCTATATATCATATATGTATATATTTGTATTTGAAAAATGTAACTTATTTTTAACAAATTTAATATGTTCTCCACATTATATGTAATGTAGATTCCTGTATTATAATTGAAAATGAATTTTTTTTGGGCAATTATCTCAAATTTATTAAATAATATGGCCTAATTCATGCTTAATAAAATTACAAATAATTGCTGCAACTTGAAGTCAACTCGATAGTCAATAGTGTTATATTTTTTGTATTATAATTAATTCACACAACACATAGGAAAATCTGTACTTATGTTCCATTGTTCTGTTAAAAAATTCTAAATTCTACTTAACTTGTATTTGACATTTTAAAGCTGAATTTGGTAACATCAAAAAATCATTATTTTTGTACGCTCAAAATACACCTATTATAAATATATACTCAAAAATATTAATTTTATGTCTAAGAGCAATTCACTACAATCGACGGACAATGAAAAATTTTCTTAAATTATTTCGAATTTTCTTTCAAAAACAAAACCCAAAATTTTTTCCTACAAATGAAAACACAAAAGTTGAATGAGACCAACTAATTTTTTAAAGACAAATTTTTGATGAAAAGAACACATGTCCAAACGTACAAAAGCAATGAATTAAAAATAAAAATTTAAGAAATTCTTTAAATGTTACCAAATGTCAAAAGTTAGGAAATTAATTTTTCATTTTATCAAAGGAATATTTTTTTAAATCTTGCATTTTATATGATTGAAAATTTATTACAATTTTTTCTTTTAAAACTATCTCCTTGAGTTCCTTTAATTTTTTTTTTCGTTAAAATTATTTTCTAAAAAAAAATTTTATTTTATTTAAGTAAAAAAATATATAGTCCTTTAATTCTGTTTTTTTTTTTTTACATTTGAAGTGGAAATCCTAAGAAAATTGTGATATTATTTTTATTCTATTGAAAATTTTCGCTTTTTCATCTCTTCACAAAACAAAAAAAACATTAAATTTTCTAAAGAATTGCATGAAATTGGATGGAAAACATTAATTTCATTAAGTTAAATGGTTATGCATTTAAAATTAAAGCATGTTTAGTCTTGATTCTGTTCATAAAGACCAAGCAACCAAATTTTCAATATCCCTTCAGCTTGCAGAACTCTAATTTATATGCAAGTGCTGCACGGCAGTGATTAGAAAAATATGATATGAAGATTAAGATTCTGTTTTAAATCAATCGCTATAGTACTTAATCAGTATCAGTAAAAAAATTAATTTAATATAATTCCTTTATCATCAAGAGCTGCTTGTTCATATTTTTTTTAAGTGTTAGTATCGTATATAATTTTAAGTGTTCGTATGTAATTTTAAGTGTTCATATTTTCATTAATTTCTTCATCAAAGCAAAATACAATTTCATTCAAAAACAGTAATTAACATTAATACATATAATTTGTGAAATCATTAAGTACCTATATACTCTTTTTAGAATATGATTGAAATCAAAATTTTTTTAACTATATTTTTAACAACGTAAAACGAACAAGGATACTTAATCCTATAAGTATACAATATATACATAATACATATATTATAATCTTCTTAATATACAGGAGAGGATCAGATTAAACATAGAATTTTTACAGCCCTAGGAGTTTCCCAATGGATTTAGAAAGATCAAAATCAAAGTTTAAATTCATCAATTATAAAAAAAAAAATATATTCCTATAAAAAAAATGGAAGGAAACCTTTTTGTAAAAACAAATACTAATCACTTACTCTTACCTCATCTACACGTACCTCTACACATACCTTAATATGTATTTAATTTTCAGTTTAAATCATTTTATTTTAATCAAATTATATACTGGACATCATATATGAACCAAAACATAATTAGTAACAATTTATTACTTTAAAATTAGAAAAATATACAAATAATAATGTATATGTCTAGTACCTATAATACGATGTACCTAATTAGAAAAGCAAATAAATTAACCATGTTTATGAGATTTTATCCCATTCAAAAAAAATGTAATAAATGGATGTGAAATAATATAAATAAATAAAATCCATATTAATCCTTGGCAAAAATAAAAAAAAAAAAATATTACTAAATAAATAAAAACTTGGGACAGAATATTTATTGACTGCTTAATGAGCCAATAAGAAAGAATTAAATTTAAGATAATGTATGTTCAAAAATAATATTAAGGTTGAAATTTTAAGGTTTTCTATATATTATACATATAATCATATATATTACGGTGTATTTATAATATAATTTTGTGCTTGTACAATGTACATATTATCTAAGCAACAAATGGATTTTATAAAAATTATTTTGATAAATATTTTTAATAATATAGAGGTTAACTTGTGAAAAATTTTTTATTATAATTTCTCAATGACATTTAAGGCGGTATCCTCTATTTATTAAGAATAAAAAAATTCAAAAAAAAAGAAAATAACAAATAAAAAAAGAACCATAAAAATGATTCTTTAAAAATTTTTTTTTTACACAACAGTGTAGTATAGAAAAAATTTGGGACTTTATAAAAAATAAAATAAAATAAAATTTTTTTACAATTTGTATATAAACGAAAATATCATTTTGTTAGAATGAAGGATAAAAAGCTATATGCTATAAAATTTTTCATCGTTATAGTCGCATATTTTTGGTGAAATTCGCACCGTTTTTATTACACTATATAGTTATATAGCATCATAATAAATGAAGATTTTTAAAAGAAAAAAATGTTAACCTGAAGATGACACCTACACAACTAAGTGCCAAAATACACTGAAACTTAAGTAATATATAAAATAATTTTACATGATAAACTATTATCATAAATATTTATCATATTTTTAAAACTTCTTCAGGGCTTCATTTCGCACTTCTTTTACGATTATATTCGACTTAAAAAATTATTCCATTGAAAAAAACAAACAAATGTTTTTATTATGAAAATGAATTGAAATACAAATAAGTGTAGTGTATTACATATGTATGTAAAAATTAATAATCACAACATATATATTACATTAAATACATCATTTTTTTTTTTTTTTGGTTTATAATTTTTATTACGATAATGAATTAAAAACCAGAAATTCATTATGATATTTTATTTTTTAATTTTTGAATTTTCCTTATGCATTATGTATATGTGAAAAAAAAAAATCGAGTCCTCTTTAATATTATTCATCTTATCATGGTTTTAAAAAAATATATTAATTTTTTTTTTTACTCTTTATTATTCAGACGAAAAATAAAAATAATAATATTCATTTTCTGATCTGAACACAAACAAAAATAAAATGAATGGATTTAAAAAAAAAAAAAAACATTAACAGTCACACAGGGTTTGAACATCTATATTCCGTCAACCATATAATATTTTTTTTTCTCATCTCATGATGCATTTTTATGAGGAATAATGATAAAAATAATAAAAGCCCAAAAGCATATTCAATTGAGCTTTTGACTTATCACAGTGGAAAAAAACATAAATAAAAATATTATAAACAAAAATTTTGCGTATATAGCTCCCTTCAATAAAGTTTAGATTTTTATGATTATTATTTCTTTCATAAAATAAAAAAATAAATTTTTTTTTTATTTGTTCCTATTTAATGAAAGAAATTAACTAAAAAAAAAAAGTATAATATATAATAATTAAGTAGGTTAGGGAATTAAAAATAATTTCGTGTGCGTATTTTTTTTTTTTTTTATTTGACTGTAACATAAAGCTGACTCATAAAAAAACACTTAAAAAAAGTATAAATATAAGGCGAAAAAATATTAAAAGTTTTGGTTTTTTCATTTCATTTTTATTTTATTTTTTATTTTATTTATTTTTTTTTTTTTTTTCATTTTACTTTTCAAATGGAATTAATCTTATTGTATGGTACATTTTCATTTTATATTATACTTATATATTAATTTTTCACAAAAGGTGAAAATGCCACAAAGAGAGTAAAAAATAATAAAAAAAAATAAAAAAAAGGTTGTAAATCATTTTAAGGGTTCGTTCAACTCATTACAAAATTTTAATTATGTATAGACAAAAAATAATTTGAATAAAATACTACTCGTATATATTTATTTTTAATTTTACAAGTCTACAATACTATATAATAATATAAGAATGGTATAAGAATTGTATATTTTTTTCATAAGTATGTATTTATACCGAATATAATAAAACATAAACCTTTTACATAATACATACATAATATATATATAACACTACGATACATAAATATACAGTTAATATTAACGAGAAGTCTATTAATATAATGTTTTGATATTTTAAGGACATTTTATATGGAAAATGATTTATTTTGCTATCTGCATGAATTCAGAAACAATTCAAATGAAAAATAATTTTCATGATTTACTTGCTTTCTACGCAGGAAACATAATAAAATCCTTATTACAAAAAGGTTTTGTTTTTTTTTTTTCTCGACGGTTGGTATATACACGCGCCCAATTTGAATATGCGGTAATACAATATTTGATTAGAGTAAACTAAATTTGATGAAAAATACCAAAATAATAATAACACAATCATAAGAGTTTTCAGAAATCAAAATATAGAATATATATGTATATGAATAAATGTTATCTGTCTATTCAAAGTCCGATCAAAATTTTAGATGTACATATTCATCAGAATTTATTGAGATTATTTTTTTTTTTTATTCTAATTTGTTATAAATTATAAAATATTTATGTTCACAGTGATAAAGTTGATATTGTACCTAATTATGTTCATATTAAAAGAAAACCAAAAATTATTAGAGAGCTCACACTAGATCTCTGCCAAAAAAGAACTTTTAAATTGTTACTTCGTTGTTGAATCCTATGTTTTAATGTAATGAAACTTCGAACATGAGGTATTCTTCTTCACAACACTAATGAATATATGTATAATAAAATAAATAAGTTTAATTGTCAAAATCATTTGTTCATATAAAATAAATGGAAATAACTTAAAATTAAGAAAATTTTGATTTCACAAGTTAATTTAATTTTCTTTTTCGCTATAATTTTACTAATTGTAAAGATACCTACACCCTACATATACACGTTATTTCAAAAGGAAAAAGAAATTTAATGAAAATTAGGTATTTTGAATATTTATATATTAAAGGCATATTGAATTCTTCGATATTATACTATGTGTAAAAAACAAAATTAAATTCAAAATTAAAGTTACGACATGATGTTAAAACTTCTTTTGATGCTAAAAATTAAAAAAAAAAGAAAATAAATTAAATTAGAAATATCGATGTGAAACTTTTTAATATTGACTTCAAATTTATTTGAAAAATATTGATGGAAAAAATCCTTAAATCGCTGCGGTATCATTCCAAATGATCGCTAGCGCAAATATTTTCTGATTTTATTTCTGTTAGGTTGTCGCGATAATTCTTTAAAAAACACACACTTATACTAAAACATTTTTTTTTTCAACCCTGTGCGAATTCGCTTCAACAAGGCCATTAAAAAGGTACGCTAAAGCAAAATGTTATTCTTTCCGCTTTAATTCAAATTCAAAGCTTTCATAATATTTTTTGTTTTTTTTTTTTTTTTTATTGTCTGATTGAGTGTATCCTTTTTTTTTTTTTTTGCAATAACAACAATATTGATATTTTTTAGCACAGTAAACATAAGCTCTAAATTAAAAATAACACTATAGGGTTGATTTATTTGGAATTAAAAAAAAAATCATATTGGATAAGCTTGTGTTTACTATAGTTATATCGTATACATACAATTTCACAGTGCATAACAAAAAAATCAATGTTATTTACGAAAAAAATAACCAATATAAGACTCCTTTTATTTTTAAGATATTTTGTAGATACTCAATTATTATTTTAAAAATTTTTTATATTACAAAAATATTTAATAGACCATTTTCCATTAAATGTTCTTTAGCTTGTCCGTCTGTTCGGCAGTCCACAACTAACTACCAAACTACTTGATCGATTTCGATATACAAAACAAGCGTCATCTTAGCTAAAGGATGGCATTCTCAGAGTAGATATTCGGGAGTTAGAGCAAGGGTCGAACTTATTTTAATATAAAATTTGTATTAGTAGGAAATATTTAATTTTTTTTTTATTATTTTAATGGATTCTGATTAAAATAAGTATGTATGAAACGATAGATGTCGTTTAGAGAAACCTACAAAAAAAGATTGAAAATTATAAATTGTTTACTCGGCAATTGTTAATAAGAATTCGAACAGGAGACTGGAAGCGATTGAAAAAGTATTTCGAAAATCCGAAATGCTACAACAGAGCCTATTTATGTACTTTTAATTTATCTTCTGATCATGGCAACTCTTCACAGACGATAATTTCCCAATCAATGTTGCTTTTAACCCTTCTTAAGCGAAGAAGCTTAATTTTTTCAAAATATATGTATTTAAAAATTTATATATCAATAACTTGTAGTACCGAATGGTGTCTCGCTGCTCTATGGTATACAAAGGACTAAAATTTTCACTTTATTTCTTCGCAATAATTTCTGGCGTCTTTCCAATATTAATCACAAATTTGCTAACAATAACAAAAAAAAATTGGTTCTTTGTAATGGTAATGTCCTTAAATATTCACGCCTGTAGGTATGTATCCCATTCTTAACTACATATATTTATAATGGTTATATTTAATGTAAAATTTTACATTCAATTCAAATTTTTGTTTACATTGTTTTACAAAAAAAAAAAAAAAACCAGAAAAAATCAAAAAAAATATATAAAAAAAAGAAATGCATTCAATGTACTTATAAATCCATCAACTAAAATCAAGAAGTACGAATAAATTACCATTTTGTGTTTACACATTAATATCCTTTTTAAGTTAAAAGCATTGTTAAAATGAAAAAAAAAAAAAAAAAAAAAAAAAACGATAACAAAAATAATAATAATTGAAAGGAAAGTTTGTTTTTTTTTTTTTTTTTCATACTATGTTTCCGTACTTTTTCAACTAAGTACTTAGTTTTTAAACCTTGCACATTTTTTTTTTTTCTTTTTTATTGTCTATGTACCAATTAAATTTAGGAAACTATACCATACATAGTATATGTACAGTACATACATACAAATATATGCGCCTGGTTAATTAAAAGGAACCGTAAAACGTGATTAAACTAAGCACGTTTCATCTTTAATATTATAACACACTGCGTAGTACCTGCTTCAAAAAAAAAAAAAAAAAAGGATAACATAAAGTAAAAAAAAATCGATTTTCATATGCCTGCTTTATACATACACATATATATTACGTACATATATTAAAAAGCATGTTCCCAAAAATAAACATTGTTTCTAAAAATTATCCTCTGTTTTGTACAATATATATACGCAGATATATAGTTAACAGTAGATACAACATAACTTTTTCTCTAAATCTAAACAATAATGTCCTATTTCGTTCAGTTTTTTTTTTTTTTTTTGCCACCATATCCGTTTTGTAGATGTTGTGAAGAATACCTTAATAGGATTTATTAATCTCAAATGCAATTTCATAAATGAATATATAATATATGTTTATATATAACATATATATACATTGATGTATGTTTAAATAATATATATATCTACACACTATACATAATTGAAAGACCAAAAGTTTTCATTATATCATGTACATATATATAGTGTATAATAGTTATGTTGAAGATATTATGTTTATTTACAACAAAAAAAAAAACACAAAATCTCTCATATAAATACAAACACATATAGATAGTCCTTTTAATTAAAAAATACTCCAGTTTATTTACCGACAGAATTAAAAAAAAACAAAATAAAAAAAAAACAAACAAAATAATTGGATTAATAAAATGCAAGAGAGATAAATTTTACACTTATAAATTAGAATAAACAATTGTCGTGAGGAATAATTTTTTTTATTATTATTTTTGTTGACGATTTGGTTATTATTATAAGAATAATAATAAATAATAATAAAAAAAATAAAATCTGTTTGGCTAACTAACTATAAATGTTATAGAAATATATAGATATAGTTTTAGTTATAAAAGCTAAAAAGACATTATTTTATCTTATTTTATAGTTGAAAAAAAAAAAATAATAATAAATAAAAAATTGCAATTTTTCTTCTTTTTTTTTATTTTATTATTTTTTTTATTATTTTATGGTATTTATAATAAATTTTTGTTATTATTTTTATTTTGCCCACAGGTTCCATTTTTGAGAATTTATTATATGTATAAAATTTTTTTTATTTTTTTTTTATATAAAGATTGTTAGTTTGTCAAATTTGGATATATGTATTTTTTTTTTTTTTAACATTCAGTGTTGTTAAAGGCACAAATGATTAATTTCTTTGCTATATATTAATATATTGATTTTTGATTGCAATGCATTTTTTGACATATTTGATCATTAAACGGAAATTGCATTATGTGCAGTACATACATAATTTATATATTATAATATAAATGTTTCATGACAAAAATGCAATTTTTATTTTAATAGTCAAAATAAATATTTTCGAATGGTTAAAGTATATATATAAAGTATTTGATTGACTGAAATTATAATGCGTATATACAGTGAATAGAACCCTTTCAAACCCCATTTTGAAAACTTAAAGTTCAAATGGCGCGTACTATAATTATGTTCAACATAGGTATAACATAAGAAGATAAAAGGATAAGGATTTTAAATCTTTAATATCCCTTTCGAGAAGTTTTTTTTTTTGTAATACAACCGAAATGTCAAAAAAATAAAATAAAAATTGTACTTCCCTTTTCATTTTGTTTTTTACCAAAACTTGTCGGAAATGTAAAATATTTTAAAAATGCATCTTAAGCAAGCATTTTTTTTTTTATTTTTTTAAGAATTTTAAACACAAATTTCAACTAAAAAAAAAAATTTTTGCATGAATTTTTATTCAAGTTTTTTGTTTTTTTTTTACATAACAAATTTTCATTTGAATAAATTTCCGAGTAAGTTAAATGAAACTTAAACAAAAAATTCTTCGTTTCCCCCCACAATTCATTTGTGTTTATAAATGCTAAAATAATTATAATAAAATCTCAATGTAATCAAAAAATAAACAAAATTAATAAACAAATCTATTGACTACCCTATTTATACTATATACATCATATATAGAATATTACTAATTAACGATATCCTGCAGAGAAAATAATTATTAGATAAAATCACAAAAAAAAAAAACATCCTGTACTTTTAATAATAATAATAATAATAATAAAAAAAGAATATCCTAATATTCCTATTTTATATCCACTTCTGGTGAATAGAAGAAGAAGAAGAAGAAGAAGCAAAATAAAAAAAATACTATATCTACTTAAAAAAAAAAAAAACAAAAGAAAAACTAGGACATAATTTTGACCTAATCAAAAAAAAAAAAAAAAAACTTAAAGAAACCAGCAAAAGAATAAAAATGTTTTTTTTTTCACTATACCGATGTATATACAAACATTTCATATTATATAGTTAACTATATACGTTTCTATTTATTTTTTTTTTCTCTGTGTTCTTTACACAAAAAATTCATTTTATTATTATCTTTTTTTAATTTTATCCACATACATTCTTAATCTTCTTATCACTAAAAAGGAGAAGAAAAATATAAAAAAAAAAAAATAATTCTGCTTTCCTCCAGAAAATCCATTTCGAAAACAAACAAACAAACAAATTTTCCTTTATCCATTATATTTGTGTGAAAAAAAAAGAATAAGAAAAATAAGAACACAAGAAAAATTTTTTTTTAATTTTTCTCGCTTCTCAATTTTTTCCAAAGCCCAGCCAGACGACAATTTTATTTCTTTTTTTTATTTCTTATTATTTTTTTTTGTATAAACTATATTATGTTATCTACTATCAGATATTTATACCTACATTTATATATGAATTATACATTCAACTTACCTTACCAAAGTCCGTTAATGTATTTGTTGAATTTTCTTCTAATATACGATCGTGACGCAATGATGCACCAGCCCATGGTGTCGGACAACCTATACTTGTTATTGATATAAATCTAATACCTAATAAGTACATAGTTCTTAATATTCCTAAACTAGAACCTAATGTGTGACCACCGCTTAAACCAATTAATATACCAATTGAGCCTTTTTCATGTTGTAATTCCAATTCATCAGCATTTTCAATAATTTTAATTTTATTTTTTAATAAATTATAATTATTATTATTATTAAGATTTCGATTAAATTTATTATCAAATAAACGTCGTGCTTCATCAATTCCTTCTAATGATAATTGTACAGCATCTAGATATTGTGCATCACATGGTATTGGTATTGGCCATAATACAGCACCAATTAAATTTAATTTTAATTCATTTATACTAATTGATAAATTAAAATTTTTATTATTGAATCTATTAATATAATTATTATTGTTATTATTGTAATTGTTATTAATTAATTGGTTATTGCTGCTGCTGCTGCTGCTGCTACTCATACTACTCCCAATATTGTTATTGCTATTACTGTTACTGCTGCCACTGTTGCTACTACTACTACTACTACTACTGCTACTGCTGCTGCTACTGCTGCTACTACTACTACTACTAGTACTACTACTCCCACCACCACCATTATCATGATAATTTAAACCATAATTTTTTGTTGGATTCCAATAGCCTTCAACTAATGGTGTTTCTGTTAATAATCTTCGTATAAATGCTAACCTAGCTTCCAATAATGATGATGCACGTAATTGTAATGCCAATGGTATACCACCAGCTAATACAATTATAATTAATATGGCGCCCAATATTGCTACCAATTTTGGTCCCTTTGTACTATTACTATTTAAATTATTATTACTATTGCTAATATTACTATTACTATGATGGGACTGATGATGATGATGATGACTTAATTTAACACTAATATTGCTATTAGAATGATGATGATGATGTGATTGCAATTGATTATGCAATTTTTCAGAATATTTTTTAGTAATTTCTGGTGGCAATTCAATATCAGCTAATTCAGTAAATACAAAACATTGTTGCTTACAATGCGGTTGATGTACAACTGGTACAGATACAATAGGAGGTAATTCCATAAAATCATGATTTGGCACCGGATTCATATTTTATTATATTTTATTTTTCTTTTTCATAAATATAATTTTCGTATATGTAGGTATATAATAAAAAAAAAAATTAAATTATTTATTTTTTAGTTTGCTGATGTAGATTTTATATATTTTATATTATTATTATTATTTATATAGATATATTTTTTTCATATATTTTTTGTTTAAATTTTAATATTATATAAATAATAAAATAAACATTTGATATTACTTTGATTTTTGGTGGTCCTGATTTATTTATTTTATATTTATTTTATAATTTTTTTTTGTTTTTGTTGTTAGTAGTTATTTGCCTTCTTATATAATATTTATTTAGATTCGTTTGAGAATAATAACAGCGATACCAGAGTAAGCTATTATCATTTTATTTTCAATATTTTGTCGATCCCAAACAGGAGTTTTAACAGAGACATTGGAAACCTGAAAAAAAGTGCAATCTACGTGATGAAAAAGTTTGAATAATACCATTGATAACGGTGTTACATGTTAAGGCGGGTTAAATTTTGATACAGATTTTGAACAAATTATCTTTAAAATCAAATTGAATCAAAATCCCAAGACTTATTCAATCCATTCTATTACTTCATTTAAATCCCTCTTAAACTCTTTTCTGTTTTCTAGCTAATAATATTGTCACCCTTTCAGCTTTTTATTTCTCTTCTACACCAAAATCAAAAAAGACTAAAATTTATGATTTCTTATGCTTCAAATCAGGCATTAATTTAAATTTTTATTGCAGTGCAATATATTTAGAAAAAAAAAGCAAAAAAAAATAAAAAAACGAATCATAAATCATAATTTAAAAATTTTTCATAAAGTCATGATGTTTTTTTTATTATTACTCTTTGACAGTCAATACTAAAAAATAAAGCGAAAAAAAATAAAGGTACCATTAGACAGATATGAATTTTCCACATCAAAATTTGATTTTTTTTTCCTTTTTTTTTTTTTTTTGTTTTTTTGTTTTGACAAGTCATCAAGTTTTTATAACAATAAATTAGACAAAGTCATCTCTAATAAACAAAAAAAAAAACAAAAAAAAAAAAACTAAAAAAGCTAAAATAAAAAAATGAATGGAAATAACAAAAAAAAAAAAAAAACGTTTTTTAGGTCAAAGACGAAAATAAAATTCTTCTTTTTTTTTCATATTGTTTTTTTTTTTTTTATACCACTTCTGTGTTCTCAAACATATAAACTGTTGATATAAAAAAAAAAAAAAATAATAAAAAAAAAGAAGAGTTGGAAATCGCGATTATTATTTTTCATTTTCATTTTTCATTAACATTATTCTTTTTCTAAACTATTTTTACTCGCAATTTAACTAAAAAAAGAAGAAAAAAAATATTGATGTCAATAATAAACAAAAAAATAGTTTACGCCTTCAAATCTTAACACTATTCCAAAATAAACATATTTTTGTTCCGTTAATTTTTAAAATAAAAACTAATTTTTTGTTTTTCTTAACATTAAGGTCAAAAGAAATTTTTTTTTCATTTTTTTGTTATTTTTATGATTTAATTTTCATTTCCCGTACTTTGCAAAAATAAAAAGTAACTAAATATTAATAGCATATTGTCACTAAAACCGAACATTTCAAAACCAACTAAAGAAGGATAAAAAAAAATATTTTAATAACAAAAAAAAAAAAAATAATGAATAGCACAATTTTCCTGATCAAAGGATTTCAAAAGGATTTTTTATTACAAACACTTTTTGTTTTTTTGTTTTTTCTTTTTTTTTTTTTGTTTTTTTTTTTTTGGGTTTTTTATTATTTTTATTATATGAACGATTTTCCGAGAGAGCCTAACGTTTTTTTTATTTTGATTTGTAGGTTTAAGACTTTTTCTTCCTTATTTAACTATTTTTTTTTATTTTCCTTTTTAGTTTAAATTTCCACCGTTTATTTTTTTTTTTTTTTTATATTATTTATTTATTCATTTTTTTTTTTTTTTTTATTAAAAATATGAAAAATAATATATATAAAAAATTTTGAAAATAAAAATAAAAAATTAAATAAAATTAATAATAATTTTCTTTATATATTGATTTTTCACCAATGCGAATATTATGTTGGAAAGCAAAAAACTAAAATACTTTTTTAATATTAAAAACATTTACGAGCCAGCCAGAAGCAACGGAAAAAATATGCTAAAAATGTTGGAAATGCAAAAAATTATATATATCATGTTTTTAATTTTTTTTTTGTATTTTTTTCTTTTTTTCCTTTTTTTTTTTTTTCTTTTTTTTTTTTTTGTTATTTTTAGTATAATTCTAGTATGTTAGAGTAGTTTTTCTTTTGAAATTTTCCAAAGAATGTCGGTATAAATATTTAGGGATATTTTTTTTTCGGTTTTTCGTGGTGAAAATTATTGTAAAGGATATTTTTTTTTTAATTCTCAGAGAATTTTGTGAGAAATAATTTGAGAGAAAATAGAAAAATGTTATTGGAATTTTTAATTTTTTTTCTTTAATTTTTGGTGAGAAAGAAAATTTATGTTACAAAAGGAAAACAAAAATATATATTCAGGGTTATATTGAAAATTATGTTTACAAAATTATTACAAGAATCATTACACGGATTCAATATTAATTTTAATCTTAGTTTGTGTTTCTAAAATGATATAAAATTTAAAATTTATAAAAATAGTGATATAAATATAATTTATATATTGTATACTATTTCTCTAGCATTACTACTTTTCCGAAGTATTCCTCGATTCGGAAAATACAAAGGAAAGGTTTCTTTTTATCGTTGTTTCGAATTACACATCATTTGCATTATCAATTATTTAGTGGGAAACGGATAAATTAACCATCGTTGTTTCTGTGCGAATTAACAGCAGCTTTTCTAATAATGCTTTCAAAAAAAATATCCAAATTAAAAATTTTCTGTTTGTAAATATATTCATTTTCCTTTTTTTTGTTCTCACGTCTATTTTTTATTAACTTTTTCAAAGCAACCCAGAACTAAGCTCATTTCATCTCATGTGTGTCCTTATGTTCTTGTCGCCGGGGATATGCGCAAGAGTTGAATTTCCAATCATAACACACATGTTCTAAAAAAAAAAACAAAAAAACATCCTGTGTTGAAAATTTTCATCTCTCCCATCATAGTATAACAATATTCAAAATAATATTTCGAGTAAAACTATAAAACTTAAAAGTTTTTTCTGTTCTTCCACTGTTTGGAAAAAAAACAAAAATTATAGTAAAAAAAGAAAATTTTATACTGTAATAATAATAGTTAAAAATATACGAGATATATATATTCACATGAAAGTATGTATGTTAGTAATATATAGAACATCAATGAAATTTATGGAAGTTCATTTGAAAAAAAAAAAAATTAAATAAAAATAAAAAAATAGAAACCTAGGAAGAAATTTTCTTTTTTGTCAGTTATAACCAGATACAATGTAATATGATTTTTTTTTTTTTCGTTTTCAAAGAAAAAAAATGAACATAATATACATAAATGTATGTAGAAAGATAGACAAAATTATATTTTGTTAAAATAAAATGTTGGAAAAGAAAAATTATTCTATTTTATTATTATTATTATTATAAAGGAATATTGTTTCAAAACTGATTCTATCATAGTTTGAAAATATGAAAATGTAAAAAAAAAAAATACATATAATACATATATAATAAAAGTTTTTCTCTCTCTATGAACTACATATATAATATACATAATTATAATTTGTAATTAAAAGTTAAGGCGAACAAGGATAATTTATCGTCCTTAAATAATTTAAATTAGAAAATTAGTATATTTTGAAAAGTTTTCTTAAGCATACTACTACTTTATTATAGATAGTATATTATGCTATTAAAATTATAGGATTACATTAATAAAACAAATTAATATTTAAAATTAAGATAGAACTCTAGTGTAAGTATAATATGTACATTTATATAAATAACAAAAATTGATACAAATTTATTAAAATTTTATTTTACATAAAAAGTTATATTTTATACATACCTATATAAAAATAAGTTAATAAAAGGATTGAGCTTTTAAAAGGATATTATATTTACTATGATAATAAAGACAAAAAAAATAATTTTTCAACAACAACGTTGACAGAATTCTTAAATGCAACAAGTAACAAATTCTATGATATTTGAAAATATATAAAAAAAAATGAAAATAAAATAATAAAAATATAAAAAATAAAAATAAAATTGAATGAAAATAAAAATCGAAAAATAAATGTGTCATCATAGGACAATAATGCTAGTTAGATATATATATACAATTTTTATTATTATATTGATTTTTGGGTATAATTTTATTTTAATAATTTTTTTATATATAAAAAATTTTTGCAACACTCATGTTGGGGTGTTTAGTATTGAACAGTATCAGAAAATTCTGATATTTATATTTCTTTTTATTGAGAAATAATATATTTTAAAATTGAATTTATAAAAAAATTCTAGAAATATTCCAAAATCAAATCAAGATTTAGAAAGACACATTTTACATTGATTGAACTTTTAAAATGAATTAAGAATATTTTATGTATAGTTACTTTGAGTTTAAGGCTTCAAAAAATTAATCTCTTGAAAATTTAAATTTATTTCATGACGTATTTGAAACTCAAATTATAAAACATTTTATTTAAGCCATATATATTTAGAAAGTAAAATGTGACTTAGGTCAACTTCAAAATAAAATTGCTATTTTATTAATGAGAAACAAAATGTTCGCCTTTAATATAAATTATGATGTACTAAAGACCAAAAAATGTCTAAAAACTAAATAAAATATTAAATCCAAATTCTATATAAAATTATCACAATTTTAAGCTGTATATCTCTTTCTAATCCTATATTCTCCCAAATTCGAATTGATGTGAATCAGAACAAAAATTAATTTTCAAATCATACATAGAAATCGAATGCAAAAAACTAAAAGGACCAACCAATTATTTAATTGGAAATTGGAATTTAAAATTTAACAACATCAATCAATAATTCCAATAAGTTTTTAATTCAATTTTTGTTTGAATATGTTTTTATATTTCGATAGATAATCAACTCAACAAAATGTATCTCTACATAATATACACATTCATATTATATGTAATGTATTTACCGAAATAAAATTCAAACTCAATATGTTTTTTGAAAAGGATATCTAAACGTTTGTAACCAGCCGGATTATGATTATGTTAAAACTGAAATATTATTACGAAAATAAACAAAATAATAATCTTGAGAAAAAAAAAGAAGCAATAATGAAGATAGAAAAAAATTTCTATGAAATGTTTGTATTTTTTTTTTTTTACCAGCCACTATAAACAATATAAAGATATAATACAGTATGTACAATAATAATCCGGTGCACAACAAACATTTAGATAGCCTTGTTTTAGTATAGAATCAAATAATAATTAAAGGAAAAACGAAACAAAAACTAAATAGAAAATGCTGCCAACGAGAAGATTAATTACATTTAGTTACAATTTCTACTATTGAAATGTTTAATAAACCATATATACTATAAAATTTAACAGATTGTTTTCGATTCCATAAAATGAATCGCTTTTGATATAAAATAATATTCTTTTCTTGTAAAAAAGGTGTAGAAAATAATGTAAGGGGATATATTAAAAAATCATTTTCTAACAACGAAACCAATATCACGTATCGGAATATGCAAATAAAATTCTAAAAATTAAAATTTTCTCACAAAAATTAATCTTCGAAGTTTTTGCATAATTTGACCTATTAAAAATTGATCCAATACTTAACATGATGGACGTTGTGATATGTAGTCAGCCACCCTATTTGCAATTTAATAAAACGAAAAAATATGTACATTGAAAATTTCCTGGAAAAAAAAAAATCTTTAAGATATATTTAATACAATTTACCAGAAAATTTAACAATTTCCTTGAATAATAATATCCTTAACTAAAATCTTCTTACAGTATAAATATATATCGCCAATTTTCATTATACCCTTAAAATTAACAATTAACATAAAGATAACGAATTTATTTAAAGAAAAAATAAACCTTACGCCTTATACGTATATAGAAATAATAATTATGTATATTTTTATATTATCTCTGTATGTAAATGATCGTTTTTATAAGTTGTTTTTTATTTCTGTTAAATATATCATATATCCTTTAAAAAAAAAAAATCTTATCCTGCAATACCGATAAATTTTTCAATGTTAATATAAAACAGAGACATTTTTGTGCCCTTGTGATTTGGAATGACAAATCGTCAGTAGAAAATTTATTTCGATTTACATTATATGCGTAGGTACTTTCAAAAGTAATCTATTTTACGAATAATAATATTTGTTTAACTTAAATGGAAAAAATGATTTTCCATATATAATTTTCATATAAATTGTAGAAGAAAAATCTATTTTTCATATTAAAGTCCCACTATAAAAAGATCTCCGTTGACACGAAATACTTGGTAGGGAAAAAAAAAATATTTGTTTATAAACCCATTTTGAAAGTACACTAACCATTATTTAAAAAAAAAATAATGGTTGACTTAATAATTATTCATCATAATTTTTCAAAAAAAAAAAAAAAAAAACATGAAATTTAATTTGTTGTTCTCTATTCAAACATAAAAAAAAATAAGAAGCAAGAATCTATCTTTTCTTGATAAGGGTATAATATAATATTTAGGCACTAAAGTTAAAGAAAAAACCAAAGTAGAAAGAAAAACCATTATGTACATATTTTTAATATAATTTTCATTCATTTTTATTTTTTTCAATTCAAAACGAAATAAAATACCTACATATATACAATACAAAGAATTTTATATTTTTTAAAACTTGTAATTATTTCAATTTCATTGAGATAACAATTTTCTTCCAAGAGCGGATAGAAGATTAGCATCGCAGAAGAGCAATAAAATAAAATAAAAATGTATGTTTTTATGCGAAACATAAGAAAGGAAACCGCCAAAAAAAAAAAAAAAAAATCTGTCCCTTTTCAATCATATAATAATTAAGGTTATCACAAAAAAATAAAAAGTACAAAAAGGGTTATAAATTATTTTATTATTATAATTTTAGATAATGATAAAATTTTTTTCATGTTTTTTTTTTTGCGACAGAATGAAACATTATATTTTGTTTTTCTGTTTTTTTAAAAAATAAAGATATATATTTTATTTATTATTATTTTTTTTTTATTTTTCAAAAATGATACACATTTAAAAAATGAAATAAATAAAAAAGAGAATCCATTTAGATTTACTAATCTGAACCGTACATAAAAAAGCTATTAAAAAATAGAAAAAAAAAAATTGTTTTTTTTCTTTAAATTTTAACTTATGTTACTGTTGATAATAAATAACTATATATTTGTATATCTAAAATAAGATAAACGAGCATATAGTATAGTTTGCATATATGTATATGATATTACTAAATTATGCCAAATTTATTATGATTTTTCAGAGCTTTTTTTCTGAAGTTCAAAACAAAATGTTTTTTATCCAAACGGCCCCACATTTATTTTAAAAAAAAAATACTTATAAATGTTATCAATTTCAAAATATTTTTGATAATTAACTTTGATGTAATCTATCTACAGACATTTTGTTTATTTTATTCATGGAAAAAAAACCTTAGACACTAAATTATTATTTATGTAGATTATTATCCAACTACACAGTTTTAACAACCATAATATATATACTATATATATAAATAGGAAAAGCACAAAACTCTAACGCTCTGCCAAAAGATTAAGCTGTCTTTTATATAGCGGATTAAAATTTATACATAAAATAATGTTATTAATTAATTGTCCTAAATATTTAAGAAAATTGGTAACTAACATTATACCACCAGATTTCATGTGAATTTAGTATGAAGGATTTTTAACTAAATTATTCTATTATTTATAATTAATTTTTATATATAATTTTTTTTTAAAGCCACCAACAAACTAAATTTCCAAAAATATTTTTATTAGTTTTATATATATTTTTGTGTTAAGGAACTTTTTGACGCATGGTTTTGATATGGATTAAAAGTATATATATATGTTCTTTTTTTTTTTATCTCTAAAAAAGATTCTTTTTTTTTTCCTCTAAAAATCTTTAAATTCACTTTATCTTCTAACTTATAGAGTGAATTTGATGGAATATTGTGGATGGTCCACTGTAAATTATTTTGTAAAACAATATATGTATATAAACATATATAATAGTTACTATATTGTAAAACAATGTATACTTTTTATATTAAGGAATATGTGAAGACTTGTATATTTTGGCGTTTCGAAGCAATGTATCCATATAATAAATAAATAAAAAGAAAAAATACCATGTCTTACTACATATCCCATTAATGAAAAATAAGAAAAGGATACTAGACCGACAAAATGTAACAACTACTATGTCCTATATTATCGTACAATATATTAATAAAACATTGTAGGGTTAAGGTTATATACAATTTTTATTAACATAATACGAAAAGTATATATGTACATATGTATATATTTAAAAAAAAAAACAGTATGAAGAGTATATCTGTGCTTAAAGTTGATTAAGATATATATTTTCTGTTTTTTTTTTCGACATAAGCAAACATTAAAATATATAGATATAGTACCTAGTGTAATATACACAAATAGTACATGTATATACCACCTTAAACATTATAATATGAAAGAAAAAAAATAATTCAGACATTTGAAAATAAGTTATGTATATATAAGCAAAAAAAAATTTTTCTTTTCTTAAACTGAAGAAAGGTTTTTTCCTTAAAGTTATAACCATTTTCAATTATACATACGTAGTATGTACATTAACATATAGAGTTTCCCCAAAATTATAATAAAGGTTTATTTTCAAGTACACTAAATGTTAAATTCTAATTAAAAATACTAATTTGACTATACGTACATATTTATTCTTGTAATCTACAAATTCCATATCAATCTGAGACTATTTTCTTAAATTAGAATTTTTTGTTTTGTCATTGAAATCTTTTAAAAGATTTAAAGAAAATATATAGAGGAAAAAAAAATTAAGTTTCAGTCATTTTTCAGGACTTATGTATGCTTTCACTTTGATTAAATAGCATAAAATTTGTAGTATTTTGAGTGTCAGAAAAAAACTTATCTCTTAACTCAATCTGCATTGTGTCCCCAAAGAATTTAAGGAAAAAAAAATATTTTTTTTTATAACTTAACCATGTTGTGGGTGAAAAAAATGCAAGGTTTTTGAAATATTGTATATAGTTAAGAACTTTTAATTTCATAAACAAAATGGATTTATTTTTTATTATTTTATTTTTTATTTTTATTTTTATTTTTTCAAAAAGATAGCTTAGAAAATTTAATTAAGGCCAACAGGAAAATGATAAATTCAGAAGAGGTAGATTTTAAAGCTGATAAAAGAGACTAACAAAATAAAAGCACTTATTTTAAATAAAATTTTCTTCTGCATCTATGTTATTTTGTTCAAGAACTAACTTCCGGTCAATAAAGTGTTAAAACTTTATTGACAATGTATATTTTTATTGGTATAATTGGTTTTTTATTTTTTTTATATAATAAACTGATGCATTTTATGTATTTTCTTCAAAAGGAAATGAGAAAATTGGATTATAAAAAATTTATTTTGCTTCTTTTTCAACATCAAAGAATAAATTATAATATGTATGAATATGAAGAAAAATAAAATATGTATATTGAATTTTTGGTGATAGTACAGAGAAAGATAGAAAAATGAGTTAAGAGCCTATTACGGAAAGCATAATATTAATATATATTAATGTATATACATATGATGAAATGCAATAATATGTATATCTTAGAATATCTCTTATGATAATTAAATATCTAAAAGTCATCATCAAATTGGAACTTTAATTACAAAAAAAAAAATCATAAATAGATTTATTTAGAAATAGAAATGGATAATAAAATAAAATTACTTAATCTTTCAACTTTTTACGACATTTTTCTTCTACATTAACTTTTAAAGCATAAATTATGTAAAAAAAAGGAACATGTATATTATATATAAATATAAAAATTTTAATAAAAATTTTTTTTTAATTAAATTAAGAATCAAAAAAATGTGAAAATTTAATTAGATACTTTTTATACATAACAATTTCTAAACTTTTTTCCACCCCCCATATAATGTTGTCTACTGACAAGAAGTTTATTAGGTACAAACTTTTTTTATTTTTATTTTTTACAATCAATCATAAGAAAAATATTAAACAATTTTCTTCATCTTCTAGAGAATATACGACCAATTTTTATTTCAGAGAAAAATAAAAATAAAATTTTTACTCTTTTATTAATGTTTTAATTAATATAAAAGAATTACATGTTTGTTACAGATAAGTAGCATAGAAGTTTTCTTTTTCTTTTGGTTTTTTTTTTTTTTTTTTGAAAGCAATTAAGCCCACAAGCAATTTTCTGCATGAAAATGAAAAACAAAAATAAAACAGCTCTATAAAACATAATAAAAATCTTTTCTTTTTTTTTTTTTACTTTTTTTGATTTTCTCAGATTTAAATCCACTAAAGTAATTAATTAAGATGCGAACACCACATATTTTTATTTAAGCATATAATTTTTACGCTCAATAGATTAGGTACAGAAGGTTTTTCATTTTTTTTTTTTACATTACATATATGTACTACATACTTTCAACTTAAATATAGTATAAAATAAACAAAAAAAAATTCTGTGTATTGTATTATATGTATACATTTTAATACTATTGACCTATTACTATTTATACACAACTATATTTTATACGACTTTATAGTACAAAAATTAGATTTCAGAACAAAAAAAAAAAGAAAATTTTCCCATAAATAAAAAGTTGCAAGAATTTTATATTAAAGGTAAAAACTTGCAAAAAAATAAAAAAAAAAAAAGTAAACTAGAAACAAATAAAATACGACCTAAAGGTGTAAAGGACATCAATGAGGCAAGTGTTCATTTGTTGCTGTACAATGGTATACTCTATACTTACTGTACAATAGTGTAATATATATTGTACCTATATGTTACAAAAATAAACATTACTCAAAATAATAAAGTATAGGTACAGAGCATTTTAAGAAATTAATGGTTTTTATATCGTGGTCAAAACCGATACTGTTAGTTAGTAAAGTATTATATAGAATATTTATTTATATGGTTTTTTTTTTTTTGGAAAATATTGAACCATATATTTTTTTTTTTTTTTTTTTGTATAATAGGTAATACCAATTTTGTCCAAAAATTATACCAAGTTATTTTTACTTTCTTTTAATTTTATATTTATTTAGTGTGATTCAAAATTTATTGTTTTCAAATTTCTTGTTCAAGTTTTTTTTTCCAGATTTATGAATATAATTATACAATTTACCAAAGAACAATGTATTTTTGTAACGAATACAACGATTTGAATTATTGACATTCAATTCATCAAATATATTTTTTTCAAAAAATCTTATTAAAAGTGTTAACATTTTCAAAATTCCCTCACTTCCCATGAAATCAGTAATCAAAATTCAAAAGCACTATAGTTCAATTTCTGGCTAACATCCTTTTAAAAAAGAAAAATTTAACATTTTTAAAACCAATCTAACAGGGAAATTTTTTAATCCAGAAAACTCCCATTATGTTTAAAGATGTGTATCTAAATATGTTTTGCTCCACATGTTCTTAAAGAGCAACACGCAAAAAACACTTTAAGTATAAGCAACAAAAAAAAAATTAATAAAAAAAATTTTTGATTTGAAAAAAAAAAAAAAAAGTGGAAATCTGTATTATGGGAAAATTTTCTAAATCGGAATGAGAATGAATATGTTTTCTGTTCATAAAAATTTTAAAAATTCCTACAGCATATTTTTCAGGATATGTACAAGCTACGATTCCTTAATAACGAAAAAATAAAAATAATTTTTTTTGTTCAAAAAAAAGCCTTAAGCAAATTTTATATCCTGAACTTTGAGTAAAACATCCTTAGCCTTGAAGAAACTAAATATTTTATCAAATTTTTTTGTAAATTTTTACATTTTTTACTTCATGTAGGTATCCAAAAATAAAAAAGAATTTTTTTTTTGCCCTCTTTTAACAATTTTAAAAGAAAAATTTTAACAAATTGGGTGTGTATTCAATTCATAAATTCTATCTTTTAGTTTTTTTTCCCGTGTAATTCTCAATTTATATTAAGTATTGTATTATGTTCTTTGTAGATAATAACCATATAATTAACAAAACCGCATATCAAATAAAAATAAAAAATCAAATTGATATTGTGTCAAAAAAAAAATGAGTATATATAAAAATGTCTCTAATTAAATCGTAATGGTTTGAAAAGTACCTATTTAATTTAATGTTGTGTATGATTATCATAAAATGTTTTCTATGTTAATAAAAATTAATTATAATTATTATTATTTATTGGAAAAATGTTAGAATAATAGTATGTTAGGTTCAGTATTATGTTA
This sequence comes from Hybos culiciformis, assembly GCA_964007475.1. Lineage (NCBI taxonomy): Eukaryota > Metazoa > Arthropoda > Insecta > Diptera > Hybotidae > Hybos > Hybos culiciformis. The sequence goes on along the minus strand of OZ023273.1, from coordinate 31,159,925 downwards.
GATTCGTACTAACTATAATTATATTATTCACTATTAAAAAGCGTAGATATGGTTATAAGTCCCTATACAGAGTTGTGTGGGTACTTCCTAAGTAATATAGATGTGGATAAGAAATTTTCTAATATTATGTTTATATATATATATGTTACGGCGAATGTATGAATTCCGGTAAATCTGACTTTACTTTTGGTAAATGTTAATATTGCAGTACATTTACCGGCCCGATTGGCCGGTTTCACATTCACTTAAATTTACCGGAATTCGTACATTTATTGTAACATATACAACTATAAATATTCTCAAAATGCTATTCATGAAATAATTTTGCATTATATACTATCATCAAGGATTTTACCCTCGTCATATTTTATTGATAACATTCCATTCCCCAATTATAAAAAAAAAATTCCACATAGACTTTGGATTTTAATAACTTGAAAATACAGATTCTTACGAATATCATCTTCGAACAAACAGAAAAAAAATAAATAAATATACACATAGTCGCTAATTTAAACCAATTTTTTTTTTTTATTAAGTTAAGAGGAAAGCGCAATTTGTATATTGTTTTTTTTTACATACATATACATTTATATAGAAAATGTAATAAAATTGTTCATATTGAAGAAATTGTATTAAAAAAAAAATAAATAAATAAATGTATACAAATTAATAAAGAAATATAAAATAAACAAACATAAACACAGAATAAACGTTAGATACAGATATATCTAAATATATATGTAATATATAAAATATAATAAAGTTTCTAAATAAATAAATAAAAAGAATTTAGGTTCTGTAAGGTATTGTGTACATGTATATTTTTCATTTAGATTTTTATTTTTAATATATATGAATAATCATCCTAGTTATATACAATATTAATGTTAAAATCCACATAAACAAATAAATTATTTAATTTTTGTTTTTCACTATTACGCACATTACGCACATTATAATAATAATATAGCCGACTACTTAATTATCAGATTTATACAATTTTCTTTACAATATTACATTTAGAATTGAGAATGAACCATAAATCAAATATAAATCAAGTTTATTGTCAAAATTTGTAACGGTTTAATGAAGACATAATTTATTTGTGTTGTATATAATATCAAACAAAAAGTCAGATAAATGTTAAGTCATTTCAAAAAAAAGAAAAACATTACTATCTAAAATTCAATGTATTATATATATAGAGTAACATATACTATAGCCATAAGTACATAGGTATGTAAAATAAAATAAAAAGTTTGCGGTCAGTTTTGTAATGAAATTTTCATTTTTATTCTAACCACATTTTTGGTTACTTAAGAAGCAATTTTTCTTACATTAAGAAAGAAAAAAAAATAAGCTCAATGGTGTCAAATGAAGTCACTTCATATAAATTTATTCTAAATTTCATTTAGTTATACTACATATAATAATATATATAAAATTACCCCTATTTTGCTCATTATGGTTTTTTTTGTGCAATTGTTGCTGAAATCTAATGTGTAGGTACACTTGAATTACAATTAGATTAATCAATATTTTTTTTGTAGTCAATTAAATGAAGATTTTATATAGAAAATTAATGATTAATTAAGTTTAAAAAAAATAACTCTGTTCAGAAAACTTTATGTCTTAGAAATATTTATTTTACATTGTTGGACTTAAAAAAATATCTGTTTTAACAGGGAATAAAATCGTTTATTTCCTCAAAACAATTCAAAAATTCAGAATATTTTAAACAGCCGTTCCAATATTTCTGAATAACATTATGCCTAAAATGGTTAATATTTTTATCGGAAATAATATACAAAAAGAAAATGTGTTCAATACATGAAAAAATAAAATAAAGTAGTTTCTTTTAAGATTTTCATGTTATTTAAAAAAAAATAAAAAATAATAATGAACAAAAAAAAAAAAATCTAAAGATTTCAAAATTAAAAATTTATTTCTATTTTATCAGAGGAGTGAAAATTCAATTTGTTTCTTGCATGCAAAGGAAAAATTACATTCCATATTTTTTTTTCTTTTTTTCAGTTAACAATTTATCGTAAATGGCTAAACAAGAGCATTTTATTGTTAATCTAATAAAAAATTCTTGCAATTCATAAAAGGAAAAAGGAAATAAAATTATTTTCATTTTCTTTTTCATTAAAGTTTTTTATATATAATAATTAGTTTATGTTATATTAAGTAATTAAAAAATATGCATTTAATTTGTAAGAATTTTTTCTTTGTATGCATATGATAAGTTTAATCAATATGTGCATATCCTGGTGGGTAGGGAAAAAAAATAGAATGATTAAGGAACTGATTCCGAAGTTATTAGAACTATAGTTTTAGCCACATGAATATAAATACTTTTGAGCATTGAATGTATACTAGATACACTTTCTTGTTATTTGACGTCTTGCAAATAATTCTAGAACTGTTTAATCTATATCGGAAGGCATGTCAAACTTGTGACCCTTTCGTCTGCGGCCCACCAATCCTATAATCCTAATATTGTAATGCATTGCGTCCCACAATTGAAAAAGTATGCGATAAAAATCAGTTCTTTTATACAGGTCAAAAACTTCCTGAGAACAAAACTTGGCCATAGAAAATTGAGTTATTAGATATATGTCTATATCCCAGAAATTAAATCTGATTTTGTAGAAATATACTAAACTATCAAAAAAATAAAACAAAATTTTTTGAATCAAAGAATATTTAATTTCAATTGACAAATAAAATAAACTTAAATATATCTAATATTTAAAAAATCCAAGTTCTTCAGAGGGGACTACACTATAAAATTTCTGCCTAGAGCCTGAATATATTAAAAATCGCCGTCAGTCATCTCACATTTTCAGTTTGCACTCCTGCTATGCATGAATTAGTTCTATATATTTCTCTGAATCAAATACTTTTATGCATTTATATAAATGTTCCTACATATATTAATATGTATATTATACACATACATATATATACATTTCTATTAATGAAAATTATAAAAATTCTTTTTTATAATATTCAATTCATGTTGGTATGGCATTTTAACTTTTAAACATATCTCTGTATAAAAAGTTATATAGGTCAGTTTTATTGGGAATAAGAAAAGTCAGTTTTGTTTTAAATTTTTTTTCTCTCTATTTTTTTTTTATGTTGTGTTGAGTGTGAATGTATTAGCAATCAATTCATGTCTCTGTCCCCAATTTATAACAAAAAAAAAACTTTTATTCGAAAGTTTAGCTTATGCAAGGTTCTTTTGCCTTTTTTTTTTGTCTTTATTATTGTTTTTCTTTTTTCTTCATAGAAAATGTGTTTAATTTTTCACTGTATTTTAAAATGCAATTCTAACAAGAGAAACAAGAAAAATGCATGAGAAAAAAATGTGTAATGTTTCAGAGAAAAAAATTTCATTATTAAAAATTAAAATATATACGAATAACAATTTTAGCCATATGACGATATTAATTATTAACAATGAAGTTCAATTAAATTTTTCTGTCTAACTCTGACTAAGATTGATTTTTTGAATAGTGAATAGTGAACTGGAAATATAGATTTCCTTCAAAATACGAAATACAAATAGATAACTATTGTAGGAACTAAAACATTAGCCCGCTATTATGTGTGAACAAGGATTCGAACTAGGGGTTAAAAGCAGATTTCGACGAAAATTAGTGTATGAATAGAGATTAACTATATATACTTCATACTCATTTATGCTGTATAAGAACTGGTCTAGATTTTATTATTTCCAACGTCACTGCATTTTTCCTTCATTATCAAAATGCGAAAATACTATTTATCATTTTTTCTTTGAAAAATTTCTGTTCACATAAATTTAAATTAAGCAAATAGAATAGTGTCTACAAAAAAATGTATATTTCAGTAGTTTTTTGATTGAACAAAGCAAATTTAATAAAAATCTCATAGTGCGAACATTAAAATATTCAATCCAAAACAATGTCACTAAATGTCAAATCAAAAAAATATTTCTTATGCATAATCTATTTTTCTTAATTTTTTTTTATTTTATTTTTTTTTTTTTTTTGCAATCCCAAAACTTAAACTTACATTGAAGTTTTGGAAAAAAAAAACAACATTTTGCTCTCTTTAATTTTTAATATCCTTTTTTAATATCCTTTTTTTCTTTTTTTTTTTCGTATATAATTTATGTGCTTTGAAGTTTAAAAAAAAAGTAAATTTTTTCTTGATGATTTTTCATCGATAAAAAATTTAAAATATCAGATGAATTTTCACATGAATAAGAAGAAAATTTTGTACATGATAAAGCTAAGTGTAGTATTTATTTATTTATTATTATTATTATTGTTATTTTAGAATTGAATTGCCAATGACTTTATAATTTTTCTTGAAAATAAATATACCCAGGAAAAAACAAAAAAAACTAATATTTTTTATTTCGATAAATAAGAAAAACCAATTCGCTCATATTAAAATATATTTGTAGGTGAAAACATAAAAAAAGAATCAAAACTAAAAAAATAGGAGTACTTTATAGACATAAAATTTGTAATCTAATTGATTGATAAATAAAGAAACTGACACCTTTGATCCCGTTCAAAATAAAAGGAGGAAAGAAACTACATACTGTGAAGTGAATCGAATAAATGGATATTAAAAATCATAAAATAAATCGAGATTTTAGGATTGGTGTCTTAATTTATTTTAAAATTAAATTAAATTTTTCTGTAATGTTCATAAAAATAAATAAAATAATGCTTTAATAATGAAAATTTTCTTTTAAAAACTAAATAACATTCTACACATTCATTGTATGCCTTTGCATACGTACATCCTACAGCACTTGGATAGGGACAATATATTTTCATAGTATTTATTCGAATTTTTGTACAGTTCTCAAGTTTTCATGTTTTTCTCATTCAAAGAGACCGTTTTTTTTTTCAATTTAAATGTTGAAATTATAATGGCCCTATTGAAGTTCCACTGGGAGCTTTGTATAAAAATTGTATAAAAACAACAAAAAAACATTAAAAATTACTAATTTTGCCCTGTTTTTTCTTAACTTTCTAAGATGATTTTTGGCACTTTCTGTCATCGCAGCGAAAAAATTCTACATTAGATATCTACATTTAATTGTCTTTCAAATGTCATTAATGGAGTTTCTCCACTTACCCGGCATTACTTGAATCCCAACCCATTAAATATGAAAATATGTTGGCCCTATCCAAGGGTAGTGGGGTTTGAGGTGTATAACAAATATAATTCGTTAATGTATGTAATGTATGTACGTATATATTTTGTAATAATTTAACATAAAAGGATTAAATAGGCTTAAAATTTATTTATAAATACGTATAGTATAGTTAAATAACGCATTAGTTATTATGCCAAAAAACTAAAAAAAAATTATTTTTTTTTTTCAAATTAGATATATTATTGCATTGTGAAAGAGGATAAAAATTATAATCAGTAATATATACTTACATATTAGAACATAGTTTATAAAATCGTCCTTGATTATAAGTTCGATTTGGAATTGTACTATTTGAAGTTTTAGTTTTTCAATAAAATTGATTTAAAGATATTTATAATTTCTTTTTTCATATTTTTACTACGGCGAATTGTTTTTTTTTCGAACAAAAAATTATAACTTCCCTAATATGTATTAGATCGGCGCAGTGAAATAAGGCCGCGGGAAATAAGGCCGCGATAGGTTTTTTGTTGCGGTCTTATTTCATTTTGAAAAATGAAATAAAGCCGCGAAAAAATCCTCGCGGTCTTATTTCATTTTGAAAAATGAAATAAGACCGCATAAAATTCTTCGCGGCCTTATTTCGTTTTGAAAAATGAAATAAGACCGCGACAAAAAAAAAAAAATTAATCGGAGGGCTAATTTCATTTATAAAAATGAAATTAGCCCTCTGAATAATTGTTTTTTTTTTTTGTCGCGGTCTTATTTCATTTTTCAAAACGAAATATGGCCGTGAAGAATTTATTGCGGTCTTATTTCATTTTTCAAAATGAAATAAGACCGCGAGGATTTTTTCGCGGCCTTATTTCATTTTGAAAAACGAAATAAGGCCGCGAAAAAATCTTCGCGGCCTTATTTCATTTTGCAAAATGAAATAAGACCGCAACAAAAAAACGTCGCGGCCTTATTTCCCGCGGCCTTATTTCCCGCGGCCTTATTTCCATCCCCCTATTAGATCTAATGAAGCTCAATATAGGCTTAAAGTGATTTTTTTTTTAAATCTTTATAATCCGCTAAGAAAATGGTATTTTTTATTTATTATTTAATTATTTATCATGAAAAATTGTAGAAAAAGGTATATTATTCTCAAAATTGTTCGTAACATAAACGAATGATTCGATCATTGTCATTTTGATCATCCACTCTAGAGTTTCTTATTACGCGTATATTCAGTATAATTTCAACTGTTTCCATCGCTTAGTTCAAAAGTTATTTGCGGAAAACAAAATCAAAAAATAAATAAATTTTTATAATTAGTATTAAATTGATTCCACCTATGAAACTATGAAGCGAATTTGATGCAAATGTACCGGCCTAAAAATATGCAATAATTTAGGTATTAGGAAAAAATTATATTAAATATTTTTTCGTGCAAATTTTTGTGGATGATAGGGATGTTTTTTTTCATGTTATTCTGTAATTCTTCCTAAATGGTAAAAGAATAACTCGACAAATTAACTATTTTATATTTATTTTTTTTTATATTTGATAAAATTATTTTATTTAATACTTAAATATTTATTTAGAAAAATTTAAAATATTGCAATCGTTAAATTAGGATTAACTATTTTACTTAAATAAACTTCCATTTACATATAATTACATATAAAATAATTCATATATTACCTAAAAATATGCAATTTTACAAACTTTAAATTCGTACAAAATGTTGACAGATTTTGTTAAGAAAAAAGTTTTATTATTGTGTGTGCATTTTCATATAATTAAACTAATTAAAAGTTTTCTTTGCAAAGAAAAAAATAAAAAAAAAATTACACATAAAAGAAACATAATTACTATATTTTTTTTCAACGTATATTAAGTACCTACTTAAAAAAAATTGAGTTTGACTAATAAAATCTCAACCACTAAGCGTATGATATCAACACTTAAATCAAATAAGCAAACAAAAACATAAATAGGACTTTAGATATAGTTTATACTTTATTTGCCATTTTTATTAATATATGTACGCATATAGAATCAAAGGACTTTGTAATTAACTTAAAAGTTTATTTTTTCTATATCATAGAAAATTATTGTGTAAACTTACCGAGTGCGTTAATTTCCATAAATTATATCATATGTACTTACATAAATGTATATATATTATATATTCCATATTATAATATTTTACACATATAAAATTTTTTCATAACAGCAAACATAATGTATTAATAGTAAAGCATAAAAAGATACATAGAAATTAAATGAAAATTATTGCTATTAATAACACGAAACAGAAAATCTAAGTATGTAATATTAGAATAAGATTATAATTGCCATCAATCAATTATAATTTTTTTTGTATCATAGAAATTCTTTAATTATGTCCATTTGAATTTATGGACATTATTTGTGAAAGACGTCTTAAATTATTGAACGAAGAAAAAATAATATTTCTACTTTGAATACAACATATAAAATGTGTAGAAGCATTAATTCATCTGATTTCTTTACCTCTTTTTTATTTATATGTAGTATATGATATGGCTAAGTGGTATTGGTACATTGTTATTGAAGGGAACCAACAAATATGTTCAGCCCTTAAAGCTTAAATTAAATATCTTGAATCAAAATGCTGAAAAAGGGGCCCCATGCTTCATTTATACTGTTCTATATTTTTCTTCATGCCTACTTCTTTTTTTTTTTCATTGCCTATAACCTGTAAGAGAGTATATATAAGCAAAACTATTTAATCAAAAACAAATTAGGATGTACAAAAAATATTTCTTACAACAAAAATTTTCAAATAGGCTTCTGTGGAGAGATCATTTGTACATTAAAGCTAAAAAAAAATTTTCTAAGTTCCTCAGTTTAGCTATCATGTCGATTGAAGGTCAAGAAACAGAGCAGTTGGATTTGGATACAATTTTAGGAGATTTTACAGAAAGAAAAATTCAGAACATGTTAAATATAAATATATATAGTAAAGGGTGACGTAACCTCAGAAGCAAGTTCCTTGGTCAATTATGAGATGAAACGTCCAAATGAGTGTTTGTCGAAAAACGCTTCTCTTAAAATATGGCAGCCATTTGAAAATTTTTTATCGGTAATAATTTTAATTATTAGATTTTTTTATATACTAGTTGGATTTGTTTTGTTTGTGGCTTGTTGGAAAAGTGTTACCGAGACTTTCAAGGGAATCTATCAGACTTGTTGTCTACGAGAAAAAAATTAAAGAGCGAAAAAACGGATTTTTTTTAAACAAAATTTTGCTAAAACTCAGTGTATTGCAGTAGATAGTAGATGGATTTATTTCTGCATTTAATAGCCACCAAATTCCTACGATTTACTGTTACCAATTTATTAAAGAAAAATATTAGCCTAACAGATTTAACTATTTTTCAAAATACCTTTTATGTTAATTTTTGTTTAATTTTTTTATTATATTAAAGTTTACATTCGATATAGTATGAATTTAAATTTTTTATTGTATAGTTTTTACTAATATCATCGTCATCACTATCACTAATTATTATTATTGTATCTGGTTCATTTTCAATAAATTCTATTACATCTTTATCACAATTTTTGCTGCTTATACAAAATGTGAAAACTTTTTCAATACCTACTTTTTTCCACATATGTAATTCTTTCTGTTTTATTCTTCTTTTTCCGTCTCTTTAGGAAATTCATTTAAGTTTCTGATTTTTTTAATATCCATAGATACACGTTCTAAGTTAAAACTATCATTAGGTGCATAAAATCTGATTAAAAAAATTGTTCTTAATCAATACTTAATCCTTAGTATAATTACTCAATTTCTAATAAGGATGAAGTCTCTGAGGATGGAAATTTAATGATCCTTGTGGTGGCATCATTCCTATTCCGCTATGTGGGCCACCTAAATGAGATATTCCTCCAATTGTTGGTGGCGGACCAATAATTGTTGGGGCACCAATAGGCAGAGGAGGCGGTGGTGGTGGTCCCCCAGTCCCTAGAGTAGAAGTTTGTAATCCACTTCCCATCACTGTACTTTGATGATGTATCAGTGAAGATATTCCACTGTTATGTGTACGGAAATGAGCACTTAAACTTATTGCAGTTGCAAACACCCGATGACAGTCAGGGCATTTAAAATTTTCTGAGCTCGTATCATTTAAATGGATTTTTTTTTTATGCGAAACCATATCACGATTGCGTGAAAAAGCTTTCAAACAGATATCACAATGGTAGTTTTTCAATCCCGTATGAGTATAGGTATGTTTAGCCAAATCACCAACACTGTAAAATGCTTTCGAACAAACTGGACAAATTTGATCTTTAATACCACTATGAATTTTCTGATGCGCTTGAAAATTACCTAATGCTGAGAATTGTTTCGAACAAATTTCACACTGATATGGTTTTTCTTTTGTATGTGTCCTTACGTGAATAAGTAGATTATATTTTTGAGTGAACCTTGAATGAGAGAATTAAAATTTGTTAAAATTGTAATAAAAATTCTTTACATAATATTTTTTACCTTCTAGGACAATAAGAGCAAACAAAAGGTCTTTGTCCACTATGAGTTCGCAGATGTATTTGAAGCTGTGCATTACATTTAAATTGTTTATTACATTCATAACAAGTTGGTGGAACTTTTTGCAATGGCTTAGGACCTCGTTTTTTTCGTTCTTCTGGAGCTTTCGGCTTATAACGTGATTTTCGTTTTCTACAATTAAAAAAAAAAATTATAATATATTTTTTTCAAATCAAATAGCATTCGAAAACTTGCATTTTCCTAATTTTTATTATATTTCTTTTTGATACCGATAAAATGGACGAATCTGAATCGTCGTCAATTTGAACTATTTTAGTTGCCTCATCGGATATATGTAGAATTTCATCAGTCATCGTTTCGGCATCGCAAAATCTACCGCAAAAAAACCAAAACGTTAAATTTTCTTAAAAATTAATAGAAAAAAGAAAAATTTTATTTGTAGGTACCCGTAATCTCTATCTAAAATTCCCAAATACTGTCTCAGTCGAATATCAGAGTTTTCACATTCTTGTTTGAAGTTGTATGCAATTCCCAAACGATAAATACAATTATTACATATTACAGAGGGTAATCCATCTGATTTGTAAACCTAAAAAATAAATTTACGTTTCTTAAATAAATTTTAAATTGAATGGCTGAATTGATTTTTCATTTCGCACTATCAAACACTATCATTATCAAACTATGAACCTACGTAGATACCTTGGAAAGAAAAAAAAATAGGTAGGAAGGTTAACAAATCACCTTTTAGTGTAATTTTACTTGCCTTAACTTTCGCAATCAACATAATCATGTGAGCAGGTATCATGGCAAATTCATTAGAGAACACAGAGGTCAATGTAATTGAGTTTTCCTCAAGACAAACTCTGCAAACTTTGTGAATATTGTAGTCCATCTCTGTTCTTACTAGGTTTTCTTATGTCGTCGTTCCTAATTTTGTGTTGATGCTTTTATTAAAATGGCAATTAATTTTAATTTATTTTTTTTTAATTATTGATCTAGTCTAGTCTAGACTCTAGCTAGACTAGATTTTAGAAATTAAAATTTTATGAAGAGAGAAGAAATAAACATAAATACAGATTTATTTTGTTTGCATTCTACTACAGACCGGTCGGTGTAATTTTTCAAGTCAGCCGCTACAAATAATTATGAATAACCTCTGCTGAAACAAGCTTAGTATTAAATTAAAAATTCATTCAACTTTTTTTTTTAAGTTAATTTTTTAATATAAAATACTATCATTTCTTTTCAAACCAGCATTATTGGATTTAAACGCAAATGTCCAACTTAAATATTGTAATTTTTTATAACATTATTCGTAATCAGTACAATAAATGAATAAAAACTGGCCGACTTCAAGAATTAGTAACTTTAAAAATATTTTTCCTCAGTCGGCTCACAACTTTCCAGTATTTTTTTCCCCTTATTTTTCCAAAATATAAACAGCTGATCAACTGATGGAATGAAACATTTGCAGGAAATGAAAGTATTAAAACAAGAAATAAAAACAAAAAAGGCAAACAACGACGAAATGCGAAATGTCAAACATAAAACCAAAACAATAATAAAAAAATTTTATAAACAATAATTTAAATTTATATTTAATTTATACAGGAATTTTATTTCAATTGTGTAGTAGTGTAGTAGTACACATAATTTGTTGAAATTGCTTGTTTATTTTAAGTGTTAAGAAACTTTTATTTATCATCAATAAGAATTTACATTTTACGGGTTTGTGAAGCTGGAGGCCTGAGCGGGGCTATGCAAATCATCAGGCTGAAAGTGAACTAGTGAACCTTTACTTTTAACCTACCTACATACTTTGATCAAACTTTAATCGAAAAAGTTTTTATGTTGTTTTTATTCAACAATTTAAAATGTCAAATTCAGAATACAAACATTCTTTGCGAAAAATGGAGTATCCCATTTCAGCTGCAGAAGCTTTAACTCGTATTGGTAGGAAGATTTCTTCTCAAATATTTTTCTAATTTCATTTAAGAAACAAATTTCATTTTAGAATACTTAATTGTCACTCGAAATAAACAAGAAATGGCAATGGATCTGATAGCAGAATTCATTTTTTTGGATAAGGCTAAAGAGTTAGACTCTAGGAAAAATCAAACAATACAACATCATCAGTCCTCTTTAATTCAGGAATTTCAATTGGTTATAGTTTTGTGTGAATTTTTTGCACGTCCAGGGCCTGATGCCGCCCGAAATGCTGTATTTTTGTCACTTTTTGGTAACATAACTGCCTCCAGGTCATCGGTTTTAGTAAAACTAGTTAGTACAGCAATATCGGGATCGATAGCACCACTGTTAAGTGCGGCAGGCACCTGGATGCAACAATTGGGGTGCACTTCAATGCCTAGTCTGGAATTAGCACAACATTTGGTTAAAGATTTCATAATTTTTTCAAAAAAAACTTCAGATCATTTGAAGCAATTACCACTTGTGGCACCAAGGTCAGTTTTTCAAATTAAAAATATGATTAAAGTATACCTTTAACTTATAAAAAAAAATAAATTATCTGATAACAAATATTTTTAGATTTGCAGCCAACTTTATGACTGCAGTTGCTGATTTATACATGAATGATTTGAAAAATGAAGCTTTAGTTGCACCTGGAGAGCTTTTAGAAGTTTTCACAGAATGGGTAAGCTTTGAATCAAGGAAAAATTTACTATATTTCAATAAACAAATTTACAAAACTTAACAATAATAATTTAAATTGTTTTCATTGCTTCTAGGTGACTGATAATCCAAATTTATGTTTGGCCTCTCAGCAACCTCCTGAACTTCCAAGTGGTGCAATTGCAATGCCAGTATTAACTCCTTTGGCAGGCTTAATAAGATGGTGCGTTCTAGCACCATTATTAAATCAAAAAGGAATTTATAATAAACTACATCTAGCTCTATTGGAAACTTTAATTCAAGCACCTCAAAGTGGGCCGTCATCAACAACGTTAAATGCTCAACACTTAACTCAAGTTGTCAATCCAATGAAAAATTATGCTAGGAAACTTATTTCGGAAAATGTTCAACCTGAAAATGAAGAAAACTATCAAACGTCTATGGAGCGCTTTGCTCAAGCGGTGCAAGTGTCGTTAGCATCAAAATGTATTTATGGCAATTTAACGCAATTTTTGTGTATGCTTGAAACACTACCAAACAATAATTTAATGGATATTGTAATAAAAGCTAATAAATGTCCCTAAAATTGCGCATATTTTATTATAATGTTTTAAAAGTTACTATTTCAAAGGAACACAAATTATTTTTCTGTTCTCAATTATAAGTTTTATTAATGTAAAAGATCCAAAATGTCATACAAATTAGTCTTATTATTATAATTATTACAATAACACTTCTTTATACCTAACTGTAAAATCAAAATGGCTTAAATCTCCTGGATTTTTTCATTAATTCAATTTTTTTCTTATCTTCTTCAAATTTTTTCCTCAAACTGACTATGTTTTTCATTTTAGATTCTCGAATTTGAAATGTGTAGAAATTTTTTAACTCCTTACTCTTTTGATTTTTCTCCATTTTCTCTTCTATTTTATTTAAAACAGATTGTTTTTGTTCAAATCCTGCATTTTTACCATGTTTTCCAACTGTTATCCAACCGTCATCATCCTCTTTTGATTTTTCTTCTTCAATTCTAGCTTTTTCCTTTACATCAAATTTGGCCATGAACTCATTAACCTCACTTTGTAATTCTTCTTCCGAAATTACACTAGCTTTATATTCATCCATCAATTTTTCAATTCCAGTTTTCACTATATTTATTTTGTTTTGTGTCAGATCTATAATGGTTAATTCTAAGGCAGCTCTCAAAGATTTTGCTGATACAAAAACAACATAGCCAACTTTAAAGGTAAATGGTTTGTTTGCAGTAGAAAGTTTGTCAACATTCTTGAATCGAGCAGAACCTTCTTCATCTTTGCCCGGCTTTTGCGAAAATAACACTGATGATATTTCACCAAATTTTGAAAAAAATTCGGACAAATGTTCTGCGTCAATGTATGGCGGGATATTTAACAAAAACAATGTTCGTCCTTTTGGTTTTTCTGGATCGGACACACGTATGTAATGTTCTTTCATAAAAATCTGATGAAGAAATTTAGATTTCTTTTGAACTCTCAGTGGCACAACTGAAAATAAATTGTGGAGAACATGAAATTAATAACAAATAATGTATAGTTAGCTGGAAAATATCTATAGTCTATAGTCTGTTTATATTTAGATTAGATTCAAATGGGTGTGCTTCAATTTAAGTGTTTTGATTTTGTTTCAATTTGATTTTTTTTAATAAGATAAAGGTACCTAGATATACCTATATAATATGTACTTACATGTACTTACACACGTAGACGCAGAGATAATTAAGTATGTGATGTCCTATCGTCAATGAAATTCATTACGGATTGAAAAATTGTTTCAAGTTTTCTATGAAAAGTAGATGTACTGGTGGTACCTACCTACTGGTAGGTATACCTACGTCAGTTTTATTTTGTATGCAGTATTGCAGTAGGTAGCTACCTACCTATTATACCAACAATCCATTTCGACATGGAAAGTACTTAGGTACACGTAGGTTAGGTTATGAATAAATACTACATTTATTAATTTTACCTTTGTATCCTTCAAATTCCATATTTTTTTCAATAACGATGATTTACTTGTTTTAAATAGGTAATTGCTTGTTCACTGGCTTGTCACCACAACAACCAGCAGAGAGCAAAATACAATGTAATGTCCAACCGCAACTCACCACTGGTACTGCACTACGATATATGATTTGGAACTTTGGATAGAATGTAATATCACAATTTACAACAATCAAATCAATATCAATCAAATTATTAATCAACAGTCAAGTCAATCACGTTTTAATTTATTTTTATTTAGAAAAGTGTAAATAAACGATTATTTACATTACTGTTCCAGTTCCAAGTCATTCTAAAAATTTTTTACTGCACAATTATTAGTATTTCTGTCTGTTCAGAAATATTATTTACTGAAATCTGCAAATGTAAAATTTAAAGCCTCTATACCAGTGGTCGCAATTACGTGGCACGCGTGTCAAGATTGGCACGCTTCTAAATTTTGCTGGCACGCGTCGATTTGAGAATAATGGTCGAAAATCAATTAAAAGAAAATGATATAACATTTAACATGGACGATGAAGTTCTAAAGTTGTGGCAAAGTCGTCCAAATGAGTTTTCATCATTAAAAAAGCTAGCAATATAGCTGTATTAACAAGTATTTCCTTGAACTTACTTTTGCGAATTCTTATTTTCTCAAAGAATGTAATTTTAACCAAAACCATAAACAGAATGGCTAGTGACAATTCCGAGGCTTGTGTTGCTTTAAAAGTAACCAATTACATAGCAAATATAGACGACTTAGCGTCGCAATGTATACAAAAAAGGTCTCATACTGGACAACAGTAGAAAAAATATTGTGTTCCTTACTAATTTAAGTAAATTTTTATTTATTGTTTAATTTTTGATTTTCGTTGTTTATTTCTTATTATGTTTTGTTTAATTTAATTTTTGATATTGAAGAATATATCTGACATTTTTGTTTTCTTTTCATTAAATATATTTAGGTTTTTTTTATATAAATTTATATTTAAATATAAATTAAAACAATGTATAAATGAAATAAATAAAAATTAATATATAAAAACGAATAAGTACATACTAATTTCTTACATTTCAACACTATTTTATTTTATGGAATAGATTCGGCACGCCAAAATAATGGTTTGAGGAAAATCATCTTTTTTGGCACGTTACCTAAAATCTAATTGCGACCACTGCTCTATACATTCAGTGCTTTGGTCTACTATTTTTTGAAATTGTCTCAACGACGCTTTTAATGTACATTGATTTGTAATTTAACAATGAATTTAAGTTGAACCAATCCGATTTTTTGAATAAACATAGTTATAGAATTTGGCCCCAGGTTATTAGCGTGTAACTTTTTCTAGCCATCTGTTAAACACACTCTATTCCACTCTATTCATATCCAATGTATTTGCTGAATATACTCTGATTAATTAATATTGCAATATTGCAGATTCCAGATTGCAGACTTCATCTCAATCAAATGTATACAGACAGAAATTAACAACAAAACATCAAATTTATAAATTTTCAGAATTTTCAGAAGATAAGATTAATAAAATTGTGAATTTCAAATTTGAAAATAATAAATAAAAAATTAAATTAAAAAGAAAAATATGGCAAATTTGAAGCAAGACTTAGATGAATATTTATTATTGCAGAGCGATCAAAAGAAATCATTCAAAATTGAAATGCCAATTATTAAAGTTCCAGACAAAATTGGTGAATTGCCAAAAATTATAATTAATTAAAATTCTGAATAAGTTAGGGCTGAAGCTGAGCTTCTTCGTGGCAATCGTCTGGTCGTTACTAATGAACTCTTATTGTCAACAACATATAAATTTATGCCGCTGCTGTGTAATGTTTTTCTTGGTTTTTGTTTACTTGACACGTCCCTTTGTGACGTACATTTTTAACTTTATAAATTTTAACTTTGTTTTTAATTATTTCCAATACACCTTAAGTAAGTTTTCGTTTCAATATAGATTAGGTATCTGAGACATTCTACTGAGCTAGTAGACCTAGATATAATCTATAATGTTCGAGTAATTTAGTTCGAGAAAAGCTTGATTTTCTCACCAGTTAGATAAATACAACAAACTAAAGTTTTGCTTATCTAAGTTTACTCCTATAAACGTAAAAAATTTGTTGAGTTTCAAATTCAAATTACCGAACCGACTAAAATAATTGATTTATATTTATTTATTTTAAGGGAATTTATTTAAAAAAAATGAACCAGATAACAGTTGGCTCAAGGATAGTGAAGAAAGCTGTTGTCCGAAATTGGTAAGCGGTTGTTGTTTTATTTATTGAAAATAAATCAATCGCAAAAAATAGGAATAATATTTCAAATAGGTTCAGTGTTGTAAGATTAGAACGGGCGGAACTAAAGACTTGGTCTTTTTGCGGAGTATTCTTACATTGGCATTTGGCAATGTAATTGAAAATAAATTAAGTTACTACTTCAGAACAGTTTTTTTTTTGATTGATCTTTAGTAAGTAATTTATATTTTTAATTGATAAACTTGAATAAATTAATTAATAAGAATATTAAAACCAACTAAGCTATATCCTATGCATTAAAATAAGATCTAAATTGATAAAATGGAATTGTATTATGATTGTGTATGAAATATTTATTTCTAAAGATTTCTCCTTTGGCATAATTAATGATTATTTTATTCAATTGTTTTTTATTTTTAGACTCGACTTCAACGCATTTTAGGATTTATCGTTTTCATGGGGCTGGGAATATTTTTATTAATATCATCCACATTTTATATTCCATTTTTAATATTAAAAGCAAGAAAATTTGCAATGCTGTACACATTGGGAAGTTTTTTCATAATCATAAGGTAATGCTAATCTTTTCATTAGCTTATTTCATTTGTGTTAATTTTAAATATATTTTTTTTTGTGAAATATCTAATGTATAATATTCATTATAATTTATTCGTAATTATTTTTGTTTGTATCTTCTATTTATCGAACTCTTTAGTATTCTTGAAAAAAATCTTTAAAAAATCAAAAAAATTAAAAAACAAAGATTCAAGAAAAAGATTTAAAAAACCGAGAATTTAATAAACGATTTAAAAAAAGAAATTTTAAAAAACAAAGCATCGAAAAACGCAGTCTAAAAAAAAACCCCGAGATTTTGAAAAAAAAAAAACAGGATTTCGTTATACAACCATTTTTCAAGAAACTAACACTTAAGTATTTCTCATTTAATCTAAATATTAATTGATATTTTTTCCTAACAATAATTTTATTCTTTATTTATGATTTCATTATTTTTTGCAGTTTTGGCTTCATAAGTGGATTTACATCATTATTGATGCAATTATTTTCTAGACCAAGACTGTTTACATCACTTTCTTATACTGCATCATTGATGGCAACTCTTTATTTCGCAATAATTATGCAATCAACATTTTTAACAGTGTGTTTTGCAGTAATTCAAATTATATCGTTGATATTTATGATAATGTCAAGTGTTCCAGGTAAAAATTATGCTAAGCATTATTGAATTTGACTATATTTCGAAATATCGCACTATGTCTGCCTATATACCTATAATTTTTTTTTTTTATCTTTTCAGGCGGTACAAGCGGGATGAAATTTTTTGGATCATTGTTCAAAAGTTCTGTTGCCAATACTTTACCGGTATAGAGCTATCAGTAATGCATATCAGACTTAAATATAAGAAAATAAGGTTTAAGTTTAGTTTTTATTTTGTGATATGTACTATTTTTATATTTATATTAATTCGAATTAAAAAAAAGGCAAATATTTTTTGTGGTTATAAAATAACTATTTTTACTCAAGCTTCAAAAATTTATCTAGATAAGAATCTGACGATTTCCTTAAATATTTATAAAAATTCGAATACTTAAAAGTTTACAAATAATTTTAATCCAATAAAAACAATAACAAAAATAACATTTATTTTTACAAAATAATATAAATATTTATATGTACATTCAATAAAAATTTACAAAAGCTACATTGTATTGTAAATAGATGGCAATTAGGAATTTCCTAAGTAAAATAAACGATATGCCAAGTTTTTGGAGCTTATAAAAAGAAGATAAGCAAATTATTTTCAGTAATAACTAATTGCCACAATTTACAAATGGAGTAAAAAAATTGTATTCAAATTGAAGCTCTTAACATATTTTAATTATACCTTGAAGGCTAATAGAAGAATAATAGTTATATAAGATTTGCTTCTTTCTTTTGACCACATCACATCACACTCGTTAACTTGACATTTCCAGCTTAATAATTTGGACTTAAAAAAATAAGAAATATTTTTTTGATGGTGATTTAAGGAACTGGGTCAAAATTATTTTTCCTCAATTCTTATAACGAAAATTCACTTCGGATAAAATACGTTATTGAAAAAAAAAACAAAAATTGTTTACAAATGGTTTTAAGGAATTAGTGATTAGACTTTTATCCACAAATTATGTTTCCGCTTCTCAAACAGACAATTAAAATTACAATCCAGAAAATTGAGGCAAGTGTTTAATGTTCAACGTTTCTTCCCAGCCACCGAACTTAAAAACTGCTTGTTTATGAAAAATTAATTTTTATTTTGATTTAAAAATTAAAAGTTTTTCTTTTGAATAATTATTTTTTTAAATAGTCACCGACAGTTTTTAATGGAAAAGCTGACAGTGAGTCAATGCATATTAGTAAAAACTAAGAAAATTTTATAGAATCTTTCCTGGGCATGTTGGTTTTTCCACTTAGATTCTTAGGTAGGTACTTTGTGAATGAATTTCATTCATAATGAATTAAAAATAAAAAAGAAACAAATAATTTTGGAAACAGGGATAATTTTGTTTTCTCAGAAATTTTGAATTAATATTGTAACCGATTCCTGGTTTAAGGTGTAGTTTTCGAATTATTAATTAAATTTTTATTCAAATTAATTTGCGTTGTAATGCTGTGCACAAACTGAATAACATCTGGATCTTGTAGTAAAGCTAATTTTTTTTGGTTCAATACTTGAGCTAGAATGTCTGGTTGCTGTTGATTTTTATCTTTAGAAGATTGTGGAGTAGTTGGAGTTGTTACAGTTGTATCACTCATTTCGTCTCGGCTAGCTGAATCATAAAAAAGTGGTGCCATTGATCGATTCGTTGGTGTTGTTGGAGCAGATCTGCTTACAATCGAAGAATTATTACTGTTTTTGGTGCTTTTTGCCGAGCGCCGTCGTTTCGTCGGAGTTTGTGGGTTCGATTTGGACTCAATGTACAAAGAATCTTGTAAAGATATTGTTGATGGATAAAAATCACCACCAGCGGGTGGAGAATTTTCGAAATTTAATGGATATGGAGCGGTTTCTTGTAGCCTACGTTTCAAAACATGACTTAATCTTTCCTTAATATTTTGCTGCATTGAAACATCGGCAGGATCAGTATAGTTTTCTTCAGTTTGTTGCTGTTGGTGTTGATGCTGTCGTTCTTGTTGCAAACGAGCCTCAAATGAGAAATTATCCATTGGTTTTTTAATGTAAAAAATTTTTTTCTTATATTTAAATAAATTGCTTAAATGTTGACAAAAAAAAACAACAAATAACAAATAATATAGAGAAAATGTGTAGAAGAACGTCAAATAATTGAAATCATCATCATCATCATGATCATCATCACAAAATTAAAAAATTTAAAATGACATAAATCATATGGTCATTCTTACGACTCAACGAACTATGAAGAAACGTTGACATAGGGTCTGTTCACTTATTAGCGATTATTGAAAAAAATGCAATGGGATTTAATATTCCAGGTTTTAATTTGTGAACGACACGATTTTACTGCTGTTATTTAAAAAAATGAAATAATTTTGTCCTAATGCCGTTCACAAATTCAATTTTACTTTTTTAAATTCTGCAAAGGGAAATTTTAAATTTCCCATAACAAACTAAATTTGTAGGTCTACTTTTAAGTGAATTCAAAAACTAAAATTGTATAGAAAAGAAAAAAGCGGCAAAAATGGGTAAGAAAATTCGGTCGGTCACGTATTATTATAAGTTTTTGATTTCAGTCAGCCAAATATTATTTTATAAGTAGTTAATTTTAGCAGATTATACAGAATGCAGAAAATTTCGTCCTCAATTTACAAATTGTGACATTTGTTTTACAGAAAAGGGAGATTTCTTTTTTTTCAATCGTTTAATAAGTGAACAGACTCTTAATATATAAATATTAGATGAACGACGACAGCGAGTCGACGAAATTCCACTTTGCAGGCAGACATCAGCGTTACCAACTTAGGCGTTTTCCCCCTAGATTTAGGGGTTTTTTTGTTGACAGAGGGATTTTTAGGGGGTAATTTGTTTCAGGGATTTTTTTAGGGGTATGATGTATGATCTTAAAAGCGAAGATTTAGATGACATTTGTTATATTTTGATTACATTTCATAAGATACCTTATTTGCTAATTTTATTATAAATAAATAATTTTATTATTTATATAATTTACGATGTGCGTTATATATTTTTCTTCAAGCATCTATTTGAAATCCTCATAGGTATATAAGTATAGCTGTTATAATATCTATAAAAAAAAATTTAGGGGTTTTTTAGGGGGAAATTTTATTTTTTTAGGGGGAAACATTTGAAAAGGTTGGTAACCCTGCCAGACAATATGCCAGGCAAAAATAAATCACATGCAAGTCGTCCGTTAGCCGCTCCACGTTTTCTTCTGGACAGCCTTTTTGAAACATTAGTGAAATTCTCGTCTCAGCAGCACTATTTCAGTATAGGTTATCAAGTTTTTTTTTTTAAATAAAGTTTTTTCGCTTAATTCGTCTAACTCTAAGCTTTAAAGATTTTGGGAGTTTGGGAATCCCTGCTACCTACAACAAAGTTTCAACCAAATCGGTAGTAATCGCGGATGGATGTATATAAAAGTCTGGATAAAAAGCGAATTACTGGAGCGATGGCGAGCCGACTAGTTATCGCTTATTTATCATTATCGTCTTCGGCCTTTCAATTTTTGTTTACCTATTAATTATACAAATAAATTTGTTTAGAAAATTCATAATTTTTATTAATTTTATAAATATTTAATATTATAAATTTATAATTGAATAATTGAATTGATAGTGAATTGTGATTAAAACTTAAAATATTTTTAAAATAATTAAATTTTGAATAAAATTAATAATTGAAAAAAAAAAAAAATGAACAGAATAGTTGCTTTGGAATTAGAACCATCAACTTTGGATGCTTTGGCATTTAGTTCTTTCGTCAGTTTGCATAAAAAATTTAAGGTTTGTTTTTTTTTTGGTTTTTTGTTTTTTTTTTTTTAAGGTAGAAAGCCAACCCCGGTGATACTGCAGATCTCGTGACTTGTCCCGATTTGGCTGAAACTTAGTGGAGGGTAGAGGCGGTGTTCAAAATCGGGCTAAACTGCAGTTTAAGAGGAGGTAGAGGAGGGGCTGCAACCCCCAAAACTAAGAACAGTTATTGGGACAAGGCCCGGTTTCGAAGATATGGTTCCGCAAAGTTTTCATACATTTTGTATGGGCAATTTTGTTTTTTTGCCCGATTTGCGCCATGTTTGTGTAGTAGGCCAATGAGCAGAAAATACGTAGATAGATGTATAGGTACCTACCTACAAATTTAATAGAAGTCAGTATGTATATCAAGGCTAGATAGATATTAACTTATTAGTTTTACTTAGTCTGGAAATTGACTGTTTTTTCTTTTTAGGAGAAATTGAAATTGGCTTTTGAACGGAATGATATAAAAATTATTAAAAATGAATTTGATTCATTTAAAAGTAATACAGATTCAGATAAAAAGCCAGCATTGGATCAATCATTCCGTGAGATATTGTTACTTGATATTTTGGATGATGTGGAAAAAGTTGGTGGTCTAGTTGGAATGTCAATTCAAGCTGTACGAGAAGATATTGTTTCTGTGACGATACCAGTTGTTCTGTTAGGTGATGCATTCGATGCTGTCACCTTGGAGAAATGTGAAGAAATTTTTATATTTGTGGAAAATCATGTTTCAGTTTGGAAAGAAGACAATTTTTTCGTAAATTGTAAAAATAATATTTTACGAATGTGTAATGATTTATTAAGACGGATGTCACGAACACAAAACACTGTATTTTGTGGCCGAATATTACTATTTTTAGCAAAATTTTTCCCATTTTCTGAAAGATCTGGTTTGAATGTCATTTCTGAATTCAATTTAGACAATATTACTGAGTATGGTTTAGATGGAAAAGATCCAGATGAGGTTTTAGCTGATGTTGTTGAAGAAATTCCAGTTAAAATTGATTATAATTTGTATTGTAAATTTTGGGCTCTGCAAGATTTTTTCCGCAACCCAAATCAGTGTTATAATAAAGTTCAATGGAAAGTATTCGCCAGCGTAAGTAGTTGAAAGCTTCTTAAAATATTCCTAAATAATACTGAAGTCGTCTTGTTTTGTTTTAGCATTCAACGACTGTTTTATCAGCTTTCAGTAGCTTTAAATTGGAAGAGCCTCGTTCAACATCTCGCAAGCGAAAGCATAACGAAGAAACTTCAATGGAAATTGATGAATACAATAAGCCATTAGCGTCAGAAAATTTTTTCGCAAAATTCTTAACAAATCCCAAATTATTGGCTCTGCAATTATCTGATTCGAATTTTCGTCGATCAGTTTTGGTTCAATATCTTATACTTTTTCAATATTTAAGCTCGACTGTCAAGTTTAAGACGTAAGTTGTGCTTTATTTGTGTTTTGCAATTCTTTTAAATTTTTAACAACTTTTTAAATTTTAGTGAAACCTTGACACTCAATCAAACGCAATCTGATTATATAAAAGAAACCGAAGCTAAAATTTTTAAATTGCTTGAAGAGACACCACCTCAAGGGAAAAAGTTTACAAAAACTGTACAACATATGTTGCAACGCGAGGAAATTTGGAATAACTGGAAAAATGAAGGCTGCAAAGAGTTCCTTAAACCATTTGATGATAGCTCTTCAGTTGCACAAGAAAACGATAATGGAGAACCTCCAGAGCCAAAAATTCTAAAAAAAATTGGGATTAAAAAGCCGTTAGGGGATTTGATAAAAGATGCTACTAGAAAAGGACAATTTTATTTGGGAACGTGAGTTTTTACTTAAACTTTAATTCTGATGTTAAATTAAATAAACATTTTTCATTTTTTAGGAATGAAATGAGCCGTCTTTGGAACTTATCACCAGATAATTTGTCCGCCTGTAAAAGTGAGGATAGAAATTTTTTGCCAGCTTTGGAGGTTTATTTGGAAAATCCACGTGAACGCACTGATCCATCATTTGAATGGCGAGCCTTAAGACTGCTTGCTAGGCAATCACCACATTTTTTTACAATGTTCAATACACCATCATATAAAATTTCAGATTATTTAGATACAGTTCGTAGAAAAATTCAAAAAGACAAATTGGATACTGTGAAAAAAGAAGAGGGCGGCTCATTATCAAATTTAAGCTCAGGTATTTCAGTAGAGCCTGAAAGTGTTGCACTGGAAGAAGAACAAGAAGTTGAAATGTTAAAAAATGAGCAATTTACTCCAGATGATCGTAATGTTCATAAAACTAATTCTGTAACAAAAGAACATATTATTGAAATTGCTCCAAAATTGGGCAATGATTGGAAAAAACTTGGGAAAAAATTAGGATTCTCAGCAGATGAGTTATTATATTTTGAAACTGAAAATCCATCACCTGCTGCCCAATCAAAGGCAATGTTAACTATATGGTTGGATGATGACGTTGATACAAATTTAGACAATTTGGCTTACACATTAGAAGGTTTGGAAATACATGAGGCTGCTGAATATGTCAAAAACTTATGTGAACAGCCAGTGACTAAAACGGATGACGTATCAGATTGATATTTGGATAGAGATCAATGGGATTTGATTGTTATCGATTAATTTTTCAATTTGAAACTTTATTTCCTTGAAGAAAATTATTTCATGTAATAAAAAATGGACTGAAATTTAAATTCAAGAATAATAATAATAAAGTTCTAGTATTTTATAATACCTCAATAATATTATAATAAAAATAATAAAATTATGATAAAAATGTTGTTTAAATTTTCTTGGTCTATGTTCTGCTTTGTTAAAAGTTTTATTAATTATATTTAGGCAAAAAATGGATTTCAAATGAATAATTTTGTTCAATTGTTTATTTTAAATTGTTTGATTTTGTTAGGCGGGTTAGTTAGACAAAAGGATAATAATTTGAGTAGAAATGCAAAATAAATTATTTAAAAATTTTTTTATTAACATGATGTTTATCACAATTTAAGTAAAATTATTATTCCTAATTACTAAGATCTACTATTTTTTTAGCATTCGTTTTATTTTTCATTAAAAACTCAAAAATTTAAAAGGCAATTACTTAAGAACTTTTATACTATTTATAACATATTTGGTTGTAATCAATAAGCTTATACAATTTTTTAATTTATCAAATTTTTAAGTTCTACTTTCTTCTAATTAGTTTTTAGTCACGTTTCTTATTTGTTAAGCGAAACCTCAATAAAGCTTGAAATTATTATTTCTTGGGACATTAATTGATGTTTATCATATTTTAAAGTTACTCCTCTCGAAATATGAATTTATTTGAAACAAGACTATCGCTTGAAAAACGGTATTGGAGTGAGTGGTTTTGAGATAAATTTTTAAATCATTAAACAGTTGCTTTATTTTTTTTTTACAATTCTTAAATAAAGCTAAATTTTATTTTCCAAAAATATACAAAAACATATTCTTTTTTAAGTTATAATAATAAATATGAACATAATGCAAAAAAATAGAAAATATATTTTTAGTTAAATGTTATATAAATAAAGGAGTTATAAAAATAAAGGAGTTATTTTAAAATTTCTTTTTCATTGCTCCACTTGGCTTCGGTTTATTGTGCAACATTGTCGCACATTTCGGTATATGTCGGCTTGCTGCAGTTTCATTAAATTTTCTCATGCAATGGGGGCACTGAACATAATCAGCATTTTCGGATGGAGGAGGTGGAGGTAAATCAGATAGTTTTCCACCTTTGGCCAAATGTTCTTTAACTTTTTTTGCTGCTCTGATAGCCGAGATAAATTCTTCATGTTTTTTGCGCCAATTCGTATTTTTAATACTTTCGGGTGGTTCCGCACTTGCGGTTGCTTTTGATGATAGAGTTTTTGATTTAGTGGCACGCTTGACATAAATTTCTGCTTCAGTACCCTTAACACGATGTTTAACTACATCAAACGCTTTTCGCTTCTTTGTTACAGTTTTTTGACAAATTTCCTGATGTTTTTGAATTCGGTCCGGATTAAAGTGTCTATGACAAATCTTACAACTCATCATACCAGGTGGTGTAACCGATCGAATTATTGGTTTGCTTGACTTTTCATTTAAGGTCTTTGATATTGTTGGAGTCTAGAAAAAAGATGAATTAATGGAGATTAAATAATAAAAAAAAAATAAATAGGTAGGTATACTTTCATCATTTTTCTGATTTTTTATTTATTTATTTATATATTATTTTATCAAATAATATTTGAAAAATAAATTCAAGATATAAACTAATATGTCAATTTATCTATTCTCAACATGCTATGTTTTGATAATTACAGTGCCAGATATCCACATATTGTTAAGAGCGTACGGTTAAACTCTATTATCAAACTCCTCATTGTGGTATTTTCTCGAAAATCATATTTTCCATATGAGAATAAAATTTTCGAAAAAGTATCACTTCACACAGTGAATTCAGGAAAAGGTTCGAAATAGAATATGAGAATAAAATTTTCGAAAAGTATCATTTCACACAGTGAATTCAAGAATAGACATACTAACTATTTGATACTTTGAAATTTATCTTAAACATACAGAAAACATAAATAATTAAAAACCATATCAAACATAAAAATTATTGTATTATAAATACCTTCATATTTGTTGATTTGACTGCAGGAGTGCTTACTCTTTGAGTTGGTGTTATCGAATCAACCGATAATATTTTCGAACTGTTTGGAGTTGAACGATTCGAAGATGGTAATATTTTGCGAGTCACAACTGGTTTCAATTTAATATTTGAATTAATTTTTGATCCTCCATTATTATTAATTGAATTATTATTTGTAATATCAATTTTATTGTCATCTAATGTTAATGAAGCTAGCTTACCAACGTTAGGTAATTTAGATGTTGCATCTAAAGTATCATTATCTGAACCCATGGCTATATTAAAAATTAAATTAAATTATCAATACATATTCATATAAAATATCATCCAAACATATACAATGTAAAGTTTTTATATTCTATTTATATAATATTTTGTTTTCGGTCATTAGGCGCTAGATTAGTTTTTTTTTTTTTTTAACTTTTAACCTACCAAAAGTTAAGCTCTAGTATCGATCTAGAACTAAATTTAGAATGTTAAAAACAGTTAAGATTAAAATAATTTTATCTTTTGTATACCTGTAAAAGTTTTTTCATCAACTAAATTGTTATTTTCAATTCGAAATAAATCCTCTTCATTATTGTTATTTATAATGAAATGTTTGTTCGATGCGTTACCATTGGAAACACCAACTGGATTTCGTTTTGTTTTTTCAGTTGATATTGATGTTATGGTTGCATTTAAACGATTACTGTTTAAATTTTTTCCCGTCTTTAGTTGTTTTTGTGTTGTTATTGTCGTATTACCACCAGATGATGAACGCCTTGTCATAGTGTTGGTGGTAATGGTCGATATTGGTTTTAATGGATATGATTTATCAACACCTCGGCGTTGTTCAAACATTTGACGCACCTGTAAAAAAGAAAACCATTAAATTTATATGGTTATTTAACCATAATGAAAATTATGAAAAATTTACACCGAAATTATCTTGAATATGTTTTGAGACATTAATTTTGACTATCGAAATATTCGATTTATGAAATAATATTTTCAATTTACAAAAAAATTTCGAAAATAATTATCTATATGTATATGTATTTCTTTTCTCTACAATCAACGTAAAAATATATTAATGTAGGTACCTAATAGATTAATACTTTGATTTGAATTCAATAGATTGTTTAAAAAACCAAAATTATCAAAAAAATATGAAAAAAAATTTTTTCAATCAAGCATAGTTATTGCGTATGCGACGAAACTGAATGATTTCGAAGTTGAATCCAAAAAATTAAAAAATCTAATTTCTTTTTCTAAACTATTATTTTTTTATTATTTTTAATTGGATTTTTTAAATGAATGGTTTTCATTCATCAAAAATGATTTAAATTGGCTTTTGCGGTAATGTTTGTTTTATTTTAATTGAAAAGAAATCAATTTATAAGAATTTTAATTGATGGTGACAACAGAATTATCTAAAATATTTATCATATTTAAATAAAATATTCTTTAATTTTTTTTTTTTCAATATAGGATATTATAAAATATAAAATTTTTATTTAGTTTTAAATATTATTTTATAATATTTAGTTAAAAATTTAGATTTAACCTTTTTTTAATTAAAATTTAAATTCAAATCAACCTTTTTTTTTTTTTTTTGAATCTGAATGGTTTAAATAAGTATAGTGGTTATTTTGATTTGATTTACGGAAAAGGAAGCTTATTTATAAATTAATCTTTTATGGAAATTAAGTTATATTATATTATATACCTCTATGTGTTGTGTATATATATTATTTTACCAAAAATAAGTAATAAATATACGAATGTATTCATAGCACATATCTTTCATTATAAAAATTTGGAATTATTGGAAAACATATATTAAAAAAGTAAAAGAATATGCATACATATAATAGACGATTGACAATTAACGAATCGAAATCAATTTATATTATAAATCCAATTTTATATTATGATTTATTTTTTGGTTATTTTTGGTATCAATGAAAGGAATGCGAAATCAATGTACATAATTTATGTCAACCTAATAACTTTTTTTTTTCTATAATTATTGATTAGAAAATATAATTCTAATTTTATATAAATTAAAATATTTAGTAAAAAAGATAAAAATTATACAGGAAAAATTTACCACTTAAATTAGGGTACCAATGTCCTGGTCATGGAAACGTTTTCCAAATTCAAATCGTTTGTAAAAAAATAATTAGGCTATCCTATAATACATGTGTAAATAATATCTAAATAATTGAAAAAAAACCCAACTGTGTTAAAAAATATCAACTCAAAAATAAAAAACCTGTAATCTGCAGAAATTTTGCAGGAGCAATATATATATAAAGAATAAGCAGGTTTCTAGCAGAGGGGTGGCATAAAAGCCATAAAGCAGAGGCCCCGAGCTCATGGGGGGCCCTAAATTCTTTTTTAATAATATATGAATGTGGCCTTTAAATAATATGAATCGACAAAAAAATTAAATATATTTTTAGAAATTTAAAGTAACAGAAAAAACATTATATAAAATTAGAATGTAACTATTGATTTTTTTTATTTTGAGATTTAGGTAATTTTTTTTTGTTGCTTTAATTTAATGGAAATATTTTCAGAAATAGGGTTTCTTTTATTCTCTTTAATTTTGAATTTCAATAAATAGGAAAAACCTATTAATTTGAAATTATTTGAATATTGATTTTTGTTATAGAGATATTAAAATTACCCTAACCTACACTATCTATAATTTTACATCATAAATCTGAATAATATTGTGACGGCAAAGCGAGCCCAATAAAAAAGTAGCCACATCATAAAGTGAAAAATAAAATTGTCAAATTTTGGACTTACACAATAATCTGCAAGTTTCATCAAAGATATTAATTAGATTTGGGTATCACATATAAATGTAGATCACATTAATTAATTGATTTATTAATTTTAATTTTTTTATATCATCTAGTACTTTTATTAATGTACACAGTACAAGAAGCTCAACTGACCTTTTTACAACTAAAATTCAAAATAAAGAATAGGTATATCGGAAAGTTTTCCATGTCAAACATTTTTTTTTTTTTATTTTCTATAATTAATTGATTTTTGAAAATAATATATGGTCATAATGTACGGTATGTAGACAAAATTTATACAAATATGACCAATAATAATAATTTTATTGAGTTTCTTTCTTATTAAAAGACAATAAATTAAAATAATAATTTTTTTTTGGATACACATAATACTCTACATAATAAAATCTAGCACACAACGAATATATGGTATATTTACCTAACTTTTATTATTATACATATATAAATATATAAGTACAATAGTATCTATATAAAATTATATAAGAAACCTTAATATTTTTGAGGAAATTATGTTATAAAGGAAAATACGTGTTAAGGTCAAACAATTTTTTTTTTTAATTTTTATTACTTCAATAGGTAAGTATATTTCATGGTTTGATGAATATTTGAATATTTAGGAATTATCTAAGAGAATAATTAAAATAGTTCAGGATCAAAATGAATTAGGAATCGATCGTTGCAATCAACGCAAATCCTAGTCTCTTTAAAGTTTATATTCGACCAAAAATGGAATTATTTTTCAAAAGTTATGTACTAACATTACTTATTATGTAGGTACTTACAAAACATATATGTATTTATATTTTATTTTCAATAAAATTTTTATAATACCTTTCCACGACCATAACTTGAATTTAATGATTGTTGTTCATCCGTTGATAATTTAGTTGATGTCATTTCGACTCTACGTTGTTCACGTTCTTGTTGTTGTTTTTGCTGAAATCTCATCTGAAAAATAAAAATAAAAGTTAAAAGATAAATATTATTATTATTATTATTATTTTGAAACTCTTATTTTTAATTGCAAATAAAGAAAATCAAAATAAAATCATGAAGGTTACAGGCATATGTACCATTGTACAATACGTATATAACATAATATTAGATTTCAATGCTGATTTGTTATAAACTGTACCTAACCTACTTATATCTTGTGACCGAAACAGAGAGAAATTGGAGAAAACAATTATTCCAAAATATTTAGATATATATTTACCTAGTACTAAAATTGTAGATTTTTTTTTAAATGACATAAGGCTTTTATCCCTTCCGATAAAAAACATACTTTTCATAAAATACTTAATACTTTTGGAATTTAAATCAATTATTGAATAAAATTTTTTAGAATTGTTTATTTGTTTTATACTTAGAATACAAAATAGAATGGAAAGAGTGAAACTATGTGAAAACGAATGAGAAAATTTTTTATTGGTTTTCCAATCTATTCTGTATTCTAAGGTTTTATAAAAACTACCCTAAATCAAAATATTTTCACGTTATAAAAGTTCGTAGATTTTCATTATAGTTTCAAAACCGTGTTAACATTACGTAAAAAATCAAAAAAATCAAAAATGTTAATAATAAATTATTAATTTTATAGATAGAAAGTTTTACAATAAAATAAAATGGGGGGATGGAAATTATAGCCACGT
This sequence comes from Hybos culiciformis, assembly GCA_964007475.1. Lineage (NCBI taxonomy): Eukaryota > Metazoa > Arthropoda > Insecta > Diptera > Hybotidae > Hybos > Hybos culiciformis. Next base: position 31,129,133 of record OZ023273.1, on the reverse strand, counting down.
GAAATAAGGCCGCGAGGATTTTTTGTTGCGGTCTTATTTCATTTCGAAAAATGAAATTAGACCGCAAAAAAGTCCTCGCGGCGTTATTTCATTTTGAAAAATGAAATAAGACCGCGACAAAAAAAAATTATTTTCGGAAGGCTAATTTCATTTTTATAAATGAAATAAGGCCGCGTTGTAATTTCATGTTTCAAAATGAAATAAGACCTCAATAAAAAAATCTTGTGAGGTGAGCACACAGGGCAGGGGGCAGCAGGGCGGAAATCCCACTGGCCGCTAGCCGCAAATCCCACTGACTAACCGCCCGCCCGCCGCCCTGCTGCCCCTGCCCTGTGTGCTCACCTCATAAGATTACGCGGCCTTATTTCATTTATAAAAATGAAATTAAACCTCCGATAAATTTTTTTTTTGTCGCGCTTATTTTATTTTTCAAAATGAAATAAGGCCGCGAGGACTTTTTTGCGGTCTTATTTCATTTTTCAAAATGAAATAAGACCGCAACAAAAAACCTATCGCGGCCTTATTTCACGCGGCCTTATTTCACTGCGCCAAGAAAATGTCACCAATAAAAGGGCATATTCACATGAAGGATTGAAAAAGGATATAAAGCCTACTAATTCTATAATCTAAAAATTTGTATAAATACACCTGAGAAAAATGAAATAAACTGAGGAATAAAAAGAAAATTTGGAAGAAAAATATCGAGTTTCATTATATCAGAAGCAATAATAAAAAAAGAAAATAATGCTCTAAAAAATACAGCAATTTCATATCCTCTTACCTTGTCCAAAGCGAGGATGTAAATTATGTACAGGAAAACAGAATTAAAATATATTGTTTAATTTTTTTATTAATATTTTGGTTTTTAGAGCTAGACTGTGTGGTCTTTTAGGTATGATTTTATAAAAAAGTTAAGTTTCGCGTTGTAAATTAATGAGAAAAACGACAAAAATTTCACTGAATCTAAGAATTTATGTAAAGTGCTGAAATTATTTTTAATCATTTAAACAATTTTTTTTTTTAAATTTAATGAAACAATCCCAAACAAGAGCAAACCTAAATAAGTCTGACAATTAATTTTAAGTTGAGTGGATTTAATTTTTAATTATAGTAAAATAGTATACATATTATATATACATAATATCTTATACTTCATTGAAACAAAAAATAAAATGAAGAAAATAAAAGAGAAAATGATTAAGAATTATCACGTTTTTTGTAGAAACCTTAAGACACAATAAGTATAAAGGATACCTACATTTTGTTTAATGGAAATTTAAAATATAATATAATAAATGTAGTATGTATGTACAATTTACTTAACAGAATATATACTGTTCATTTTTATACATACATATAATTTAAGTGTGACACAATAAAAATATAAAATAAACTAAAAATGTAATAATTAGTCAAACCATTTAGATGAAAATTCCTTTTAAAAAGGATATTAAAAAAGATACATGATATTTAAATGATATAGTTATGTAATGTTATTAAATTTTTTACTACTTTTCTTATTTTCACATTCAAAATATCACATCTTAAAAAAAGTTTTATACGTAATATTATCCGTACTCATAAAAACTTAAAATATGATATTAATTGAAATTTTTTTTTATTATATATCTTGAAGTCAAATCAACTTTTCTTTATGTTTAGAACCTTTTAATTTTAGATGTCTCGAAAATGTCTTTTGCATAATATCTGTCCAATATATTGACATTAAAAGTTTTATATTTATTCTATTTAAACTATTTTAATTTCTTCGAAGGGACTTATGTACTGTACTGTTGGTATGTATATATGTGACATGTGTATATATAAAATTTAAATATTGAAAATGAAAATGGAAAAAGTAATACAAGTTATTATATTGACCCATTTAAAAAAAAAGATATGTGCAATTAATTATTAAAATCATTTTATTAATATCGTTTAATTTGATTGACAGTTAATTATTCAAAGAACTTGCCTATTTTATTTTTAGTTAACACGTTTCATGTACACATGTTTATTTTTCTTTTAAGTATACAATGAAAATAAGAAGATTCTAAAAAACTGATAGTTAAAAGTTTTTGCTGCATTCAGTGGTTGGTTGAATAGTCAACAAATTAGCAATAAAAAACCCAGTTCTTCCACATAAAGGATAAACATTATAAACTTTGTCCTTAGGGTTGTGGTTCTTTTATTCTCTGACAACATTTTTCTTTAATATTTTTGAATTATAATTTTTGCCAATGACTTTTTTAGCTAAATACAGAAATGATAATTATGAATTATATATTTTTGTACAATTTGTTTAATTTTTCGAAGTTAAATCTAATATACTAACATATCTTTCCAACAGATCATCTTTTTCTAGTAAAATGTAATATGACATTATTTCACATTCTTAATGTTTATTTAAAGTTTTTTTTTAAATTACTTCATAACAACAATTAATATATTATGTCTATTAGGCATAAATTATATCTATTAGGCATAAATTATAGATATTTTTTCCAGTATATTAAGAGCCCTCCATGTGAAATTCTGTTTTCTATTTCTGTTTTCTATTTTTGCAGTTTTTTTTTGTTTTATTTTACAGAAAATAAACGGCCCTGTAAAATGCGACAAAAAATGTACGAAAAACACCTCTACCAGAAAATCACAAAACTATATTTGAATTTTATTTCTGTGCAGAAACTGTAATTTATCAAAAAAATTAAACAATTCTTCGAAATAAATGAAATTAATTAAAAATTGTTTAGGAAATTAAAGAAATTCAAAATTTCACGTCACCAGCCCTGGAGAGTGGTATTTTAGCTTTATTTCTGCGTTTGAGATTTTTTATTATCTTTTTCCTTTACTTCAGAATCCAAGCAAATATGTTAAAGATTTTCTAAGGCTCATTTGGGCCAAAAAAATCAAAATTTAAAAAATCCGCCTCACCTACCCTGGAGCCAGTTATATACTCTCTGACATATCAAAAAATCACTTCAGTCTAGACTCTAGATTGTAGTAACCCTACAATCAAAGCCAAACTAAGACCAATTTCTTGCAATTTTTGACATTGAGGGCTCTTAACGCAAAATCGATCGTGAATTTTAAACAATTTTTTTTAAATTTTTCTGCGGAAGCAAGAAATTTTCTTCTTTAAATTCGTTAGATTTAGAACTTTAATTTTTAAATTTTCCAAATGAAAGAAATTTCACATGGATATATTAAATACATTCTTGCGATGAAATATTTTATTTCTAAAAAAAAAAAATCCAAAATGTTCTATGTCTACGACACACCGTAATCGATAAACAGTTTTATGTTAAAAACAATTAAAAATATTAGTAGTATCTTTTTTTCTATATTTTTTTTTAGCTTGAAGTTTGCACATAAAAATATGAAATATAACTGAAACAAGGAAAATATGTCATTTTATATTTTCACAAAAAAAAGGTCAATTGTTAAATTTTTTTTTGTTAAAGAAATATTTTTTTTTTTTTATTAAAATGAACATGAAATTTTTCTACTTTATATACTTTTTATTAAGATACTCCAAATTTTTATTTAAAATAAGTCATTAATAGTTTATAAAAAAAAAAAAGCTTAGCTAAAGGACAATATAAAAAATATGATGATAATTTTGGGAAATACCGTTGTCTTTTTACACCTGGTGTCTCCTTAAAGGACTTAAATATTTTATTATTATAATTTCTTTTTTTTTTTTCTGATATAAAAGCTTCTACGATATATTTATTTTCTTTTTCAATATTCATTTAAAATTAATGTATATAAATTTAAATTTTATTTATAAAATAGAAAACTATTGTGTTGAAAAATGTAAAGCCAACTGATTATGACAAAGTATTCGAAATGTAGATCAACTTTAGATATTAAAAAAAAAAAATTAAAATTCTTCCAATGTATTTTAAATCGAAATTTTGAAAGTGGACTCCATACTTCCTTTATGAGATACTGTTTTATATTTCTCTCTAAAATTTCAAAAGCAAATTTTATGCACAAAAACTTTTATAAAATAGAGTTCCAGGCTTTCGAATTAACATTACAAATATACATAATATTTTTTAATTACCAAAATTTTCGTAGATTTCCTATAAATAAAAATTAAATGTATATAATATTTTAAATATTAACAGTTAGTTAAAAATACTATTGTATTTACAACGTATTATCAGTGTTTTAGACCCAAATAAACTTTATTATATAAATAAAAAAAAAAATTAAGATATTACATTTTATTCTCCAACTACTCAACTTTTAATATCCAAGTAAAATTTAAAGAGAGGGCTCTTCATTTGTAAAAAAAAAAACTGTCTATGTCTGAAAAATTTACATCATTCAATGGATTTTCTTTATGTGAATTTAATTTTTCCCATCATTTTCATTTGAGGAAAAAAAAGGTTTTTTTTTTAATTTAATGAATAAATGAGAAGTCCATTAATTTTCACTTTGCACACATCCGTTTTGCTTTAAAATTTTGTGAACGAAAATTTTAACTGAAGAGCTGGGTTTTTGTTTGAAAATTTCTATATGTATAGGTACATTATTTTCTTTATAATGTTTTATACTTTTAACGATAATAAAATAATATTAAAAAATTTATTGAAAAATAGAATTAAATTTTTACATTATTTTAAATTTTTCTATTCTTTTATTTTTCAAGTTTTGATGTCGAAGTGATCTATTTTATAAATTTTGTTCATTTAATTAATAGGTATTAGATTTAGCAAATTAAGAAATTATTAATTTTTTCTGTTCTCTTTAATTATTGTAAATATTATGAAATGAATAAAAATAAAAATGGATTTAAAAAAAAAAAATGTTATAAATTAATAAAAATTTTTTTTTTTTCTTTAAATATTATGAGAGTGACATTAATTAATTAATTGAAAATGTTTTGAAAGAACATCAATTTCCTACATTTTACCCCACATTAAAATACTTTACAATGTTCTAAATCTAAAGGGTCTTTCAATAAGTTTGGAATTTCTTTAGTTGAGACTTTACAATTTACTTTCCATAAATTTTGTTAAAATAATCAATATTTGTCCGATATTATTTTGAATTATTAAATTGTAGGCCCTTTACAACATATTTGAATTAAAATATTCCAAACTTTCTCATATGGTATGTTTTATTTAAAAACAAAAAACAAAGTCCTTATTAAAAGACCCTTTATGTAATATCTTGACACCAACTAATATAATTCTGTAACAGACTATCAAAAAAAAATATTTTTCATTCCAAAAAAAAATCAACAAAATCACTGGCTTCTTTTTCATATTATGCTCTGGATACTTATAAAATAATTTTTTTCTCATCATCATATTATAATTATAAGTTCTTTTTTATATGCACATTGCATTTAAAATAAAATAATAAATAAATAAATTATCAAGCGTATATATTACAGCAAAATGTTTATGTTTTTGTATGGAGCTAATTGAAATTTCTATAATTTTAATATTTTTTTCTAATATTTTATTCGTAATTGAGGATCTGTTGGGTTTATTTCAGTGTGTTAGTATGAATCCTCAGAAATAAATATTTCTTCAAATAATTTTGGAATCTTATTATTACGAATTTTTTCTAACTTGCCATTTGCTATAATACACAATTAATATTAATCAATTAATTACGTGTGTCATGATATATTTTTCCTTTTATTATAAAGTCTAAAAAGATTTTTTATGGTAGGTATATTTTAATTTGTGCATAAAGTTTTAGAAAATAAAAAAAAAAAGGATTTATATTCTATTTTTCAATGAACTCAAACATTCATTTATTTCCTTTCTATATAATACAAAATCTATATATTTATATCATTAAATTTATCAAAAATTGCCTTTTTATTTCAAAATAATTCACTATTAACTTTATTATGATGGACATGCTTTATTGCCCATCAGAGAGATATACAATCCATCACCCGAAAAATATCATTTAACTGAAACTTTATTTTGGTACATAAAAATCATCATAAAATAGTAACAAAAGTAAGAATAAATTATTTACTATAAAATAGCACATATTGAATTGTGAGTATATAGAACCGATTGATTTTGTAAATTACCCAATAGAGTAAATATGTATTTTTAGATTATTTTAGTAGATACATGAAAAGTGCTTAAATTGGCTCCAGAATCAATTCAATAATTTACTTCTAGTAGTTTGACATAAAAAAAAAACTCAAATGAAAAAGCAATTAATAATTTTAATGCGCATGTCTTCGGTAAGTTGTATTTACATTCGCAAATTTAGCTCGGTAAATGGTCCATTACATGCATCAATACACATGCAATTATAGAGGAATGTAAATTGTATTTACATTTCCCTGTGATGTAAATTGTATTTACATTGCTCTATATTGTATTTACATTCTTCATTTTGAACTGCGTAATACTATAAACAAAAATAATATCACTCACACTCACAATATTTCAATACAGACAAATACCAAAAAAAAAAAAAAAATTGCAAATGTATACCTCTCACATGCATCATATCAATGTCAAACAAAGCTTAGTTTATAATGCTAAAATCTAAATTTTCCCTCTGAGCTAATCTATATTTTCCCTCTGAGCAAACAAAAAAAAAAAAAAAAAGAACCAATAAAAAAATACGCGGCTATTTTTTTTTTTCTTTTAAAAAGCGGCCAGTCGATCAGTCGATGAATTTTCTTAACATGTGTTTCAATCTACTATTTTTAAAGGATCTTCGAACCTCTACTACTAAATTTTTAAACGAGTGTGTTTGGATTTTAGTACAAAAATTTAAACCACACTTCAAAAATTGCACTTATTTTTATTCAAAAAAACAAAATGAATAAAAATAGAACAATGGTAACCCTGAAAATATCTTTGTTGTGATTGTCAAATGTCAAGTAAGATTTTTTTTTTCTTTTATCAACAAACGAGGAAAATGGCAGCAACAAGGAGATTATTTATTGTAAATATAAATTATAATTATATAATTATTATTTGATTTTATTTTTAATTATAAAAAAAATAATTATAAAATTATTATTATTTTTTTTAATAATTAAAAATAAAATTAAATAAAATTTAAGAAGACCATTAGTTCCTAAAATAATAAAAAAAAAATTAGTAATTTTTCTAAAAAAAATTATTCGATTTTTTTTTTTGCAAAAAAGAAAATGAATAATTTTTTTTTGGAAAAATAACTAATTTTTTTTTTAATATTTTACGAATCTTCCGGTTTGAAATCATTTCGATAAATAAATAAACTTCCTTATTAAATTTTATTTCCTTGCTTCATTTTGAACTTTTTTGTTTATTTTTTTCATTATAAATGTATTGTTTTCAACTCCCTCTCACATGCACATTAAAGCAGTATACAATACATGTTAATCAAATTTGTTATACAGCTCGTTTTGTATACACACAAACATATAGACACTCGTCAATATTATATCACTCGACCTTCGGTCTCGTGATATAAACATGACTCGTGTCTATGTGTTTGTGTGTATACAAAACTCGCAAGAATAACAAATTTTCTTAACATGTATTGTAATCTACTATTATTTGTTTCCTCTTTGACATTGAATGTAATAATTGTTTTTATATAGGTTTCATTACTTCCTACTAATATAGTTAGAATCCTAATAATCCTGCTTCTGTTTTAGCACAATTATTGATCTTGCAATTGTAAATTTAGACCAAAAAATATTTTATATTGAAATTTTTATATTTTCAAATTTTTTAATGAAGAATAAAATGAATGAAGTTATTTGAAATTATTATTGTTTTGTTTTGATTTGGAAAACATTCTCATGATAAAATTCCATTTATATAAATTTACAGCTAATTTTATTAAAAAAGAAATAAATTTATAAGCTTAATTAAATTTATCATGCATGTGATATTTCGCCAGCCTATATCCTTTTTTAAATTGATTAATAAAATATTTAACTTTCTATCTATATAATTAGATTTTTACATTATATAATCAACCGTAAAACAAGTTTTCATCTAATAACATTTTCATTTAAAAATTGAAAATAAAATATAGATACTTACGTGTGCTTTTGTTGTTATCTGAATGATTTTTAGTTTATAACTAAATTTGGGTTAATATTATTTCACATGTCCATGTTTTAGAAAAAAATAAAAAATTAGTAAATATATGTACATGGACTCATTTTAAATACAAATAAACAATATATGTATAATAAAAATAAAATAACAAAAAACTCTACAGAGACGCATAAATTTTGATTCCAATTTGTATTATATATAGACATAGAGTATAATAATCAGAAATGTGTTTAGGATTATTTATATGAAAAATCCCATATGAAATTATATAGTTACAGTGTATAATTCAAATGAACATGACACAGCTGAGTTTGTAAGCTACATGTATTTAGTACATTCTACTTGGTTTACGAAAGCCTGCCCACAAATTGTATATGAGCAATTTTGTTCAAAAATTTCAATAAAGTAAATTTTTAATAGTTTTTAATGTTAATAAAAATATGAGGACTTTTTTTCTGCCACTAAATAAAACTAAATTTAATCACATTTTATTAAATATCAAAAAGTGCAAAGACAGTTTTATAAAACAGTGTCAACATAAGAGCCTAGTTCCGAAAACAAGGTTTTTCTGTTTTGTTTTGAATTTAAAATCCTTTTTTTTTCAGTTCCTGGGCTCTTTAGATAAAAAAAAAATTATACAGATGAGTTATAAAAAATATGTACAACTTTGAATCAAGAGAACAAATTTCATATTTATTCTGGGCTTACATTCCATTAATTGTTTATTATTTTCCAATACAACTCTGATTTCATTAATAATAAATAACAAAAAAAAAAAGGATTTGTGTACACAAAGTAAAAAAAAAAATTATTTTTTCAACCTTTCATTAAATTTAAAGGTTTGAGCATAAATAACATTTTTGTCTATACAATGTAAAAATTGATGACCTATAAAAAATACTGCCCCATATGAAAAATATTTCTTGGAAAATTGAACAAAAAAATAAATGCAAAATTTTAAATAAGATATTGGTGAAAGATATTGTGGAAAAAAATTTGTTTTATTAACAATACTGTATGAATGTATACTATGTATTACATAATTACGTAGATATTATATTTATTATACACGTAGGTATATCTTTTTATATTTTATACTAGTCGAAATACCCGGCTTCGCACGGTAGTCCCGAACTTATATTAATATCAAAAAACTTTAATCTAGATTCTGTGCACTAAAAAGAAAAGAATTTCAAAATTTGTTAAGTAGCCACTTCCCCGGTGCCTTAACACATCCAGTCTTCTAAAACTAAATAGTCAATTCGGGTCCAACGCTATAATATTTTATCGGAATATACCTAAATTACATTTTGTGCACTAAAAAAACAGAATTTTAATATTTGTTAAATAGTCACTTCCCCGGTGCCTTAACACATCCAGTCTTCTAAATAGTCGATTCGGGTCCAACGCTATAATATTTTATCGGAATATACCTAAATTACAAAACCGCCTTCTAAGGTAGCCACCCCTCGGTGCCTCGGATCAAAAATATAATCAATTGGGTCTCTAGGATCCTTATTTTCAAAATTTAAAAATTTTGAAATTTGTTGTATAGTCCCCCAATTGAGCCCTGGGACAACGGTTGGGGCTTTTCAACATCCAGTCTTCTAAATAGTCGATTCGGGTCCAACGCTAGAACATTTCTCCGGAATATAACTAAATTTCAAAACCGGCTTCTAAAGTAGCTCCCGGTCGGGACCTCGGATCCAAATTTCTAGTACCCTGAAGCCATCTGGGGTCTCTAGGCTCCTTATTTTGTATAGCCCCCAATTGAGCCCAGGGACAACGGTTGGGGGCCTCTCAACATCCAGTTTTTTAAATATGGTTTTTGGGTCTAACGCTACTATATTTTATTGGAATATGCCTAAATTTCAAAATCGGCTTCTAGGTAGCCCTCCCGCCGGGGCCTCGGATCAAAATTTCTAGTACCCTATAACCATCTCGGGCCCCAATAATACTTAAGTTCAAAATTTCAGCCATATCCGTCCAGCGGTTTAGGCGTGATTGAGGACAGAGAAACAAAGAAACAGAGAAACAGAGAATTTTCATTTTTATATATTAGATGATGATGATTTGTGGACAAAATCTACGTTATTCATATGATTTTAATGAATGGAAGTGAAATTTAATGAAATGAAATTAAAATTAAAAAAATTATTGTATATTTAGTAAGAAATATTATTCGGAACTCTACTATGCTTTCTATAGTCACAATAAATTCCAGAAAATTTTTGATTATTCTCATTCCAGAAATCTGATTTTAGGTGCATTATAGAAGAAATTTCAAGTTAAGTTTAAAATCAACAATATTTTTTTAAACCTAAGTTTACAATTATTTGACGTGCTGGATTAAATATCAGAGAGAGCCGCATTTTGGCCGCGAGTAATAGTTTGCAAGAAATGTCTAAAAGCAATTGCATATTAACTAAGTGAAATTTTATTCATTTATTAGAACACAAAATATAAAAACTTACTGTGGCAAACATTTCAGCCGTGGGCAGTATAGTATATTTTATTTTATTTATTGATTTAAATTATTAAAGTTTTGTTATATGTTTTTATATGTTATTTATTATTTACAAAACTACACAGAGAAGTTTTTCATGTGTACCAAAAAATAATTTCATAATAAATATAGCAAAAAAATAATTCACTTAATAAACTTCTAATGGAAGTGTGAAAAAGTTAACATATGTATCTGACATTCGTAACGAATGTTGTTATAATAAAACTCTTTCAATATGATATTTAATTTGGTTTAGCTTAATGTCAAATATATATAATACAATTTATAACTTATCTATTATTGAATATTTTTTCATAATTTTTAGTACAGTGCATATAAAACTGGAGCTAATTTATATATTTGACACTAAAAGCGAAAACAAGCACATTACTTTTATTTTACTTTTATGTTAAACTGTCAATGATTATTTGTTAATTACTAGATTTTAGTTAATATAATTTCTTTTTCTTTATTTCATTGAATTGGGTCATTTTAAATCATGCCGGAGGCTCAATCTGGGACTGAAGTCTGTAAATTAATTTTGCGTATACATATGAATGGGTGTGCACCTTATAAGAGTAAATAATTTCATTTGTTTGCACATAGCATGTAAATGTATATATGAATTATATATTTTCTTAAGAGCCCTCATTGTGAAAAATTGCAAAAAATTGGTCTTAGTTTGGCTTTGATTGTAGGGTTACTACAATCTAGACTGAAGTGATTTTTTGATATGTTAGAGAGTATATAACTGGCTCCAGGGTAGGTGAGGCGGATTATTTAAATTTTGAGTTTTTTGGCCCAAACGAGCCTTTAAAAAACTTGAACACATTTGCTTGGATTCTGAAGTAAAGGAAAAAGATAATAAAAAATCTCAAACGTAGAAATAAAGCTAAAATACCACTCTCCAGGGCTGGTGACGTGAAATTTTGAATTTCTTTAATTTCCTAAACAATTTTTAATTAATTTCATTTATTTCTAAGAATTTTTTTATTTTTTTGATAAATTACAGTTTCTGCACAGAAATAAAATTCAAATATAGTTTTGTGATTTTCTGGTAGAGGTGTTTTTCGTACACTTTTTGTCGCATTTTTCACGGCCGTTTATTTTCTGTAAAATAAAACAAAAAAAACTGCAAAAATAGAAAACAGAAATAGCAAACAGAATTTCACATGGAGGGCTCTTAATAAACTTTTTATTTTAAATTAATATTATTAAAACATTAAAAGTTTTAATTTTACTAATTTAATTTATAATTACGTTAATTAAATGTTTTTACTTTCAGAAAATAAAAAAATCTATCAGAACAAGTTGAATTACATTATGTATACTATTTTAGGTATTATTTGTTTTCCCAATGAGTCAAGGTTTTGTTAAAAGTTCACAGCCAAATTTATATTGAATATTAGGTACGCATACATAAAAATGTCCTTGATAACAACAAAAATAATGCTTAAATAAAATTAGGAATGAAATCGAAAATTATAATATTACTATAGGTATACATCATATCATATTAACATTTATTAGTACATGATGTAAAATTTTTAGAATAAAGTAACATAATTTTCTTCTCTATTTATCTTTTTTACCACATTGATGATAACATTATTAAACAAATGATTTGCATAATTCCTGAATATAATGTTTTATCAAATAATAAGTCAATAAAAAATATCAAAATTTACACTTAATTAGTAATTTTTTGAACATTTTTATTTGAAAGTAATAATAATAATAATAATAATAATAATACATTATACATTTTTTTTAAGTTAAAATAATCCAACTCATTTAATTTATCTGATTTCAATTTATTGAACTATAGCTATACAATAATAAATCTTTCAATATAAATGGCACCTTGATTATTTTCATCTAAGCGTTCAATTCAAATTGAAGATTTCTCTGCAGATTAGAATAAGAAACAAATTATGTATCGCTTATACAAAATGGATCAAATTATTGACGTCAGACTATAAGAAGTAAATAATTATTTTCAATAATTCTTGTTTGAATTCCATTTTCCTAAAGAAACATAATTATAAATTTTTCTAAACTTTATTTTTATAATTAATTTACATAACATTTTCTTTTTTTCTTACATTATATATGGTTGTAATAGGTCAATATTGATTGATAACCTGCAGAAATTTTATTTTTTTAATAAATTGAAATTTTATAATTTTTTATTTTGTATATATATCACTTAATTAATTTTTTTCATTAGTTCAAAGAATAAAATTTAATTTGGGTAAAAAATTTTCGAAGATAAATTCTTAGAAAGGAACCAAACAAAAACCAGGTGAAAAAAATAATTTTTTTTTTATGAATACCACCCAAAAAAATTTTTCCCAATCAATCGGAAATCTATTCAAATAAGAATTAAAGACCAGTCTTGATATTTATGTCCATTAAAAATAAAATAAACGTAAATTGCTAGAACATTTTTATAAATTTTTGTAATAAAAAATTTTCAATTACAATTTTGTTTAATTTTTTTTTGTTGCTGTTTTATTACAATAATAATCTGTTGTTAAGCTGAAAATTTATAATTTTTACAGACTATATTTGTATGTACCTACATAATTTGTAGGAGAAAATTTTAATTCCTCGAGCATCAGTATTATACTCGCTTAGTTATATAAAACTTTTATTTAATTGATATAAGTTTTCTATCCATAACATTGAAATTCGATTTTATTTCCATTTATGATTAATTATTTTTTAATTTCTCGTTCATTATTATAATCGCTGTGATACAAAATGTAGAAACTTTAAGAAGCTTAATAAACTGAATTCTTCTTTTTTTTTCATAAAAAAGGACACAAGATACAAAGGTATATTCATTAGATGTGAAAATAAAGATACAATAAAGGTTGACAGCCGATTATTTTCGAATATAAACCTTTTTTTTTGTCTAAGCAAAAGAAACAAAAAAACGAGAAATAATATTCATTGTAAACTACGTGGATTTTTCAGAATGCAAAAACAGATTTAAAGTTTAATAAATTTCATAGTTTTAGCAAAGTTATAGTAAGTTCATTGAATTTGAACAATTTAAAAAAAAAAAATTCATTCAAACTGCTACGAGAATACAAAATAAGTAGGTACCTATGTGTGTAAAAGTTTGAATAATTTTAATTTTCAGTATTCAGTATTTCTGCACAAAAATTAATTATTATCTGAAGTTTATTTACTATATATTATTTACTATATAATTATTATAATCCTTGCCTTTGATATAGAATCAAATTTTGTCCATAAATTTATATAAAACAATTAATAGTTTCTATACTTTTAATATTTGTATACTGTGAATTTTTTGTTGAAAGGAAAACACTTCGATGACGATTATTATGATTGAAAAGGAAAATATTATTTCAATTTTTTTTCTGGTTTTCCCTTTAAAGTTTGGGTTATAAAGATGATCATTTTTGATAATATTGATGGTCCTATGTCAATTTGAGAATTTTCTGCTTTCTATGTCATTTCATATTTTATATATAGTGAATTTAATTTTTTTTTTTGGGAAAATGAATGAAATTTTATGTTGTGTACAGCACAGCATACAAGAATTTTTTTTTATGCTCATTGTGTGTCAAATTGATTTTTCATCAATAGTCAACAGGAAAGTTATTTCTGAATAGGGTTTTGAGTTTTTTTATTTATTATTTGAAAATTTTAATCGATAACCTTGATTGATATCCTTATATTTATTTTTTACTCTATAGATAAAAAAAGAGAATTAAATGTTACATTAACATATAAATTGAATTTGATTTCGACTATATTTATTTAGCTTTTAAATTACTGAAGTTGATGCAAATTAAAGTTTTGGCGTACTTGTCATTAACAATGATAGGTACTACTTATGTAAAGGTTTATCGTAGTGAAAAAATTTGATTAAGATGAAAATGGTAGAAAGTTTACAAATTCTCGATAAAAATAAAAATTAATTTAAATCTGTAAATTATATATTAGTGGCTTACAATTTAAAACAATTTACAATTATTAGATAATTATTTGTTGTCCTCCATCAAACATTGAGATTGAGATTTATGACATCTTTGATGAGGTGACGCATATTCTCTTTAATATATTTTTTTCATTTAGTTTTTTTATTTTATTTTTTATTTATTTTTTTATATGATTTAAATTTAAAGATTCATAAATTAGAAAAGATCTCAAAAACATTTTTTTGTCGTAAAGTTTTAAGTAAATAATCAAAATGTTTATAATATCAGAAATGATAAATGCCTCATTGATGTTCTATGAAGGTTCGGCCCAAATCAAACATAAACATGTTGATGAACGGGTTCTATTTTATTTAAAAATATTCTCAATAATTTTTGCACCATTTTAGTATACATTACAGACCAGGTTCTTTAACTTTATCTTCTCTTATAATAATATAAATAATGTAGAAATCTAAAGAATTTTTTTCAGTATATCAATATCTAAAGGATATTTAAGAGTTTTTAGAATTTTAAAAAGTAAATTTATGTGACATTGAGATAATGAAATTAAAATATATATAAAAGATTCTTACATCATTACTTGAACCATATTTATCTTGATGTTTTATTATTTGATTTAATGCTTGATATAATCTTTTTTCAGCATATGATTCATTAAGATTAATGTTAGTACCAATATTATTATATAAACTGCGATAGCTATTGGCTAATGCTCCATCAGATAAATAACGAGTTAAATGTCCATCTTGATCATTCATTTTAGATTTTTTTTTTATTCTTATTTTTGATAATTTATTATCCTCATTAATTTTATTTTTTATTTTTTATTATAATTTCTTCAAATAATAATAAAAATAAGCGCACAGCATTTTTAACGAAAGCAAAATTAAAAAAAAAAAATTATTTTTTTTATCAAGTGAATCAATTACATTTCAAAATCAAAATTAATGGAAAATTTAAATTTTTTTTTGTAAGTATATTAAAAAATATATATACCGTATTTCGAATATAATGTTATAAATAAAGAATTTATTCAAATTAGCTTTATTGTAATGTCACTTTACATGTATGTAAATGAAATATTCCGTAGAAAAATAATTTTCATTTCGTGCCACATAAAATTTATAAAGAAATCTTTAAATAAATTTTTGTTGGAAATCAAAATTTTTTTTTTCCCACAAAATTAATAATAAATAAATTTATTTTTACATTGACATTGCCCTTGTAAATGGTATTTATTCTGTTTTTAGAGTAAGTAAGGCAGTAAATAATGATATTTTTAGTATATTTCAATATTTCATAACCAGATTCTTAAACTGAAAAATATTGGTTTGAAATTTCACTTAAAAAAGATTTCCATCAAAATCATGGAAAGTGTTAAGATAAGGGTCTTAGAGGAATCCACATTTTGAAAATTTAGTCGCGAAATTTTAAAGAATTTAAAGAATACAAATTAAATCCTACAAACACATAGTAAGTAAGATCACGAAATAAAAATTCGTCAATTTTGTCTTTTAAACAAAAAAAAGAAATTCAATTAAATGTCAAAATTATTAATGATGATTATTTTCTTATATGACAACATTAATTGTTTTAAATATAAGTCATGTCAAACAAAAATTTTAACTGTACATATTATTACTATAATAAGATAAACTTGAATTCAGATGCGTGCTTGGTATTTATTATATTATAAATAAATATAAAAATAGTTTATAGAAAATACAAAAATATGTCTAGTACACACTTTAAAAACGGGATTATGTGTATAAAACGAGAAAATTCGTTATATTTGGACAAGAAGAAAACCCAGTTTGTTTTTCGTTTTTACTGATTTTTTCATTTAAAAAAAAAAAAATTAAAAACATTTAATTTCTTGACAAAAATTATTTCTGGATCCCTTTTGAAAATACAAGATACACCAATTATTCATAAATATTTTATTTTAGTGATATCATAATTTTTTTTTTCACAAAAAAAGTGTAGAAGTAACTTGTAGTTAATTTATTTTTTATTTTTAAATATAAATACTCGTATTATAAAAATGAATAGCTAGGTACATGAAATATCGTGCAAAATAAATTTGAAGCAATATGTAAATTAAGAATGAATATAATTAATATCAAATTTAACAAAATGTAATTCGAATATATATAATTATCCTATGAGCATTTGGTAAATACGAAATACCAACCTTTCATTTAGTGAATTGGTTAAATACATATAATTTTGCCTATAAAAGAAGAATAAAGACAAAAAAATAAAGACATAAAAATTTGAATTATATCAAAATTTGAGACTTATTTGACGAATCGTAACCAATAATGTAATAATGTAACATTATGTACACCGAATCGTGATATGACCTTCAAATATTATAAGATCTTCCAGATTTATTCCGAAGATTTTTTTATTAATATATTATGTTCATTTTCTTGGTACATTATAAATTTTATCAAATAAATAAAATTTTCTATTGGAGAAATAAATATATTTTTTGTTCTTTCCATATAATATAATTATATTTCTATGATTTATTTTTCATTAATGGAAGTTTAATGTTTTTCCTTTTAAAATGTCCTTATTAAATTACTCGCTCAGGATACATTTTCTGAGCACTTAAGGTTTGTATTTTAATATGCGTTATAACCATTTAAAAAAATAAAATAAAATACTATTTTTTTTTGTCACTATTTTTCTATTTCGTTAATGGAAATGTTAATACGGTAGTATAAGAAAAAATAAATATTATAATACACTGAAGCGCGTACATACAATTTTTTTAAACTTTAGAAACCAGTTTAGCACATGTTTCAAGTGCTCACTTTGATCTTAAGTGTCATACTAAAATTGTCGTCCTTATAAAAAATTATATTTTTTTATTTTTATTTTACCCTTCTTTGACAAATATACATAATTTTGTTCGCAGGAATATATGTATTAAAGTCCATGCACAAAAATTCTAGAAAAAATATATCTACATAAGAAAAACATATAACATGAATGACACTTCATTTGTATTCATTTGGAACAAAAAACATTTTAATGTTTAATAAAATTTATTTTATAGACTACATTGTACACTATGGTACCTGGAATATTCGTCTAAAATAATTCGTCTATAAATAATTAGTCTAAAAACTATTAATCTAATAACATTTCGTCTAAAAGTGCAATTCGTCTAAAAATAATTAGTCTAAAAATTAATCATCTAATAAAATTTCGTCTAAAAGGGCAATTCGTCTAAAAACAATTAGTCTAAAAACTTTTCATCTAATAACAGTTCTTCTAAAGTAGTTCGTTTCAGAAGGAAAATCGTTTAAAATAAATTAATTAATAAAACTATATTGTATCAAATTCAACTAAATTATTCAATTTAAATTTAAAAAGAAAACAAATTTTCATTTATCATATTTTTAATATTTAATTTAATATTAAATTTGAGTAAAACGGAATAAGCGGACAATTCGTGCGCGCGCAATTTACATGCAAAATTTTGTTAAATAGGGTTGTAATCCCTGATTGTGGACGAATTTTGTGACTACTTAATTTTAGACGAATTGTTTAAGACAAATTGATTTTAGACTAATTGTTTTTAGAAGAACTGTTTTAGACGATTTGTTTTAGACGAATTATTTTAGAGAAATTGTTTTTAGACGAATTGTTTAAGATGAATTGTTTTAGACGAATTGTTTTAGACAAATTGTTTTAGACGAATTGATCTTAGACGAACTGTCTTAGACGAATTGCCCGCGAACCGTTTAATTAAAATTTTCCTATTTTTTAATTTACAGAAAAAGTATATTAAAATATAGCAAGCACTGTTAATATGAACTTTAAAATTATAATAATTAACCTTGAACCGGGTTAAGCTTCTAGAGTTTGAGTTCCAGCAATGATAAAAAAAAATTAAAATTCGCTCCTAATTAGAAGAAATTGTAGTTATTTGATTTTCTTTTGGTTGGCAAAAAATATTTTAATATATACCAGATTGAATATTATAACAAAGCGATATTAAAAATATTACAAAAATGTTTTTATTTTTTTTTTTTTTTTCCTTTTCAGGCTAGGAAGGATTTTTTTTTTTTTGCAGAGAACAATAAAAAAAATAAATGGTGACCATAATAATTTACTTTAGATTTGTTTACATTATTCTACAAAAAAAAAATTCAAATTAGTTTTTTGTTTAAGGGAATTATTAGGGGAGAATATTCTAATTTTTTTTTACTTGATGCAGTATCAGTTTTATCAACATTTATATTAAATATTAATAGGAAAATTACTCCTGATGGAAGGGGGTTTTGTTTTTAGTGAATTAAAAAAAAATCAATCGAATTATTTATGAAATTCTATTTATAATTGTAATTTTCTTTAAGCGATCATTATAAACCAAATATATATTTGAAATGTAATAATTTTGAATCATTGTTATATTATAAGTTGTATTCTTATGCTATATCCTCGGCTATATCATGTTTTTTCATTAATTGATACAACTAAAGGTTGAAAAATCCCAATTTCTATCTGCGAAATAATTTGTTGACCTGCTATACATATATAATGTAATCAATAATTATCATAAATATTTCTATTGAAAAAAATTTCATCTAATTAGATTTTTTCGAGAATTATATTATTATAAATTACAAATCTAGTCAAACCTTACCTTACCTAGCTATCCTTCATTATTCAAATTGCGGATAATATAAAATTTAACTTACTTTAGAATATTTAATTTTACCTAATTTAGTTATTACATACAAATTTTTTTATGCTTATCATCAGTCACAGTACTTATCTTTTTACAAAGTTGGAATGTTGGAAATATATTATTTTGTTGCAAAACACACATACTAAGATAGTAGTAATATATAAAGATAAACTAAAATCTAATGTTGTTATTTGATTTCATAGCGTATGATGTAGGTTCTCGTTTTTATCTGAATAAATTAAAATTATAAATTATAGAAAAATGATATACTAAAGTTAGAAAATTTTTGATAAATGTATCTACATGTACAATTTTTTTTAAAAACAGCAATTTATTATTCGAATCCGAAAGCTAGAAGCAAGCAAAAAATAAAACATAACCAAGAAGAAAGTCTTGGACCTATATCCATAGACAATAAAAATTTAAAGAGACTTCAAGAAGGAATTTATTCTACTAAGATTTATCATACATATGCCATAAATGTGATAAAATTGAACAATCAATAAGATAAAATAAATTATTAAAAGAAAATAAAATGTAAACAGGCCTCTTTCTAATTTATACATTTAAAGAAGTAATTTGATTTTCATCCAATAAAACTGTGTCTGTGTACGTCCTTTCAGTTAAACATGACACCGACTATGCGTTGTGAAAAGTTCAAATAATATTTCTATGATTTTATTTAAAAAAAAATATACATATATATAAGTATATATTTAAAATTCAATTAAAAATTTAATTAAAATAGAAATTTTCAAGGACAAAAGTAAAGTTCAGTCGACATTATTTCTTTGTTAAGAGAATTTAAAAAGTTTATATTTTTTAGCCTTATATTTTAATTTCATTTTTTAGCTCGTATAAATGAAACTTAAAATTTAACACACTTAGGTACATACATCATATTAAATTTAAATTTAATTTTTATGTAATTTAAAAGGGGGAAGATAAAAATTATACTTTAAATCAATGTGTCCCAAAACTTTTTTGTTTCTTAAGATCAAAATTGAAGAAGAAAAACCGAATATCAAAATTGAATCATTCTTTGAATTAAGGACTAAATTGTTGGCTTTAAAAGAAAGAAAAATATTTTAGAAATGATTAGATTTTAGGAAGAAATCAATAGACCAACGATTTTTTTTTTAATACAAATTAATTCATAGGTTGGTTTTTAAACTTTAGAAGAAGTTGTTTTCTGATTGCCTCCCTTAACAATTAAATTCACCCCTTGTGGAACGTGGGTCCCACGTTCAGAAACACTGGTTTAAGTACAAAATTCTATAAGAATCTATGCTACAAAACTGTGAGTGTAAATAAAATTTGCTAATACTACTTTCGAGTGTTTGGTCTCAAAACGTTTGAATTGAAATAAATGAAAACTAAATTTTCACACAATGAAGAATATTTTTTGTTATATATACATGCTTTTAAACTCAAATTCTTAAGTACATTTTCTAATCATGAGCATGTTTGTAGTGTTTTACTTAGTAAAATTTAACTAATTCGTTTAGCTACGAATTCATCTTCACATCATTCTAAATTCTTTTAATGTAGGTTAAAGATGTTTTTATATCATTCTTCATTACTGATATTATTAATTATTTTATAGTTTTAAAATTGAGCATTGTACAATATAATTTTGTAATTATATTTTATATTTTATAAAAGAAAATTTATGCTCTTGAAAATTTTTAGCATTAATAATGAAAAACTTTTTTTATTTTATGCTTTGGGAATAATATCATTATTATTATTTCTTTTTTTTTAAATTGTCTCTTGATAAAGGCAAGTATAAAAGTTAATTTTTGTTATACTTTTAGTAATTTTTGTAAAATGAAAATTTTCAATTTAAAATCAAAATATTGTCTCTTAGTTTCGTATAGCCTTGAGTTAGAAATTTATTCAATTTGATGCTTACTTTATTGTAGTGGAATCTACTTGAATTATATTGTTAGACAAAAAAATAAAATTTTTAATAGGAAAAGTTAAATACGCTCAAATAATAATACTTACACAGCAAGCCTTTTCATTGAACTTTTTAAAGTAAATTTACCTAGAATAGTACTCGAATTACTACTACAGATTTTTATGAAATTATATTCTTTTTCAGGCTATTATAACATTTTATAATATTCTTCTTTGACAATCTAAAATTCTTGAGAAATGATAATATAATTTTATTGAATGCTCTTCTGTAAAGTATTTGAATGTTTCTAGAGATTGAAAATATGTACATTTTAAAGTGAAAAATTAAAATTTCTAAATTAAAAAATTAATAAACTGTACAATCGTGGTCATGGTTCGTATAAGATTTGATTCGCCAGGACGTAAGTACGTAGGTGCATAATACTAGTTCTCGGTAGTTTAATACTTCCGTTGCTATATTAATTCTTTTGAATGCTCTTCTGTAAAGTATTTGAATGTTTCTAGAGATTGAAAATATGTACATTTTAAAGTGAAAAATTAAAATTTCTAAATTAAAAAATTAATAAACTGTACAATCGTGGTCATGGTTCGTATAAGATTTGATTCGCCAGGACGTAAGTACGTAGGTGCATAATACTAGTTCTCGGTAGTTTAATACTTCCGTTGCTATATTAATTCTTAATTATGTTTACAACCATTTTCTTCTATATCTGTATATTTATTTTATATTCTTAAATCGAAATCACAAAATAAAAAGTTTTTCCAAATGATGGGCGTTTATGAAATATGTTGTTGAAGTACCAGCAAATAATAGAAAACTTTTTCAATAAAAATTTAATGTTTTAATTGCAGGGGGATTTAAAATGTGTATAGTGTACACATTTTTATGTTCTCAGGAATGATGTTTAGGCATTATAGAAAAATTAATTAAAATTAATCCCATTAGAATTTTATTTTCAAGAATATTTGTTTTAAAATTTTCCTATTTTTATATTATAAAAAAAAAAATTCAAAAAGTTCTTATAATGTTAAAAGAACATTAATTTTTTTTTTTTTGTAAATCGAGTTTTAAATTTTGGTTTTTATTATTTTTAACATTTAGTAAAATAGGTATATACCTAAAAAATTTATTAAAATTTGATTTACTTATGTGTATAAATCTGTGGTCAAAATACAAAACAGCATAACTCAAATTTCACTTTTTTCAGGAGAGTGTTTCTGAACTTAAAATTAATATATAAAAAAAAATGTATGGACTTTTTTGAATAACTTCTATTGTGAAAAACAGTATTAAGTCTACATTTTCACTAAAAGAAAAAAAAAATTAAAATAAATACCGTACTGAGAAGGATTGTTTTGTATTTTTGCCACAGAAATATATGATTTTTATTATTGTTCGAGTACATATATACTTAACAATTGTTTAGATTTTTATATAATGGATTTATATAATAACATAAATTTTTTATTAAATTTAAAGGGAAAATATTTTAAAGTTATCTTTTCATAAATTCGTTTTTTTTTTTGTATCTTCAAAATTTAAATCAACCAAGCATGTACATTACATACATTTATTTATGTACATAGTTCTATTTTTGTAGCCATATATAGATGTAAGAATAAAAAAGTATATACACAAAACAAAAACGTCAATAAATAAAAATAAATATTTGATAAAATCATTGAGTAATAATATTTATAAGAGGGACAGAATTCATACAAGTAAATTTTTTATTCTTAATTTTATTATTTTTATTATTGTATTAAGAATAAACACATTTGAGTATGAAATTTTTATTAAATACATTGAAAATATTGTCATCATTTTTGAGTTATTTGAAAAAAAAAAATACTGAAATTTACTTGTATGAATTCTGACCCTCTTATAAATATTATTACTCAATGATAAAATGTACTTACTATGACCAAAAAATAAATAATCTATAGAAGTACATTTAGGAACAAATTTTTGTCATTGGAAGATTGCCTCGTCATACATTAATATATTGATTATCCTTCAGCAAATTTATGTACCTACTTATTTGTTTTCTAAACGAACTAACAGGGTGTAACAAAAAGATACGGTATTAAAAAAAATTTGTCGACAAAAATTTGTACTGAGTAAAGTTCTATAGATTGGATATTTTTTGCTGAGACCAAGGGATTTTTGTTTTTCTTCCAATTTTTTTTTTATTATTTTTTTAATTTTCTTTTAAAATACATCTTTCATTGTAAATTTAAGAAAAATGTTTATTGGAAAATTGGCGCAGAATTATATATTGAATAATATATAGGTTAATGTAACTTGATGTATTAAGTGCTTATCATTCATTTTATATTCTGCTTCAATGGGTTGTGTTTTTTTTTGTGAAAGAACGAAATTTCATCGTTGAATTTTTTTTTAAATATGGTTAATATAATGATGCATAAAACAAAATATTTTTTTTCACTATTCTCTCTATCATAATGAGACTAAAATTTAAATTGAAATGGATGCAAATATCTATATAGTTTTTAGCCCGTTTTCCATTAAAAAAGAGAAAAACGGACTAATGTTTTCACTTTCTGTCGGTCTGTTTCGCACTAAAATACTTAGTGTATATGTCGCTTTATTATTTTCAAGCTTCAATTTAATTTTCAGATAATCGACTTTATTATTTCGTTGATTATTGAAAGATAAATTATAATTAAAATGCACATTTATTTTGATACTAATTTGAGTAATAATTGCATCTTAATCTTATTATTCAATACTCAATAGATTTAAATCCAATATCTTCAATTACCATCTTAATATTTTTAATCAAGAAGTTTGATGAAATATTCAAATAAATATGATTTAAAATTAAATGTATAATATTCATAAAGAATTAACAAAAATTTGTCTATTGACATTATTCATTTGATTTAAAATATTAATAAAAAAAAATTTTTGATTTTTCATTATTATATAATTTTTTAAAGATTATAAAATTTTATTGTTTAAAATTTTTTTCAAAAAAAAATAATAAAAGAATATGTAGAATAGTAATTTAAATTTGATATTATTACTTGAATAGATAAATAATAATTTTATTCAAATTTATTGAATCAATACATTTGCTGAAGAAAGGTAATATACTCAATTATTGGATTTTATACTTTGGTATATCAGAAAAAAAATCACTTTTTATCTAGTTCTTTAAATTATCTTAAGGTTGCCATTTAACAGCACATTTTCTTTTTAACAAATATTGCTTAGTTTTTCACTCAATTAAATATATTTTCCTAAACATTTTTTAATTAATTTCATTTAATTACAAATATTTATTTATTTTCCTGATAAACTACAGTTTCAAATCAAAAAAAATGCAAGAATAGAAAACAGAAAATATTTTTAAATTTCGCAGTGCCATGGCTCTTAACCAAAAATGATCCATGGCTCTTAACCAAAAATGATAAATTAAAAAATTCAGTCAGTGTCATTCTAAATAATAAATCTGCTTGCTAAAAATGTTAAAAAAGATTTCAACAGTCAATATGAAGAAAATATTCGTATCTATAATCCATTCTTAAAAATAATATTTATCTTCAATTAACTATTAATTTTATTTTCTTCTATATGCATATGGGATATTATCTAAATTTCACCTTATAGTCGACCACACATTTAAAATTTTTGCTATAAAAAAATAATGTAGTATTATTTAATAGTTTTCTCATAAATATTGAAAATAATAAATGTGAAATAAAAATTTATTTATAATCAAATTTTAGATTTGCAATTTGCGTACCTATTTAATACCGGCTTCTATTTTTTTTTTTTTAACTCATTTCAACTTTCAAGTTTAAATTTATATTTAGAAGGTATACTTATGTTTGTTTTGAATATATATAATATTATTATATGCAAACATAAACAAATTTTAAGTAGGAGAAACATTATAATAATAAATTAAGTGTGTTTTTTCTTAATGAATAATGATCATTGGATTATATTGTCTATGAGTCAGAATCAGGAAAAAAAAATATCTGTCTTAAGAGAATGAATTACAAAGGGGAATTTTAAACTTTGAGATAAGCAGCCCACACTGAAAATAAATAAAAAAAAATTCTTTTCTCTAAACAAATGTTATAATGTATGAATCATTTGTTTGTCAGATAGATTTGCGTGCAAGCTTTCATTGAATTTGTTGCGCGACTGTATATTCACATTATTATAATAATAAAATGTAAATAATTTCAAAATATATATTAATAGGTCCATTATGGAATTTGATGTGAAGTGGTAATAAGACTTATTGAATTACGGACCAACTCAATATTTTCTTTTATATTTTTTAGGAACAAAAAGAATTTTTTTTTTTAATTTTATAAATCACTGAAGAATGATGTCACTGTTATCATTAATTCAATTTTCGTTTTATGTGCATTAACGTCTACTGCCACTTTAACAGAAATGCATGTACAGAGAAAATGTTTTCAAAGCATTTAAACCTAACTTTTTTGGTAAAAACTTGTTTTTAATAAAAAAAAATATATATATTTGGAGCTATCACATAAAAACTGTATGTATAAAAGGTATATTATTATATATTCAAAGATATAATATACCTTTACGTATAAAGTTAATAAACATTACTGGGAGTTTTTTATGGCACAATCAAGAATTTTTTTTTTATTGAAATTGTTCATTTCGATTTATTGGAATGAATTTTTAATATTAAATATTATCATTTCAATTGAATGAATATTATCAGTCTTTAAGAATTCCTTTTATGTTTTCATCTTCAGTTAGTGCAAAATTGATTTTTATATTTTCCTTTTTTAAAATTCTATTAGTGTTTAGAATAAAATATTATATAATTTTTGTTTTACAAGCTAAATTTATTTTCAATCCAAAAATTTGCCTAATATATACATAATTATGTACAATGTTTGTGTACATACATAATTTGTTCCAAAAAATATATTTTCAAATATGCCAAAATAAAAATGGTTTTCTAATTTTGCTTCAAAATCTTTTCATAATATAAAATTTTAATTCTCTATAAGTAGAAAGAAGCTGTTCTCACATTTAGTGGTGCATCATCGTATCCATAAACAGAACCGTATGTTGTATAGCATGGTGAGCAGCTGGGAAGATATTTTGGATAAAAATAATTGCACCAGTTTGGATAATAATAATTATCGTACAGCATAATTTTTCAGCTTCTTCTTGTTCTCCAAATAAATTAAAATAAAATTTTAAATAATTTTAAGACCAAAATTTTTAAATTTTGAATTTTGTGAAATCGATTCAAAGAATAATAAATAATTTTTTTTTTTCATGAAATTTAAAAAAGAAGATTCTATGATTAAAAATTTTCTTTTTAAATTTTTACCTACACCCAGAAAAAAACATTGTTAAATTAAAAGATTTTATAGGTAAAATTAACAAAAAATCTTTATAGATTTTGCGCAAAAGGGTTTATAGTTAAATTAAAATTGCAAAAATTGTTAATTCAAAAGACATATTACATTGTTAAAATTAACACAAAATTGTTATATTTAAAATGTTAAGTTGTTATTATAACAATTTTAGCAGTTTGAGAAAAAAATATATTGTTACGGTGCCAAACTGTTAAATTAACTATTCGAAATAATTATTTTAAAATAGTTTTTGTTTTTTTTATTTTTTTGGTTTGTTTTTGTTTTTTTTTCGCCTTTTTTTGTTTTTTTTTTCGCCTTTTTTTTGTTTTTTTTTTGTTTTTTTTTTGGTTTTTTTCTTGGTTTTTTTTGGTTCTTTTTTTTTTGTTTTTTTTTATTTTTTTGATTTTTTTTGGTTTTTTTTTTTTGTTTTTTTTTTTTTAATTTCTTGGTTTGTTTTTGATTTTTTTTTTGTTTTTTTTTCGCTTTTTTCGTCTTTTTTTGTTTTTTTATTTTTTATTTTTTTATTGGTCACCCATCTAAGTACTATCACTACGAGACGTTGCTTAACCGCTGTGTTCAATGTGATGTAGAGTCTTCCACTGAGCTATGTCAGTAATATACAACAATGTATTAAATAGAAAATATAAATTCGGTAATATAAACATAATAAATATTTATCTTGTTAAATTAAAGAACTCCGCTCTTAACTTGTCTCGTTAAGAGCGGAGTTCTTTAATTTAACAAGATAAATATTTATTTTAAAAGTGTAGCTTTTTAAATCAACCAAAACTTTTTTTTTAACAATGCGGTTTTTATTTTGACAATTTTTATTGTTATATGTACCATTTTTAAATAACAACAAAAACATTATTTCAAAAGCTTTTATTGTCATATCAACAATTGAATGTGTAATTGTTATAATAACAGAAGAGTTTTTAATCTAAAAGAGAGAATAGTAAAACTTTATTTCTTTCAAATGAAACATATTTAAAATAACAATTAATGTTGTTAAAATCACAATTTTCAGCTTTTACTAAATAACTGTTTGAAACATTTTAAAATAACAAAATCAAATGTTAAAATAAGAAGCATCTTTACTTAGATCAAATACTTATTAGTTTAATTTAAAAAATTTTTCTTTAACATCAACAATTTTTGTTTAACAGTTAAAAACAGTTAAAAATTGTTAATTTAACTAGCATTTTTTTTCTGGGTGTAGGTATAGTAAAATACACTTGTCGTTTTGAGAACATTATATACTTATTTTCCATTTCTACCCAATTTGTTCTTTATATTTAGAACTTTCGATTATTTTTAAAAATTTATCAAGTCTAAATTATGAATTATAGACCGTTTATGAGATATTTTGTCTACTGAAAAATATCGAAAATTTGTACCGATTTTAGATAGTGTTCATTCAGTACACAAATAGTAAAAATAATAATGAAATGGCCCAAAATTGATTTTTGTCTATAAATTTGTGTGAAAAAAAAAATTATATTTTTTATAGAATTTATTTAATAAAAAAAATTTTCATTTAATATGGATAAGGGTCCTGTACTTTTTTTTTCAAATTCAAAGAAGGTTTAAAGATAATTAAGAATAACTAATTTATATTTTTTTATTACATTTTATTATTAAATAATAATAATAATAACTTTTAATAGGTTTTTAATCCAAAAATTTTTTGACCCTCTCATTACTAAACTGTTTTTTGTAAATGTGAAAAACAATAAATAAATCTGTCATAAAAGCAATCAATGTCTTATCGAATTTTATTTAATAAAAATAAATAGATATTTTATTTTCAGTTTATTATAAATTTGTTGTAATGATGGAAAGAAGTTTTTGTGTGTTTCTAACATAATAGAGATGAAAGCCTAACATAAAAACGACCATACACACCTATTCCGCCGACCATGTTTATAACTATCAATTTCAAAATTATTTTTCGCATTTAGTAATATTATCACACTATATTTACTATAATACAATGTGTAAATAACTAAAATAAAGCATATTATCATTTTTCATAAATTTATTGTTTCAATTTTTTATTAATTTTTATAATATTTATGTCAGCCAGTTAATCGATTTTTTTTTTTGTTTTTTGATTTTGATATTAAATTGGTACACGTACTAAAGTACTTTTTCATTTTTATTTGATTTATAAGTAAACTTGTATACCTATACATGTATATAAAAAATATAATACGAGATCTAATTTAAAATAAATTATTTTCTTTCTTTTTTTAAACTTTCCAAATAGATTATTTATTTATACAATTTCGAGTAAAAATTTTGTGTTGGAAAAAATTTTGATAAATTTTTTAAACGATGTTTGTCAAGAAAGTGAATACAGTAAGTAAGTGATGATGAAGAAAAGAAAAAAAAAACAAAAGAGCAATTTATCATTTTTTGTGTAACATATAGGTTTTATTTTCTTCTATGAATTATTTATTTGGTATTTGAACGCAGAGTTTTCTTAAAATATTAAAAAACAACAAGTAAAATAATTGGAATTAAATCTACGATTCTTACGTACTAACATAATCAAAATACATTTTTTTAAGACACTTACAACACATGAATTTAAAGAAAAAATTTTAAATCAGAAATAAATCTGGGTTTGAGCTTTAAAGTCGAAAAAAATTAAAGTTAATTGACTTTCTTAAGCAAATCAATATTGGGACAATATATAATTCCAGAGTTTTTTTTTATCGAAATTCTTATCATATTTTTATTTCATAAAAAAAAATAAAAATTTAATTTCTAATTGCTTAAAATATTTTTATCAAGTCATAAATTTTAGTTTTTAATGATTTATATTATATCTATAAATGTCAATCATTTAGTTTTTTTTTATACATATAAAAAAAAATGTCAAGTTTATTTAAAAAGCATTAGAGCGGAGATGATAATAATATAAATTTTCTATTATATATAAATTTTATTGCCGACGAAATAAATTTAATGTTACCCAAAAGGATAATGAAATTTAGAATAATGTCTATCTATACGAACGAAAATTTATTAAATATTAATTTTTCTTTTTTTTTGCTTATATGCATATTTGCATAACTTTGTTTTATTTTCTTTATAATTTAGAGATGACATTAAATTTTTATTACTTAAAATAACAACGCTTGTAATTCTTTTACGCATTAGGGGATTTACATGGTTCATTTTTGCGTTCATCGCTGGTGTTTGACTCAAAGTAAGCAAGCGAAATGTGTAAATTCATCGAAACAAAAAATGAAGTTAACCGTGTAAATGCTCCTTTAGTATGTCTGTGTGTTCTAATTAGAAGTGAATTTGAATAAAACTAAAATGAAATTTTCAAAGTTTTTAATATTAAGTCAAAAAATAAAAGTTTAAATACCAAAAAACTGGCTTTAATGTCACACATTTAATATGCATTAAGTTCAATGGGTTATTGTAACATTTTTACAATGAATTGAATATATTATTTTTTAATTTTGGTTTATGTATTTTTATGTTTTTTGAATGATAAAAAAAATGTTTTTTTTTCTTTTATTTTTTTGGGTTCAATGATTTTTATTGCAATCTTTTTTATTTATCATTATATACATTTTCTGACTTATTCTTCTGCCTCTTAGAATTAATATTATTACTATGCAATAACAACATATAAAATCAAAATATTTTTGTTAATTTACTTCGATGTATAAAAAAAATAAATAAACATAAAATATTTTCCAAGTGGCAAATCAATTATGATCATTTTTAAATTGCTGTAATAGCTATTAAAAAAATAAGAATGTTTTTTCTTGTAAACAGAAATATTGTATCTATTGAAACTAATTAATTTGAAGTGGATATTATTAAAAAAAAATATATATTTATATTAATACATGCGATTATAAAATGCAGAAATATTTGTTATTCCTTAATAAACTAAAAATTGAATTATTAACAAAGTATCCATAGTTGCTCATCATAAGCAATAGGGTAATTTGGGGTGTTATGGCGCAGCGGGTGAAATGGCATACTCATCCGTTTTGATATTTCAAAAGTAAATTTTGTTGCACTGGTCAAATCATTTTGTTTATTTTTGATTTTATGTGCTGATTCAAATTTTTGGATTTCTAAACCAAAGTGTATATATTTTTTTGAGTTTTGTTTTCAAAATTTGTGAAATAAAATCCTCTTTTTTTTTACGACATAAGCAAAAACAGCTAGAATTTGGACAAACGAACCGTTGTTTTGGTCGGCAATAATATTTTTAGAATATATTTTTTAGTTTTGCCTGAGTAGTGGAGAAATTAAATCCATAATTCGATTTTTTTTTTCTTGAATATTTCAAAGTATATAGAATGGGTGAAATGGTACAAGTTCATTAGGGATGACATGGTATATGAGCAGTTTCTCCTAACTTAATTTTTTTAGATATACCAACGTTTTTTAAAAAGAAAATAGATTGAAAAAGGTGAAGCAGTATCCTTGGGACGAGTAAATGGAAAGAATAAATTTGATGTTGATCATTATTTTGGATTATTGCATTGCAATTTGCAAAAGTTTCTAATATAAAAAAAAACATTTGTTGTAAATGGTTTCGTGAGGCTCTTCTTCGTTTTATACCATTTGGTAATCATGTGGCACAAAAAATTAAAAAAAATAATTATCTAAAAGTAATGGTGACTACTGTGCCGTGTCACCCTCACTAGAAGGGGTGATTTGGTTTTTCTTTATTTTTTTGAAATCTGATTTAAGAGTTTAAAAACGAAAGTTAATTTTTTTTCAACCAATTTATATAATTTCAATTTTAATAAAAAAAAATAAAAACTTTTCCACCGAAAAATGAGTTTCCAATAAGGTATACCGTTTCACCCCAACTTACCCTATTATAGTTATTATACGTATAACATAGATCATACTATTCAAATAATATCGAATAATCTTTTTTATCTATCCTAGTACAAACAGAGGTTTTGAATAATTTCGAAATTTGACTTTAAAATGAACTTTAGTTATTATACCTTTTTCGTAATTAAAAATTGCAATATTTTTGTAATTCAGAGTATCTACAATAATTATCCATTATACACACTTGTAATTATTTAGGTATAAAAAAAATCTAGTATTGTTTAATTAGATAGACATTTTTGTGTTAACAGTTCTTTTATTTATTACGAATAATTTTTGTTTTGTTTTGATGAGTAAGACTAAGCTTAAATATACTTGAACTTCTGAATACAGAATAATTTAAGAATAAAGTCAAAATTAGGGAAACTTTCTTTTTATATTTTTGACGGCGATTCAGTCGGGATAAGCGAATTAAACGAATATACAGCGTTGAAGTATAAAAAAGACATTATGCAAATGCAATGGTAGTTATAAAAAAAAATTTTTTTTGTTAGAATTTTCAAGCATCACTGAAATTCTTATAACTGATAAAATTTTTTGCCGATTTTAATTTGTCGGGCTAAAATATCTTGTTCACTTTCAGCAAAGCTAAGTTTTTAATTTTTAATTTTTTTTTAAGATTAAATGGTTTTTGACGAAAACTAATATATGGATAGATGGACCAGATACTTTATTTATGAAGTACCTACTGTTCTATATGTATTTTGTTAAATTACTTTATAATGTCTGTAAAACTTAAAGCAATACTTAATTTGTAATAATTGAACATAATATTCATAAATAATTCATTCATTCATACAAAAAAAAAAAAATTAAATGAAAAACAGTTAAGGTAATAAATATTAAAATTTAGTAAAATCCCACTTACTTGCATTTGAGCCAACCTTGATGAATTATTACTACCTTGTGACGCCATGCTGTTTTTTTTTCTCTAAATTTGGTTTTGTCTGATTAAATAATATATTTATAATTTTCTTATTTATAATTTTTTTAATTTTTTTTTTTTAATATGAATGTATTCAAAACCACTAACTATTATTTTTTCTTTTATATAGTTTTTAATTCAATATTTTTTTTCTTTAGTTATACATATATGACTCATACAATATAAACAAATTTTTTATTATGTACAAAAATCTTGTTATAATAACTTACAATATTTAAGAAAAAAAAAATTTAAATTTTATGAGATTTTTTTTTTCAATACAAAAAGTTACTAAATCATAAATGTCGTAAGATTTTTTTTTTAATAGGTTTTAATTTTTGCACATAGAGTTGTTATATAAAAAAAAATAATTTAGGTTTTTTTTTTTTCTTCAAAAACACTTAATGTTCAAAGTTAAATTTATATTTTAGATTTACAAAAAAAAAATATTAAATAATTTTCTATCAAAATGTTTACGTATAGATATTTATTTTGTTTATTTATCACGAATATTTATTTTTTCTGTATTTATATAAAATCAGTCTAAAATTTATGATGTCTTATAAGTTGATTAAAAACTAAAATAAATGAAGAAAAAAAATTAGAATATCGATCAAGAGAGCTGTTGATGCAATATACGTCTTCGAGTTAATTCCAAACGGTGCATACATATAATTCAATAATGTTTTTTCTAAGTTTTATCTATATTGAAAATGAGGTTAATATTATTTGGTGGTTCCAATATTAATAGCTAAAGTATTAAAATACACAAAAAAACTGCGATATCTCTTCAATTAACATAAAAAAAGAATCTTATTAAATTATCTTCAAATGAGGCTAGTGACCGATTTAGAGAAATAAAAAAATACATAATTTTTTTTTTTTTTTATGTATATTTTTTCGCAAAGAACCAAAATTGGTGATCATTGAAAGCTTAAATTAAAGAAAAATAATATATTTGTGGGTAGCATTTAATTTTTTTTATTTCTTATAGTAGAACAATACTTAATATAATCACAAAATTAAAAAATAAAAATAAACATTTAGGTAATTCAAATCCAATTTTATTGATATTGATAGTCTTGTTTCTATTTTAGGGCATAATCACACATTCATCAAAAATAGAAATTTCTTTAATTAGATTACAATTTTTTTTTTTTTTTTAATTTCAAATAATTATAAAGAAAATTATTTCAATTTATAGAAGATTCAAGATTGTATATTTTTAAAAAACAATGTGTACTAAATTGGATTATTTTAATTGAAAAATTTTTTTTATGTAAAATTTTAAAATAATGCGAAATATCATCAATACCCAAAATACTTCAAAATACTGAAATTCAATTAAATTAAATTGAAAAATTATTTATTTTTTTTTTAAGGAAAAAATCCCACTTTACAATTTAATTATAAAACTATAGCAAAAAAAAAATTTTTATTTTTCTGCCTGTACAATAGTTGTGGTGGGCCGTAATGGTTTGTAGTATTATTTATTGCCAATATCCTATATAAATATACGGTTTTTAGATCATACTGCCGTATTTCACATCACTGTCATTTAATTATGGTATTAACTACTATTGTAATATGTTTTGTTTAATCATGTATCTAGTATTTCTAAAGGTACATTATTATAGCATTTGAAAATATAATTTAATCGAAGACAAGAAAATAAACAAAAAGTTATCCAAAAACAATTGTTATTAAATAAAATTAGTAATTATTATACATTTAATGTATAATTAAATTTAAAAATTGAATTTAATTCATAACAAATAATAATAATATACGTATACCTATCTCTCTAATTAAGTCATAAATATATTTGTCTAAACTAATATGTTATTTTGTTTTAATTAAAATATTTGAATTAACTAAACTAATTTAACCAAGCAATTTAAAAAAATAGTAGATTACAATACATGTTAAGAAAATTTGTTATTCTTGCGAGTTTTGTATACACACAAACACATAGACACGAGTCATGTTTATATCACGAGACCGAAGGTCGAGTGATATAGTATTGACGAGTGTCTATATGTTTGTGTGTATACAAAACGAGCTGTATAACAAATTTGATTAACATGTATTGTATACTGCTTTAATGTGCATGTGAGAGGGAGTTGAAAACAATACATTTATAATGAAAAAAATAAACAAAAAAGTTCAAAATGAAGCAAGGAAATAAAATTTAATAAGGAAGTTTATTTATTTATCGAAATGATTTCAAACCGGAAGATTCCTAAAATATTAAAAAAAAAATTAGTAATTTTTCCAAAAAAAAATTATTCATTTTCTTTTTTGCAAAAAAAAAAATCGAATAATTTTTTTTTAGAAAAATTACTAATTTTTTTTTTATTATTTTAGGAACTAATGGTCTTCTTAAATTTTATTTAATTTTATTTTTAATTATTAAAAAAAATAATAATAATTTTATAATTATTTTTTTTATAATTAAAAATAAAATCAAATAATAATTATATAATTATAATTTATATTTACAATAAATAATCTCCTTGTTGCTGCCATTTTCCTCGTTTGTTGATAAAAGAAAAAAAAATTCTTACTTGACATTTGACAATCACAGCAAACTTTATAATGACAACAAAGATATTTTCAGGGTTACCATTGTTCTATTTTTATTCATTTTGTTTTTTTGAATAAAAATAAGTGCAATTTTTGAAGTGTGGTTTAAATTTTTGTACTAAAATCCAACCACACTCGTTTAAAAATTTAGTAGTAGAGGTTCGAAGATCCTTTAAAAATAGTAGATTGAAACACATGTTAAGAAAATTCATCGACTGATCAACTGGCCGCTTTTTAGAAAAAAAAAAAAAAATAGCCGCGTATTTTTTTATTGGTTTTTTTTTTTTTTTTGTTTGCTCAGAGGGAAAATATAGATTAGCTCAGAGGGAAAATTTAGATTTTAGCATTATAAACTAAGCTTTGTTTGACATTGATATGATGCATGTGAGAGGTATACGTTTGCAATTTTTTTTTTTTTGGTATTTGTCTGTATTGAAATATTGTGAGTGTGAGTGATATTATTTTTGTTTATAGTATTACGCAGTTCAAAATGAAGAATGTAAATACAATATAGAGCAATGTAAATACAATTTACATCACAGGGAAATGTAAATACAATTTACATTCCTCTATAATTGCATGTGTATTGATGCATGTAATGGACCATTTACCGAGCTAAATTTGCGAATGTAAAAACATCTTACCGAAGACATGCGCATTAAAATATATTATTTGATAAAATAAAAGCAACTTTAAGATTAAAATGACAATAGTTTGAATTTTGGTATATAGTATTCAATTCACAGCATATAATTTACTAATAATAATAATAATAATAATAACAATAATTTTAATAATAATAATAATAATAATTAAATTGAAATTAACACATCACTTAATAATTTATAATTTCATTATTCATTCATTTTATTTAGAAAATTTAGTAAATATTTTACAATTATTACTATTATTATTATTATTTTAAAGGATTTTCAGAGGATTTTCGAAGGTTAATTGAATTAAATA
Organism: Hybos culiciformis; assembly: GCA_964007475.1. Classification (NCBI taxonomy): domain Eukaryota; kingdom Metazoa; phylum Arthropoda; class Insecta; order Diptera; family Hybotidae; genus Hybos; species Hybos culiciformis. Next base: position 31,093,198 of record OZ023273.1, on the reverse strand, counting down.
TTTTGGAATTTTTATATAATTATATATACCTACATTTTATAATTTTGTTTACAATATTGTGACAAATATAAAATAAAGTTGAAAATTTAGAATTTAATATTTTCAATGAATATGAATTACAAAAAAATATTTTTTTTATATTGAAAGGAAAATTACCATATTATAGTTAATTTCGATTGGAAACTGGAATATTTTTTATTGCTATTAGAAAATTATTGCTTTATATAATATAATACATTATATACTTTACTTACAATACATATTGCATTATTATATCAAATTTAATGTACATATATCTATATATAATGTAAGTTTGTTGACTTATAGTCTCGCAAATCACCCTGCCGAAACTTAATATGTAAGCGTTTTCTAGTACGGGGCGTTTCACATATAAGTTGTGAAAAATAAAATTCCTAATACTAAGATTCGTTTGTAACTTTCTCACTAAAATACTGCGAAAACTAGATTATATTTATAACCAACAATAGCAGAAATATCATAGTTATAAGTAGGTACTCAGTAAAGGCAGGTACGTATATTAATTTAATATTTCATTTTAAATTTAGCCTGACAGCTTTTAAAACTAAGAATGCAATTAATTTAAAAAAAAAACAATTTTTCTTGACATTTTTGAATCACCAGAAAAATTATTGATTAAGGTATATTTTTATAATTATGGACTAATGAAATTTTTTGTTTCCTATATGGCTTTTATATAAATTTTAATCAGCTGATTATATGAAAAAAAAATTTAATCAATGTTTTGTATACATTATAGATAAGTGTCATTTACATAACAAAGAAATCAGTTTTTTTATGAACCGTTTTTATTTTTTATATTTTTTTTCTTAGATTAATTCGGCGTTTTTTTTTAATCATCACAATTGAATAAAATTTTAATTCTAAAAATGAGGTTAAAAAAAAAATTCGAATAAATTTATATTAAAAAAAAAATTCCAAAAAGAAACAACAAAAAATAATAATAATGAATAAATTTCTATTTTATCTTATGATTTTTTTTTTCTTCCAAAAATCTAAAAATAATTTTTATTTAAATATGAACCACCAAAGTTAAAAACCTTAAAAAGCTAACACAAAAAAAAAAAAAAAACAAATTTTTTTCCGTATGTAGGTACCTAGTAATTTTCTATAGTTTCGGAAAAATTATTATAATTTTCTTTAACGCATATAGTCAAAAATTAGCGAAACGTTACAAAAATAAGATTTTTATCAAAAAGATTAATATACCAAAAACAAAAAAAAAACTTAATATTACCGGTATAGTTTTATTTTATTTATTTTTTTTTTTTTATTAACGTCTTATTAAAACAAACGAATAATATTTTATGGCAACACGAAATTTTTTTTACAAGAAAAAAAAAAAAAACAAATTCAGTTTATTATTTAGGTATAAAAACTTCAACTTCTTTATTTATCAAGAAATCGTATACAACTGAGAGTGAACACAAGAAAAATAAAAAAACTACCTATACACAATATTGCAATTCTTTTTGTGTTAAAATATTTTCAAAAATATTTTATTATTATTATTATTATTTTTTTTTTTGCGGCTAAAATAACTCTCAAGAAACTTTATAAAACAGCCTTATATAAATCTCAAATAAATATTATACGATAAAATTAGTCACAAAAAAAAATTAACAAGAAAATAGAAATAAAAGAAGCTTTGAAGTGACTCAATTTTAATATCTTTTTTAAATTTAATAAAAATAAGAACAATTTATAACAAAATTAAGTAAAATATGGTAATGTAAATAAAATTGCGTGGGGTCTATTAATTTGACAATTTTTTTTTAACGTTTGAGCAATTTTTGGTTTTCCGTAGAGAAACAATTTATTTGTTAATCGACACAGTCTTTAGAGCTAGAATAAAGAGCAGGAGTAAATTTTATAGGAAAATTTGTTAATCAGTAAAATTTTTTTCACATGCCTTAAAAATACAGAACAGTACACCTTATTTTCATATTTTGATTTAAAATACTTAACATATTTTTGTAGGTTTCTATTCTACCGCATAATACAATTATTTCAATTTTTATTAATAAAAAAATCTCTTTCAGTTACCAGTCTTAAATTCTTTGACATAACTAGATTCTTTCTTTTGCCACAATATAACTTCTAAACCAAAGTACGTATCGAACTCATATTTATTTACATCACATATCCGTTTGGTGCTCTCATCTCCCATACGTTCGTATTTTTTTTTGCACCCACTAGTCGATATATACGTTATGAAAAAAGTTTATGATTGACAAGAGCGAAACAACGTTCGCACTATGATTGACTATGAGTAAAATATACTTCATTTTTTATGAAAAAACTTCTTTCGATTAGTGTTAAATTTCTTTTTTATTTTAACAATTGACAATATTGTAAGAATTTAGATTTTATTTGTGAAAAATAAAAAAATGTTTCATTGAAAAATGCCCGTATCTAAAATTGCGAAAATATAAAATACTTAAAATAAACATTCATTTTTTTATTTCGTATAACAACAACAAAAAACAAAACACTATGAAATAATAATTTAGTTTGAAAAACTCTCTGAGCTAACTATATAATATAACTCCCCGCAATATAATGAAATTTAAATAATAAAATTCCCCCCAAATAAAATTTAAGGTGTGTGGATCGCAATGAATTAAATATAAATTGTTGGAGTATAATCTCATTCCACATGCAACATGAATGAGCACAGTGTTTTGTTTATTTTTTATTTTATTTATTCTTCTTTTTTTTAACTTAAATCTCCCCTGATATAAATTTTCATTTTTTTCATACAATTTTTTAGCACAAAATGATTGTTTTTTTTTAATACTATGCTACAAACAACACTATTAGATATATCGTAAACACGACAGCTTATGAATATTATTATTTTCTTTTTACAAGAATAAACTTATGAAAAAAGCTATCATAAAGAACACATGAATAAAACTGAATAAAAATTAAGTAAATTTTTCACGGGTTTCTGTTTATTTTTTTTAAAGGAACACTCTCGAAATATATGTCTTTAATGGACAGTAATAATTTTTATTTTTTTTATTTAAGTTAAACATCCTTACAATTTTCTGAACTTGAACTTGAATTATTATTTCGAAAGCTTGAGTAATTAAAAAAAAATCGTTTTTTGTTCTTTCTGTAATTTTAAAATTTTTTGGGTAAGGCCGGTATTCAACTGGAGATAAAATCAACTTTTTCATATAAAATTTTATCTGAGATAAATTTTAGTTGAGTGAATTTAATTTATCGGTACCCAACTGAAGATAAATGGAAATTTATCTGAGTAAAAATTGTATGAAAATTTTTTCACTCAAATAAATTTTATTTCAAAAATTTATCTTGCAAAGAATGTTTTGAACATTCTTTTCAAGATAAATTTTGACATTAGGTCGTGTAAAAAGAATTTGACGTTTGTTGTTTGAAGAAAACAAACAAAAATCAGAAAACTAAAATAATTTTTAAACTGAAATTGATAAATAATTTAAAATTAAAATAATAGTTTAATTTAATAAAATAAAATAATATTGGTAAAATTAATTAAATAAAATGGATGAAGGTTGGCAGGTAAATAAATTAAAAATAAAATTCTTTAGGTAGTTTTTATCAAAATATATTTAGTGTCAATTTTTATCTCACTCAATAATGTTTCTTTTCAAGATAAAATTTATCTTGTACTTTATCTTCAGTTGAATACCGGCCTGTACATTCTAAAATTTACATTTTTATATATAATAGTAGAAAAGGTTCAAAAAGTATAGAAAATTTGAAATGGTTTTTCAATATTTTTAATAAAAATATAGAACAGCAACATTATACCTTAAAGTTTGTATGTACCCCGCTTCCAACATTTCGAATTTTTTTTTAAATATGTGTAAGATTCGAATCCTTGGTCACAATCGGGGTCAGATCTATTTCAGATCTATTTTTATGCTGCATGATATGAGTGGAGCTCAAATATTTTTTTTTATAAACATTCTTGTTTTCAATAAAATAACAAGTTTATTATTTATTTTATATTTAATTAGGAAAATGAAATTAGATATTATTTTTAAATTAATTTATTATTTAAAACTACAATATTTTTGCAATCTTATTTCCCTAGGTACAAAAAAAAACTAACTTTGTTATGGTTAACTAAATGGTTATGTAATTTGTTTTTCTTTAAAATTAAAAATTTTGTATGAGCTCATCATTTCAGAACTTTAAGTTTATACAAAAATAAGTGATAATAATTTCAATTACTAAAAAATAATTATGGTTTTTTTTTTTTATATAATTAAAGGGCGTGTTTATTGTTTTTTTTTTTTGTATTTACAATAAAAGTTTTTTAAACTAAATAAAATTATGTGATTGCTTTAAAAAAAGGTGAATTATTATATAATAATCACAAAGGAAGTTCAAATAAGAGTTATTAATTCCATAGAGAAAATTAGGATTAACCATTGGATACTGATTTCATATGATGTGGTTAATATTTTTTACTTTTTTTGCAATTTGTATTTTTTGTATGTAATGTATGCAGCTTGATTTCCTTTATGATAATTACATAAGTAGCTGATAATTATTTTCTTAAAGAAAATTTTTATTTTTATAGTTAAATTCTTGTTTACAACTAATGAAATATTTTAACTTTTTATATTTTTTATTTTTCTATAAATCTTGACGATGATTTTCTTTCTTGTCGTCCAAGTCCTTCTTAGAAAATAAAAAAGAATAATAAGCAAACTATAATAGAAACTAAATTTATGTGGAATGTCATCTGCTTCACAAATGCAGAAAAATAAATACTCAATTAACAACATTTTGAAGTAATTATTTAGGTTGGGAATTCATTTCTTTTCAAGATTTTTTATATTATATAAATATTTGTCAACGTTTGAAACAATTACTTGTCTGACAAATCAATCAATATAAATGTAACATAATATAATAATAACGCAAATAATATATTAATATCTGCAGAATTACTTAAAAATTTTCCATTTTATTAAATTATACCCTAAAAAATAAAAAACTTTAAAATTTTTTTTGCAAAAATAAGAAAAAAGAAAATAATTTTTTCAATGCACGTTTCAACGATAAAACATCAGTTCGCAAACTATTTTAAAGGCGCATCAGGCACAATATCAAGTGTTGTTTTCTCATGGTAACATTTAAACAAGTTATAATCTTTTTTTTATCAATTCGTTAATTTGAAATGTTTGTACTCAATTTACTAAATTTTTTTAACCCAAGCCAATTAAACTCTATACCAAAAAAAAAATTTAACAATTGGTTAGTGATTATTGGTTGGTGCAAAAAACAATTTTGTCTGAAATTCAAATAAAAACTACAATAATAACTATCTTTCGATAACTTCAATTTCGAATAAGTTGTTTTATTTCTTAACAAACTAATTCGTAAGACCATCCAAATAAAAGGAAATTGAAGGTACATGTTATGTGGATTTTGCTTTTCACATTTTATTCTAAAATACTGTTTCAATGAAAAAGATAATTTAAAGGTCTATGTACATGTTCTACCAAATCTCCTTTTTTATGCTGCTTTTGTATTTGTTATTGTTATTATGATATTAATATTTTATTCTCGACGAAGTATTCAAGTAAATTTTTTTCACTTATCCACTAAAATAAATTATATGGTTGAAAAGCTCTAAGTTTATTCTATATTTTTAGGATCTTGTTATGTATGTAATGCATGTTGTATATTTTATTGTTTTTGGAGAGCGTTGATTATAGCACCTTATTATTTGACCGTAAAAAGTTTTGTTTGTTTTATAATAGTTTTAAATATTTTGCTTAAAGTTTGTTGTTATGAACTTTTAAAACAAAAATCAAATAAAAAACAAAAAAATATACACAACATAGTGGCAATGTAAAATTCAAATGTTTATAATGCTATAATAAAATTCTATCCGGATCTAAGGATATATTTAAGCGGAATTCTCTGAATGAATACTAATTTTTTTTTTTTTTTAAATAAAAACAAAAAATGAAAAAAACTTAGTGTAGGTTGAATATTTTCACATAACCATAATTTAATGTGAAATTTAAATGCGGAAATTTAATAGATTAAATCTAACTTTATTTTGCTACAAGTGTATTGTGTTTGTGTATTTATTTACTGTTAAATTGAAGAACGAAGTGTGGGGTTCGTTTTAATGTTGCATCAAACTTTTTTTTAAATATTTCTATAATCTGTCATTCATACCACACAAACCAATTTTGATTAAAATCTAATTTTACCCTTCATTCCGAAACCTTGTTCACGATCGGAAGCTTTCCATTCTTTTTCAGGTTCCTCTAATTGTCATCACTATCTATCCACATATTGAAAATCAATTAAAACTTTTGAAAAAATTAAATTTATTATATATTTTATATGCAAATTAATGATATCCTTTGCCAGTTGATTGGCTGAGGTAAAATGACATATATTTTGCAAATAAGGATAAGTATATATATATATATATATATATATATATATATATATAGTTTATAAGTTGCAAGCATTTTATTAAGGGACTGACCGACAAACGGATGGAAAATGAAAATCTTTTTTTTAAATATTTTAAGGAAAACGGGATTAAAACCAGACCTCATTGCGTATTGATTTGCAGTTAAAATTAGCTATATAATAGTTAATAGAGAAAGACAAATTTTCTTTCACGATAACGAAACCTTTCTTAATATTTATAAAAGAAATAAAAATAATTTCTAGTTAATTAAAAAAAAATTTGTATGAAATTCACAAAACAAGGAATTCTATAATATTTTTTAAATCACTATATAACTAGATATAATTATTTTGGGAAAGCTTAACCAACAAGGAAATTGAGGCATGAAAATGTTGAAAATTGATAAAAATTATTTAATGAACTTTTTCCCTGATTCTCTTGTCCTTCTCGTATATACTTTTTTCATATCGAAAATATTCCATATAAAATAAATATGTACGAAGTTCTGTTGTTCTGTAGTTTAAAAACATTCACATTGCATGACATTACATTACAACAACGTTTCATATTAGGGAGAAGCACAATCTTCATTTATTTACTTTTTCCACATTTTAGTTGTTTTGATGAAAAGTTCAAAGTTTTAAGGCATATAATGAAATATAATGAATGAAATATTACTATGTGACGATTCAAGAGTATATAGCATTTAAGATTATGTTATTTATGTTAAGCATTACCAGTTTGTGACTATCTGATAACACAACTAAGTTGTATATTCGAGGTGTTTTCATCAAAATTTATGAAGGAAAAAAATCCTTTTAAATTTAGCACTTTTTGTAAATCTTAGATTAGTTTTTATTTTTGTTTTTACTTAAATTTCTATTGTATATAATATACAAAGTGAACTAATATTTTGTTAACGTAAACAAAATAAGATTTTTTTTTTATATAATCGAATTAAATTTAATAGAAAAACAATTTGCTCATTGGGTCATAAAATAATAATAATAAAAATTCTTTGTCTGACGAAACATTTTTTTTCTGTGTGCTATTTTATATAATCAACATAGAGAAAAATGGAATATATATCTAGAAATATCAGCATTTTTTGTGCATATTTTTTTTTTATAAGAGGATCACAATAATAATAAAATGAATTTGTCCTTTCTAGCATAATTTTCTATTATCTATTCATATTTTTCCTTTTTTTTTATGAATAAACTTTTATTAAAAAAAGAAAAAAAAAAACAAAAAAATATAATAAATATTGTAATTTTTCGTACATTTTTCTTTTTTTAAATAAAATTTCTATTTTCAACTTCATTTCTTTCGCATTGGATAAAAGAAGAAAAATTTCTTTAATTTTCTTCATTATAGCCCATTAGAAAACTTATGTGAATAATGTGAAAATAAATTTCCAGTTTTGAATGTAAGAAAAATTATAAACTTTCAAACATTTTGATGATGTGAAAACTAAAGTCTTAAGCTTTAACAAAAATAATTCTGTAAAATCCTTCGTCAAAATAAATCTAAATCCTTATTAAAATATCTTATATTTAACCCTGTTAACAATCGTCGGCAACAAACATATTTATACCTACTTAGTACTTAGATATATTATGGTACAATTACAGTTTATTATTTCATCTGTATGTATGTAGGTATTTAATTATGTTTTGACATCTACCATTATAATCAGAGCTTCGAACCGCAATTTATTTTGTTCCGTTTTTCGGTTTCCTTCTTAAAGTTTTATCGTTTATGGTTACGTTTCGGTTTTGTAAATTTAAATTTCGTCCGGTTACGGTTCGATTTTTTTTTGGTTCAAAACCGGTTTTTTTCCGGTTAAAAATTTTTTTGAGTAGCACTTTTTATGCTTGTCCGTTAATTGCAAACAAGTAGAATTGAAATTTTTGTGAATATTTCCTATATTAAAAATAAAAACACACATACATTTATGTAATACAAATACAAAATATAAATTTTTTATTCAAATTCAAAGTGTTATATTTTTATTTTTTTGCTTGTTTAAGGAACGAAAAAGGAACGAAAAAGAACCTAAAAAAACATTAATTAAATTTTGTTCCGGTTAAGGTTACGGTTTTTTGTATTAAGAATATTTGGGTTCGGTTACGGTTACGGTTTGGTTATAAATTCCGGTTTTTTTCGGTTTTCGGTTTTCGGTTCGGTTCCGGTTCGAAGCTCTGATTATAATATATAAAATTCTATATAAATCTCATGAATAACTAATAACAATTTAGAATAATCATTTCACAAAATATTAAAAAAAAAAACACAAAACACAAAAAAAAAAAAAATTAAGAATAAGGAAAAGAAAATCAATTAAATTCAAAAAAGAAGTAAAAAATATATTTTTAACATTTTATTATTGAAGCTTTTCACATTCCCAAGAACTAATGTACAGTAGTACCTATGTTCATAAAAAAAATAAAAAAATAAAAAGAAAATGTATTCACAAATTTTCTTATTTCAAGTTCATGACAATGAAAATTTAAATTCTGGAATAAATTTATTATATAATAACAAATAATAAACAAAAACGTGCACTCATAAAATGCGTAAAACCTAAAAAAAAAAAACGAAATAAGAAAATAGATGTATATTGTATACATATTATATACCTACACTCCAAAAAAATTCCGTGCGAACATAGGTTATAAATTATCGCACAAATATTCTAACTAAAACTGCTTTATTTTCTGGCAGTACTTGCTCAAAATCTTCCATTTATTATTAAATTTATAGCAACTGGTTCAAAATAATGAAATAAATTGTAGCACAAAATTGATATTCGAAAATAATAGTTTAGCCAAAAACAAATGTCAAAAAATTTATTTATTTTTATAAAAAGTGTGCTTCTGACAATTTTATTTCGAATATTGCTGTCATCATGTGATTAAAAAGTAATAGTATGGACAATTTTACCTTGCCATGAAAAACAGGTAATCTTGCGAAAGTCATTCACTGGTTCATTTTTGCCTCAATACATAGCAATTAATGAAAATATGGATGCTATCTTTTTTTTTTAGTGTATCCACAATAAAAATGTATATAGTATAATATTCCATTCTATAAACAAAAAATTAATAAAAAATTTATAAAGTTTTTATAAAAAATATTATTTATACTTTTGTTAGTTTTAATAAATGAAATTTCTAGTTTATATACAATGATTTAGACATTATATTTTGAAAAAGATATACAGAGTTCAAGTTGTCAAAATAAAAATGGTAGATTATTGAACACTTTATTTATATTATAAGTATTATATTTTGTATAGATTTTTATTCTTTTAGAATTACATATTATAATTTGAGATTTAAGAGTTTTTCATAATATAATCAGTTCCAAATAAATATCTCAAACTATTTTCAAACTAATTTCATTTATTCTCTCATTGTAAATGAAATTAAAAATTAATTATTTTTGATCTAATATTGCA